>CM076581.1:1133034337-1133405099 GCA_034641835.2 Pinus albicaulis | reverse complement strand
GGAAGAAGTAAACAATGATCATCAAGATATACTAGAACAACAACAAGAAGCTCCTCCAAGGAGAACAAAAGAGTGGATTCAAAAGAACCATCCATCAAATCAAATCATTGGTGACATAAATGAAGGTCGACAACTTCGTTCATCACAACAAGCTCACGTTGCTTTTCTAGCAACCTTTGAGCCTATTAGTTTTGAGGAAGCCAGCCAGAATGAACATTGGGTAGCAGCTATGAATGAATAATTGGATCAAATTGAGAAGAATAACACCTGGGAATTAGTTCCACGACCAAAAGATAAAAATGTCATTGGGACTAAATGGGTGTTCAGGAACAAATTGAATGAAGATGGGCGGGTTACCAGAAACAAAGCAAGATTGGTTTGCAAAGGCTATGCACAAGTGGAAGGAATTGATTTCGACGAAACATTTGCACCAGTTGCCAGAATGGAAGCCATCCAAATGTTTCTTGCCTATGCATGTTCAAGAAAAATCAAAGTCTACCAAATGGATGTTAAGTCGGCATTTCTGAATGGAGAATTAGAAGAAGAAGTTTACATCGAACAACCTGAAGGTTTTCTACTATCACAAAAAGAAGACTATGTCTGTAGGTTAAAGAAGGCTCTATATGGTCTCAAGCAGGCTCCTAGAGCATGGTATGCTCGTCTTGATGGATATCTATGTCAACAAGGGTTCAAGAAAGGTACTGTTGATAGCAATCTTTATGTACAAATAGATAAAGATAATTTAACAATTGTTGAGGTATATGTGGATGATATAATATTTGGTAGCAATGATGATTGACTAAGTAAGAACTTTTCTACAAAGATGAAAAGTGAGTTTGAGATGTCTTTACTTGGTGAGCTGACATACTTCTTAGGGCTTCAAATATCTCAGCAAGAGAAAGGAATATTTATATGTCAAGCCAAGTACATCAAGGAAATGCTCAAGAAATTCAAAATGGAAGATTGCAAACCTGTCCTTACTCTAATGGTAATAGGTTGCAAATTGAGCATAGACGACTCATCTAAGGATGTGGATTAGAAGTTGTACAGATCTATGATTGGTAGTCTTCTATATGTAACAGCCTCTCGGCCAAATGTTATGCAAGCAGTTGGACAAGTAGCAAGATTCCAAGCAGCACCAAAAGAATCACATATTATTGTTGTCAAAAGAATTCTTCGATATCTAAAGGGCACAAAAGAATATGGCTTGTGGTATCCCAAGGGTAACAATCTCATTATTCAAGCCTTTACAGATATAGATTGGGCAGGAAGCGTTGATGATCGTAAGATTACTAGTGGAGCAGCATTCTATCTAGGTGGTTGTCTCGTATCATGGTTGAGCAAAAAGCAAACTTCAATCTCATTATCTACAGTGGAAGCAGAATACATTGCAGCAACATCATGTTGTACTCAAGTTCTTTGGATGAAACAAACTTTGCAATATCTTCAAGTACAATTCAGTGAGCATATTGCCATATTCTGTGAAAACACTAGTGCCATCATCATCTCCAAGAATCCTGTCATGCATTCAAAAACAAAACACATTCCGATCAAATATCATTTTGTTAGAGAACAAGTCGCTGAAAAGAATATCAAACTTGAGTATGTTTGTACAAAAGAACAAATTGTTGATATCTTCACTAAACCTTTACCTCATGAAGCATTTGAATATCTTCGTCAAAAGCTTGGGATTCTCCCAAGTTCTCATTAGATTTTCCTTTTTCAAGAATATAAAGCGGGAGTGGAAGTGTGTACAGGTCTGTAGGACGATTGTGTGTCAGCGGGAGTGGAAGTGTGTATAGGTCCACAGGATGGTTGTGTTTCAGGGGGAGTTACCCTTTGCCATTGATGTCAAAGGGGGAGAGAATGTTGTAGGAAGAGGTGTCATGATCGCAGGGGGAGTACTTGTGTTGCCATCAATGCCAAAGGGGGAGATTGTTGATCGGCGGTTGTCATTGATGTCAACCCAAGCAGCACCAAGGGGCTAACCCAATATTGCATGGGAATTTTGACCTACCAAATTAATATATTCTAGGTCAATAATTCTTTTGATGGTTTCTACTTGTCGAGATGTTTCCGTTGATATATGGCATGCCATGTAATTCTTCATGGTTTGAGAGATATTCATGTTTGAAGTTTGTACCCTAGTTAGTGGGCTAAAACCCCATGGGGTTGGGGCATGGGTCATTGAAAAGTAATAATTAATATTTTTTAAGATCCTAAAATCCCTCCCACGTTCACTTGTTGAAGCCTTTCTCAAATTAAGCATTCATATATATTGCGATCTTCATTTCCTCCTTAGGTAAGGGATTCGGCCATCTAAAACAGGTCATCGTGGAATTTTTGCTCTAAATTTTTTTCTACGAAGGCTCAGAAGCTGAAATTTTTATGAGGCGAAGCCGAAATCCTGAGGAAGCTACAAAACAAATTTCAGATCAAGTTGCGCAATATTGTTGGAGATATGATCTGTGTAAGTCAGGGTTTTTGCAGGGTTTTTGCAGGCTCCTGAAATTCATCTCAAAGAAGTGACCTTGGTAAATTCATCATAAATCTCTCTCTGAGTATCGGATTGGAATTCCATAAAAAATGATGGATAGTGAACATTTTGTACTTTTCACTCTATAAATTTCAGAAACAAATGAAGAAAAAGTGACACGTGGCACGCCATACAATTATGCTCTGCTGAAACAGTCCATAATTAGGGCATTGTGAGAGATTTGGTATAAATATCTCTTCAAGAATCCAAATTGGGTCAGACCTATGGCATTGGAAAGATGACTTTGAGGACTACTACAAGACCGAAAATCAGATATTGAGGATCTGAAATGACAAAGATACACCAGATTCAAATCGAGCTCCTAGAAGGCGAGAAAAAGCTAGATCATGTGTTGTTAAGGGTTGCAAAGGACCATACTATCTACGACAGAAAATCAAAGCAAGGTGCAGCAGAGGGGAGCATGACAAGAGCAGAAACCAAGGTGCATAACAGTGACAAGAAGTTCATCATATGAATTCTTCAAGTGGGCAGCACTACATACAATCATTGTAAAGGTATCATTGTACTTAGTCATTGTAAATACATTATTGTACAAATTGTACTAGTGTCTATCTGCCAAGGGTTGAAGAGGAAGTGTTGGGAGGTCTAGGATCATCATTAGGTGGTTGTGTCAAAGTTGGGGTTATGGTCTAGTATATCTTCTTCTTCTACATCATTCTATATCATTGTAAAGTGGACCATTTTCCCTGGTACGGGAGTCCATTCATTTTTTATTCTTCTATAGGGTGGTAGGGTGGTGCTAGGGTAAGTTGTAGCTCATTAGATGTTGGGGCATCCGTTCAGTGACTATTGAAGAATCTCGGGCGTTGGAGCGTCCATCCAGTGGGAGCTGGAGAAGAATGCTTTTCTAGATTCTAGGAAGTTGGAGCTTTATTTTCAATTAGAGTTGAATATTAAAGAATTATTAGAAAAGCATTAGGTGGTTTTTGTCCCGGAGTGGGTTTCCACCTTAAAAACTGTGTGCATTTGTGTTCCTCTTGTTTACTACTATCATTGTACAAACACTAATAATAATTAAATATTAACTAATGCTCTAATTGAAAGGAATACTGATTCACCCCCCTCTCAGGTATTTCCAACATTATTTGGAAATCATATTGCAATCCGAATGTGAGAGCGGAAAAACCTTCAAAATATTGTAGAAGATACGGCTCAAGCACCTTCGACAATGTCGACTTTGGAGGAGGTATTTTAGTCATGCCCATCAACGGAAGGAATTACTCTCATTGTTACATCATTTTTTGGTCATCTAACCCATTGTTACAAGATGGACCCAAGTACACCATGTAAGACCAATTTTACCCTAAGTAAAATTGCATTCACTATGAAAAATAACTTAGTAAACCACCTTTATTAAGTTGTTTATGGTCTAAACAGAAAACCCCATGAGGAAATATTAAATAAATCTACATTTGTTTGATTTTCATCAAGGAATAATTAGTTAAATAGCAGTTTAATCAATATTCTTGGTCATATTTAACCCAAAACAGGAAAATTAATTAGATAAATCATTATTTATCTTATTATTTTCTAAGAATAATTATGTAAAACGTTACCTAAATAATATTCCTTGTTAAATTTGACTAAATCATTTATAATTAATTGAATAAATCACTATTTATTTAATTTTTACTCAACCACATTCTTAAAATAATAAATAAATCATTCAGTTATTTATTATTTACAAATAAAGGGATTTTACCAAATTCAAATTATTTTTCCCTCCAACTAAATTAATAAAATATTCCATAAAAGTTTGATCTAGATTTGGTTAATAATATTTTAATTATGCACCAATATCTAGACTAACTCAATATTTTATTATAAATAGAAGGTTTTTCCATTCACTCACTACCTTTTGTTGCCTAAAGATCACTCTGGATCTATACTTTTGGTGTTTTGATCTTCCATCATTGTCATATTTTATACCATTTTTCTTGTGAGCTCCCTTTGAGTTCCATTTTTTTGTCACAGGTTTTATACTCCATCAAGAGAGAGTTATTAGATCCCGAGTGTTGAATACTTACAAGAACCCATCCATTGAGGGGAACTTGAATATCTTTCTATGTTCCCTTCCTTGTGTGCCAAAAAATACAAAAGTCTTTAAAATATTCTAATTTGTATTAGATGTATGACAACAACTTTTATTTACTACTTAATGTATTTTACTGCATAGATCTAGATTTTGTAGCATTTATCTTGGTCAACTAACTGTAAATCTAAAGAAATTGGTAGCCATCTTTGATGTTAGGGTTGTTTGTTATGCACAACTAAAGTGAGCCTTTTTCGTACGCTTGTGATTAAGATTCATACTAACACTCATCTATTGGAGGGATTGATCCTTCAGCTTTCTAGTTTGATTACTTTCGATCTCTTACAATTTCATTCCTCGCCTCATATCTCAAGTAGCTTTTCAATTCAAGTTACATGTTGGGTACCAACCGTACATTTTCTCTCCCCATTTTCAACCACAATTCACTTATTTGTATCATTAAGATTCGTTAAATGCCCTAAAAGCACAAGGTAAAACCTCCTTTCACTATCTTAACTAGAATGTTTAATTAATGAAATAATAGTCAGGGGGATTTTCCCTACGTGAGTACTAATTTTGTCATTGATGGAGATCCAGCAGTTAAAGGGTCGCATCTACAAGACACAGGAGCAACTCCGAGTTCACAGTGCCATTTTTATATCGTTGTAACAGCATAATAGATTCCAAACCTACTTGAGACCTATTTCAGACCTTTCTTGGTTTTCTCTCGGAAACTAGTTTGGTTGTTGTAACAATTGTATATTTGTAGATATTAGTTTTCATATTTGGGAGACGGTTTTCGGAACAATTGTATAAGAAGGGTCTCAGGACTGTGAATTGGGCTAGCATGCAAGAGATCAAGTTTGTAACAGAAGATTTTTAATTAATTGAATGCAAGCCATTTTTTTTTCTACTTGTAAGCTGTGAATTTATCGCAGCCCTGGTCAGAGAGTTGGGCCCACTCTTCTGATCAGGTGTTGTGTTATTTTTGTGTGTTGTTCTCACATTTCTATTTGAGTATTTTTAACTACTGTTATGGCATTTTTCTTCAATTTTTGTTAATGCTTCTGTAACTCTGCAATTTATCTTTAATTACTGTCACAGTAGTTCTGGTTATTTTAATTGTTGAATCTGTGACCAATATCGGATTGTGGCATTTCCCTAGCATATACCTTGTGCGTTACCTTGAAATAATGTACACACCCAGATTGATAAATTAATGTGGAAAAGGGGTTTAATATTTTATTCACACTCAGACCCCAAAATTTTGGCGTCGTTGCCAAGGAAGGCTAACAAGGTGCAAGAACACGATCCATAATTGATCCAAGGATCAATCTCTTGTCTTAGGGAGGGAATTTATTACCCTGCCCTAATTACTAGGCGTAATGTTCTGTTTCTGCTTTTTTATTGTGTTTTTTTTAGAAATAAATCTCTCATCTTAGGGAGGGAATTTGTTACCCTGCTCTAGGTCCTAAGCGTAGTGTTCTGTTTTTCTTCTTTTCGATTGTTTTTTTAAGAAATCAATCTCTCGTCTTAGGGAGGGAATTCGTCACCCTGCTCTAAGTCCTAAGCGTAGTATTCTACTTTCTTACTTTCTGATTGTTTTCCTAGGGACCAATTTCTCGTTCTGAGGAGGGTATTTGATTACCCTACTTCAGGTCCTGAACCATAACTTTTCAAGTTTGTGTGATTTTATGTTTTGACCCAGCTTTCATTTCTTTTTTAAGTCTGTTTGATTTTCTGTTTGAATCTAATCTCTCATCCTAGGGAGGAATTTATTTGTCCTGCTCCATGTCCTGAGCGCTGCCGTTATTTTAATGATTTCTTCCCACCAATTGTATGAACAAAGATTCGAAGAAGAGGGGTAGTGGAAGACCCCTAAAGAAAGGAAGGGATCTAGGAAGGAATATGTATATCTAGGAGATCATCACAAAGGCTGAATCAGAAGCATATTCTCGTGTTGCTATCAGGGTAAAGATTCAAACGAAGTCTGAAGGGCAGTCGGTTGAGCATCCAGTGCCATCCACAATACCAAAGAAGACCCTTTCAACGGCAGAAGAAGAAGTAAATAAATTATCAGTAAAGGGAACACCCTTGTTGTCAGCAGAAGGAGAAGAAAGTGCAAGCAGGATATCAGATGAATTGATCATATCGAATTGGGAAGAATAACTCCTGAAGGAATTAGCATCACCATGAGATCGAGGGAGTGTTGTGAAACCTCCTGCAATTGAATCACCCCAATTATAAGTTGTAGAACCAGTTGAAATCCTGGGTGAGTATTGGAGGATATTTATGGCACCTACAAATTCCTCTGTTGATTTTCCAATTGGAAACATCACAGGTGATGCACCAATGAAGCCCATACCTTTAACAACTTTGCCTAATTTTCATGGGCTTTCCTCTGAGGACCCCGTTACATTCCTCTTTGAATTTGATATTTTCTATCGGGGGTACGACTATGTCATTGATGCTCAGAAATTAAAGATATTTCCTGCTACTTTAAAAGGGAAAATCGTGCGATGGTTCATGGGTTTAGGGGGAAAGACTATCTCCTCATGGGATGCGATGAAGGAATTATTTTTGGAGAAATACCAGGATTATTGTAAATCCTGTGACATCAAGGAGGATATTTTTAAGTTTGTGCAGAAAGAAGATGAGAATATGGAAGATTGTGTGGAACGATTTAAATACATAATGCAGAGGTCAGGCCATATCGACCTAGACAAAGATATTCTGAAGATCATCCTTCTCTAGGCACTCAAGGAAGATTCTCTACAACTATTAAATATATTAGGAAAGGGGGATATATCGAGGAATACTTCGACACTATCTATGGGTTGTGCATTCAGTGTTCACGAGGAGCTGCAAGAAATGGACAAAGAATTCAGTCATCAAAAACTTATGGTGGACGGGTCACAAAGGCGGAAATAGGAAATCTACTGGATAACCTGAGGACTGATATCCTAAGTACATTATCTACCCATATGGACATTTGCAAGCAAAGTAGAAACATATTCTGTCCTCGGTGCATAAAGAAGCATCTGCTGAAGGAGTGCCCATTGAACATAGTTGAAGCCTGTGCAATTTGTGAACAGGTCTATGTGATCATCTCGTGTCCTTCCTTGTCAAGATTGAAGGCAGTTTTTCAAGGAGAAAGCAAAGAGAGAGCGGTGGATCAACCGTATTTCATGGGACCAAAGAAGCCGTGGCAGCCCCGACCACCGAATATGAATCCAGGTATGCCTCAGGACCCGTCTCAGTATTTTAATAATTTTAATATGGGTCCCCAATCTATACCTTTTTCACCAATGTGGTCTCAATATCAATATCTACCCTGGAAACAATGGGTTCCCCATACTAGTTTGAATCCTTCATGGCCTGTGTAATCGTAATATCCCAAAATCAGGAATTTCTACAACAATGAGAATATCTTAAGATATTCTAAAGTTAGAGATCCATAAATATGTAAACACAACAATGAAGTAGAAATGATAAATCAACTCATAGAATGTGAGAAGAACTCATATCCATCTTATTAAGTTACAACAGCAAAATGTATACAAGATCTTGAGGAAAGAGCTACTCAAGATAGGCAAAATTAGCCTCAAGAAACAAGTACATAAAATATGATCAAACACTGCTACACAAGAGTTCCCAAGGCTATGGAAACGTAGTTTTATTAGAGTAACTGCTACTGGGAAGTGTCAGTACACAAATATGAAAATGTACAGCTCATACATTGTGGGGAGAAAAGATATAAACCCCCAAAACACAATTCCAAGACAATCTTGGGAGGATTTCCTGAAATCTGCAAAATAGCAAAATGTCGGAGTAGCAGGGCTGAGTAGCAGTTGCAACTCTAGAAATGGATGGAGATGGCTGTAGATGATGTACAAGCTGAATAGACCTCCTCCAATGGATCTTCCAAGTGAAAGGCTGATCCTAACACTGAACATCTCACCCTCCAAACAATCTGCAAAACCCCCATTGCAAATGCTCACTAGAAATAACACAGTGACTAAGGGATATTGCGCTGTAGGTGCAAGAGAATGGGTTTGACCAATGCCAAGATCTATAATAAGCTTTGAAACATTCCTCACTAACCTCCCAAAGGAATGGAAGCTCCCTCCTTTGAAAAATAGCTCCGGAAATGGTGTTGTGGGACCTCCACTGCAACACAACGTTATACTTTAGCAAAAATAACACTGTAGCTGAAGGAGGTGGCTTGGCCTTGAGCCTGAATGTGGAGAATGAAGTACAAGATCCTTCAAGAGGCCTCTCTTGGAAGGAGAATTATTTCTAAATAGGAGATCCTTGTGCTAAACAACACTGCAACTCTGCTAAAAAATAGGAGACTGCACAAGAGTCTAAACAGACCATAAAATCAATAATACATAACATGAATAACATTGGTTGCCTTGCCCTCATTTTAAATAAGTGAAAGCTCTCCCCCATGGGTCCCACTCCTTAGGGTTTCCTTCACCAAGGAAACTTCCTCCCATTCACATTGCATTGTCTCTCCAAGTGGTCTCCACCTCTTATCCTAGCACTGTTGACTTGGTCAAACTTGACCTTGTCCTCATGCAAATGTCCTCTTTCATACTTGAGGGTATGTAATCCAGCTCTTATGAATATCCATTTTCATATTATGAGGGATTTTATTCATTCTTCTGTAATGTATGGGCCTCCTTACCCATTTATTTACCTCCTATGTGTAAACAACAAAATTTAATATTCCATTTAGCTGTATGCTAAAGTGGGAATATTACAGTCCTCCCCTCCCAAATGTTGCTTGTCCTTAAGAAACTACAAATATAAAACTGAGGGGCCTTCTTGAGGCATGAGGTCTGACAGGAATTTGGATCTATCATCCCCATATGAAGCTCCCATCCCCAAGCAATCATCCATACAAAATGATTTACCTCCCAACATGGCAAGTCATACAAATCATCCTCCACCTTGAGCTCCTGCAATGTAGGTGGGCTTAAAATATGATCTTGGTAGAAAAAATAGCGTACCCCACGCTGTCCTCCTCTCCACTTAAGATAAGTGTAGAGTGTATGCTGATCTTGGGCTGCCATAATGTTGCCCTCAAGTGGCGAGAAGAAGATTGGATCCTCACAGATCCCTTCCCCAACGTTATGAATCATGATGGCTCAAATATCCCCATATATGATGAGTTGGAAATCATCATCATATGGCATTAAATCAATCATATGGCTCACCCCATAAGGAAACAAATGTTTTTCTATGGTGGCCATACCATCTCCCATGCTCCCCTTAGAACATGTAGTGCAAAAAGTGTGGGGAGTTTCGCTCACCCCATAAGGAAACAATTGTTTTGCTATGGTGGCCATACCATCTCCCATGCTCCCCTTAGAACATGTAGTGCAAAAGTGTGGGGAGTTTCTCCCTCAAAGGCATAGGGGCTTCACTCAATGAACCTTTGTCATATCACCTACGTTCATGGCATACTAAAAAATACCCCTAATTTGACTACATATTGGAAAATACCTCTAAAAATCACATTATTTAACCCCCTACCAATATGAACCCAATACACCTCCCCAATTAAAAAAACCCCTACTATCACTATATATTGTAGGTATCCATTCTTTCATTAACATTCTTTATACCCCTTTATATTTTTTCATTAACTTTGAGCTCTATTTTTTATTACCACCAATATAAAAACCCTTTACCCCCTATATATCCCCCAATATATTAAGTCAAATTTTCGTCAATATATATCCCCCAATATGAACCCACGTGGTATAGTATTGCTCCCCCAGTGAAACCCCTGTGCTCAAAGGACACATCCACCCAATGTGTCTCTCCCCCAATCATGCTCCCAAGAAAAGCAATAACAATAGCAATAAAGGGAACCATAATGAGAATCATGCTAGCTACCATATGAAGCAAGGGAGAAGGACAATGGTCCCTCAAATGTAGCCAACGCAGTTTGACTCTCAACTGCAATAGAAAATGAAATGATGGGTGGCCCCCCCACCATTTGCTTGTTGCCCCAATATCCTCACAAGTATGGAGAAAGTGTATGGTGTATGGTGCAAAGTGAGCATGCTTTGCAAAATATAGAGCCTCCCCAAGTCCTCCTAGGGAGTGACCATCACCAATACTGCTTATGGCCTCAATTAGACCATGAGATATAGAAGGAATATTGCTCCTCCTTTGAGAAAAGTCCTGCACATATATAGTTAAGGGATGCATATATACATTATATAAGTCATCATGCAAACAAATTATACCCTTACCATATTTCTTGCTCGTACAAATGGAGTGGCTCATATATGAGTCTCCTCTCATCCTCAAAGAGTAAAGAGGTGTTTGTGCTAACTCTTCCAAAGATTTATGTATCTCCTCCTATGCTGATCATCCAATATCATACAAGTGAAAAGATCCTTGGAACACTCCACCAACAGCTGGGAGTTCCATATGGATCTATCCTCCATAGTGACAGCGCTAATGATCTCCCATGAAGAACATATGTCATATGGTCATCCTCCCCTTTGACATTTCCCATGCCAAAGATGCAAGTTGGAAGGTTGCTATCCTTCCCCTGCTGCTTGTGCCACAACACAAAATCTAAAATGAGAGTGGGTAAATATGATGTTGAGAGAATGCCTCTATCCTCCTTGAGCCTACCCAAGACTCTCAGCATTGTAAAATGACCTCCCAAGGTCTCCACTCTTCTGAAATCAATGAATGGTGCCTCACAATGTGAAGCCTCCCTCATCATCTACTAATCTAGTGGTCTCCTTGGTGAAATGTCTCCATGCAATGAGACATCCTCATCAAGAGCAGACTGCATATATGAATGGATAGACTTATCCCTGCTCTCACTGTGCAATCTAGTCTCCCTCTTAAGTGCATCACCCTCATGAAATAGACAGGGTTGTGTGCTCCTCATCACATGATGCTAATCATCCTCCCTATCTCCTCCTTATATCTCCATAGGTTCACACCCTATCATCAATGGCACATGTAAAACATGAGTTGTGCCTTGATCTCCACACATGAGATCCTGGGGGCTTCCTTGTAAAGATAAAAGAATCCTTCTAGTTGGATAAAGAGCTCCTCCTTCCTCTGCATGAGGTGCTAGATCAACTCTATAAATGGCAGTGTTGTTGCCCTCAGCCTCCTCAACATGAATGGGCAACCTCCCAATGATTGGATCCTCATTTGAAAAAGGGATCTCCATGCCTTCTTGTGCCAACATACAAGATAGAGGTCTTGCCTCTAGCAAAGTATGATGGAAGTTATCAGCCTCTTCCATGATTTCCTGAAGTGGTTTTGGTTTTATGGTTTCCTTCATCACATGCAAGCTCTTTGTTTGTTTAGATATGCTTTTCTTTACCACATGTGTTTCATAATTTTTATTATCAAAATTTTCCATCAATGCCTTAATAAACCTTGCATAAGAAGAAGTATTTGCATTCTTTAAATTAAAATGCTCAAATATCCACCATGCATAGGCCTTACCTCCAAAATGCAGTGCTGCTACTCTGATGGCTTCATCTTTAGAAATTTGATGCTGCCGTAAAAAGGTGTCTATCTCTTCCACCCAAGCCCTGGCTAAACATGTAGAGGAACCATCAAAGGTAGATAGAATAAATCTATCCACATTATGCTGCTTGCTCCTCCTCACCTTGATCTTGCAAAAATCTAGGAAAGTGATATGATCTCTAAACTTTTGAGTTTGAGATTCATATTCATGCAAGAAACCACTAAGAGTTCCCCTCTTAGACATTACTTCTTCCTCCCTCTCTCTCATAGCAAACTAGGAATGTGACTGCGTTGTGCATCATAGGTTGTGGCTACATGCTCACACTCCCCATAAGAAAATCTATAGTTTGACTCAGTTTCAAACCCTCTTGGAGATTCTATACACATATCCATCCTTACCTTCTTGAAATCTTCATGAATGCTCTGTACAGATCTTGGAAGAAGCTTTGTAAGCCTATTGTCCTCCACATAATGGATTCTTCATCTCCTCTTTTCTTGATATCATCATGGTTGAGATCCATAGGCTGAGCCAAGATTATGCTTTGATACCACTGTAATATCCCAAAATAGGGAAAATCTACAACAATAAGAATATATTAAGATATTCTAAAGTTGGAGCTAGACCAATATGTAAACAAAAAAATGGAGTAGCAGTGATAAATAAACTCATAGAAAGTGATAAGAACTCATAGCCATCTTATTAAGTTACAACAGAAAAATGTATACAAAATCTTGAGGAAAGAGCTACTCAAGATAGGCAAAATTAGCCTCAAGAAACAAGTACATAAAATATGATCAAACACTGCTACACAAGAGTGCCCAAGGCTATGAAAATGCAGTTTTATTAGAGGAAACACTGCTGGGAAGTGTCAATACACATATATAACAATGTACAACTCATACAATGTGGGGAGCAAAGATATAAACCCCGAAAACACAATTCCAAGACAATCCTGGAAGGATTTCCTCAAATCTTCAAAATGGAAAAATGCCAGAGTAGCAGGGCTGAGTAGTAGCTGCAACTCTAGAACAGGATGGAGATGACTATAGATGATGCACAAGCTAAATAGACCTCCTCCAATGGATCTTCCAAGTGAAATGATGATCCTAACACTGAAGATCTCACCCTCTAAACAATCTGCAAAACCCCCATTGCAAATGCTCACTAGAAATAATGTAGTCATTGAGGGATACTGCGTTGTAGGTGCAAGGGAATGGGTTGGCCCAATGCCAAGATCTGCAATAAGCTCTGAAACCTTCCTCACTAATCTCCCAAAGGAATGGAAGCTCCCTCCTCTGAAAAAGAGCTCCGGAAATGGTGTTGTGGGACCTCCACTGCAACACCCTGCAACACAACATTATACTTCAGTAGAAATAACGTTGTATCTGAAGGAGGTGGCTTGGCCTTGAGCCTGAATGTGGAGAATGAAGTACAGGATCCTTCAAGAGGCCTCTCTTGGAAGAATAAGGATTACTAAACAGGAGATCCTTGTGCTAAACAACACTGCAACTCTGCTAAATAGTAGGAGACTGCACAAGAGTCTAAACAGACCATAAAATCAATAATTCATAACATGAGTAACAATGGCTGCCTTGCCCTCCTTTTAAACAAGTGAGAACTCTCTCCCCATGGGTCCCACTCCTTAGGGTTTCCTCCACCAAGGAAACTTCCTCCCATTCACACTGTGTTGTCTCTCCAAGTGGTCTCCACCTCTTATCCCAACGTTGTTGACTTGGTCAAACCTAACCTTGTCCTCATACAAATGTCTTCTTTCACACTTGAGGGTATGAAATCCAGCTCTTATGAATATCCCTTTTCATATTATGAGGGATTTTATTCATTATTCTGCAATTTATGGGCCTCCTCACCCATTTACTTACCTCTTATGTGAAAACAACAAAATTTAATATTCCATTTAGCTGTGTGTTAAAGTGGGAATATTACAACTGGAATGGACCCTCTCCTACTGGGCATTTTCCCCAATCAATGCCACAAAAAAAAATTTAGTTGCCCTCCAATATAGTTCCAGGTAATCCATCCCTTTGACCTCAACTTCCTATCCAACCCAACCCGAATCATAATAATAAAGCGGTCCAACAAGCTGACACTATTAACCTTCTATTAGCCAAGCAAAAACCTCTACCAATGGAAGAATACAAACCTGAAAATGAGGAAATTAGACCAGTACTTACCATTGGGCAGACCCTTCAATTCAAAACATAAATTGAGGATGATATCATTAACACTTTTATTAATGATCCCTATTCTGTTTCTGATTCAACTCGTCAAATTTTAGAATCTGCCATGAGCTGTGGAACACAGGAAAATATTGAACTAGAAGATCAAATTGAGAACATCCCTACAAATTCATCCCATGATAGTATTCCTATTGAAATTTAACTAGGAAAAGCACTGAACATCAACCTAAATCTTTCAGAATCCCAGATAAATCAGCTCCTAAAAGTTCTTCAAAACTATAAGGAAGCCTTCACCTAGGATTATACCAACATGAAGGGAATTCTTGCTAGTTTATGTACTCATCATATTTACATTAAGGAATATTGTCATTCTATGAGAAAACCCTAATTAAGAATGAATCCCACTCTAAAGAACATTGTCAAGGACGAACTTCAAAAATTACTGGATGTAGGATTTATTTACCCCATCACGGAGAGCCAATGGGTGTCTCCGCTCGTTATCATTCCCAAAAATAATGGTAAATGGTGGATCTGTGTGGACTATAGGGAACTAAACAAAGCTACTCAAAAAGATCATTTCTGTAACACCCCTGTAAAACTGTTGGCATTCACAATTTTTACGGAACTATTTTAATTATCATGTAGTTACCATGAATTATGAATCGATTAGTTTTCAAGAAACTAATTCATAAGTTTGTTACGGTTATGATTTAGTTAGAAACTAACCTATGATCTCTATCAAGAAAATGGTAACACGTATTCCATTATATAATATATACTATTATTAACACGTATTCCATTATAAAATATATACTATTATTAACACGTATTCCATTATAAAATATATACTATTATTTTCTCCATTCACGGGGATGGAGAGGAGTGTGAAAATGGAAGGGAGACCAGCAGGTTTAAAAGAAAAGGATGAGCATTTGAATTATGTGCATTGATGAAAAGAGTAAAGAGGGTGCATTGATCCTTTGGAGGCATCGATCCCACATCATGGCCACCTTTGTTGATACAACTATGACAGTCATGGGAGTTGCTATGCAGTATTATGGCATAATAGATGTTCTTATTAAGAGCGTGCTTCATAGGTAAGCATGTCCATTACGTTTTATCTTGAGAAAAAAATGTATGGATTTGCATGGTTATTAATGAATCCATTTTCTTGGAAAAAATTGCATATATATATATATATATATATATATATATATATTCCTTGGATTATGGGAAAATAGTAAAGAGTAATAATTATTTTTCTCAATTTTTTAGGATGATTTATATATATGAAAGAAAATGGTATTTCATTAGTTTATTGGGATGTGACTGAAATAAATTCACCATTGATTATTTACGTGACTTATTTTCCAATTTATTCTCATATCAAGATGAAATAAATATATGAGAAGATATTTTCATGGGAAGATATAAGAAGTGGGATTTCCCTTTTTAAGGTGAAATGTGTAATTGTGGAATTACTTTCTAAAAATTATACACATAGATAACATAAGTAACAGGATCTCCTTTGGCAAGAATGTCTTTATCTTGTGCGTGAAAGATAAGTCCATTGTGGTAGTTCAGTTGCAAGATTTTGCAAAAGTTACATGTTATGGTGGGTAAAAAGACAAGTTATTTTGTGTTGTATACTGGACAATTTGACTTAATTGCATGTTTTACTGCATAAAAGGTTTAACTTTCTTATTATTTTAAATTAATCCTTCCTAGTGCTTATGCACAAAATAAGGGTTAATTATGGTACTTTTTTGAAAATGGTAACCTCTTGAAAATATTTCATGGCTAGTTCTTGACTTAGGTGTATAAAAGACTAAGTTAACCTTCTTATGGTTTCCTAGTTTTGTGCATAAAATAAGGTTATCTAAGATAATTTCTTAAAAAGGAAGCAGGAGGAACTACGTGTAGAAAGAAAAAGAAACTAGGTTATATTTTCTTCTTTATGAAGAAGAAGTAATTATTTGATTACATGAAAATAATAAATAAATGATGGTAGAATTCTAAAAAAGGCAATATGTTGTGCAAAGTTATACTGTTCTTTAGGAAGAATTATACGTGAGTACTTTATGCTGTCATAACCATTATGTTAGATGTACTTTGGAATAAGATCATGTATATGCATGCAAGATTTTTATTATCTTTCATTAGAAAGAATACATATTTGTATGTGAGAAATGATAGCATATTGTGCTAGACTACATTGGAAAATATTCTTTGGGAAGGAAGATGAATTACATGCACAACAATCCATCTTAATGTGTTGGTTTCCTTGGAATATATATGGGTAATGTTTGAATAATATTTGGAAAAGAATACATGTATTTGTATGTTTTATTACATAAGTTTTATGGAAAAAGAAACATGTTATGCATGCCTTATTATGCTAAAATTCCCTCAAAAAGGAAAAGTGTGTTTTCACGCTTGATTGTGTTAAAGAATTCCATTGGGAAGATTCTTTTGGAAACTATATGAATTTGTATGAATAGGAACAACATTTTTTGTGTTAGCTTTATTTACATGATCCAAAATTAAGAGCTTAAGGGTTAGTTATTTTATTAAATTTATGTAAACCGCATGCACGAATATCATAACTGTTGTATCAGTTTCTTTTAAATAAAAGCTTGGGAGATGTGGCTATTGTCTTGCAGGAATATGTGCTTATGTGAGGGAAACATTAGTTAATGTGATGAATGATTACTAGAACATATGCAGTATGTGTTGTTAAAGGGAGAATGTCAAAGCATTTTACTTTCAAGTCATGAATATACATGAGTAGATGGAGAAGCTTCTCTAGCATAGGTTTATGAAATGGTTGATTAATATTTTATGAATCTTGAAATCCATGTGAATGTTGAAGGCAACATTAGCAGGGACTGAAGGTGACTTGTAAAAAGGGAATATTAAGCTTAACATGGTGGCAGGTAAATGATTATGGTTCATGCAGATGAATGTGAGCTGCGGGACGATCTAATGTACGATGGTCCATTGTAAGTAAATGAATATGGTTCATGCAGATGAATGTGAGCTACATGATGATCCAATGTACGATGGTCCATTATAGGTAAATAATTATGGTTCATGCAGATGAGTCTGAGTTGCAGGATGATCCAATGTACGATGGTCCATTATAGTTACATCCATGCCACCAAGATATGAAGATATGAAGATTAGTGGGTAAATGCTATCTTATTTATTGTAATGGCCTTAAGATAGATATTTATATATTTATTTGTAAGATTTATAACGATGGTTAAGGGATGGTCTCCCTTTTAAGCCATTGAGTGAGGGCTGAACACCCTCACGAGAGTTTAATAATAAATTAAACGTTGTTGGTTTTCACCCTATGAGGTTTCCAGGGTATATTGGTGTTCAATGATGTGATTGGTTATTGTGTCAAATTGATGATTTTGATTCCTTTCTTGTTGTGATGTTCATAATGTCAAGTATGTGATGACTACATGAGTAATGAAATGAATGGAAGGTTACATCATAAATTTTTATGTTAATGTACTACAATAGAGGTTGTTAATGTTAAGCAACTTACTATTCTTATTCTAAGGTTACACAATGAACTGGTGAACGTTATATGTAATGATGAGTAAGGAATATTTAATAGTGATTTGGATAGTTACCTGTGGGTAACTTGTATAATTTTTTTAAACTCCTGGCACTGGCGCCTTTGGGATTTGTTAAGCGAAAAGAAGTTGAGGTATGATACTAATGGATATCAGTTAAGGTGTGATTCTAGAAATCTACATATTGATTGATATATGATTCTAGCAATCTACATATTGAATGATATATGCAGTAGTCTACTATTGACATGAGATGTGTGATTCATGTTTATAACTACATTAAAGAGTAATGAGTAATAAATGTTGTTGCAAAACAGTTTTCATAACATTGGAATCATGTTGAGGATGAAAGACAATAAACCTTTGTTGTATGTATGAACAACCTGAGTACTCACTAGTTAAAGTGAGAGGCGTTTATTAACAGTGGTTATATGACATATTACTCATACATTTAGTGAACACAACTAAAGTTACCATGCACTACTTGAAAAGGATGAATGTGTATAGTGATGGTGTGTGAAAATAATGCATGAATGCAATAGGTGAGGAAATTCCTTATATAAGATGATAGAGTGTTTTAAAATTAAATTGAATGAAGCCTTTTAGATGTTAAAAAAATACTTAATGGGTCAAGTAGTGAGACTTGACTATAATGACTAGTTAATTGAATCTTTTTTGAATGATTTGTCATGGATGTATTAAGATTATTAGTCACATTGAATGACTAATTTTTGAATGAGTCGTGTCATGGATGCATTAAGATTATTAATAGCATTGATTAGTTATGAATGACTAACTAATGAAAGTTATATGCACGAATCGATTTTGACTAAAGCTATTTGAAAGTTGTGAACAAGTGATTATGGTAATTACTTCGTGCGTGAGTCTGTTGGTAACAGAACATTATGGGAATTGGAAATGTTTTCACTCATACCCTAATCATTATTGACACATACACATTAATGAATATTTATATATACTTGTATGCATGACAACATTGTATGCAGTAAATTAAAATGATTGCGTAAGATAATACGTGTTTAAGAAATGCATATTTACGATTAGCATTATTGCTTATAGTAAGCATGCGTAGCTTAATGGCAACATAAGACCTGTGAAAATAAAACATCGCAAACATTGCAATGTGAATTGCAACAATATATGTTAAAGTATCATGTTATAATGTACATGATTGTGTTATTTGGGAAATAATAATGTATAAACACATGGTATCATGTTTTAATGTGCATGATTTTGTTATTTGGAAAACAATAATGTACAACAAATGTATGTTAGTCATGTGTATATTAGTCATGTTTCCTGTTAATCTAGATATTATTGGACCCATGTTAAGGGCAAGTATGATGTATCATGTACACAAAGTTTTTTTTTCTTTATGTATAATGTGCATAAAGTTCATTATGTGATCTACTAGGGGAAAGAATGTTAAAAGGGAAATTTAACATGCCAGATGGTTGACAACAATTGTGAAAGGCTAGAAGGCCTTGGGTTGATGATGGTTGCCTACCCGGAGGGGTTGATGGCGCTTACCTGCCCGGATTTCCTCTCAATAGAGATATATGATCTCAGTATGGAAGAGAGTTTTCCAAGATGGTGAAGGGGAAAAACCTGAGGCAACTCTATTGATTTTGGAGCTTGTTGGAGGTGGCCCAAAATTCCTCATAGACGGGATGTTGTCAGAGGAATAGGCATGATGTTGCCAAGAGGAATCCATACTGGACCTGGAATGGTATTTTTTCAAATAACTATCTGGATGTGAAAATGACTCGATTTGGTTGTGGAAACCAACTCCCATGGGTTGGGAGGAGCATTTTGTTTACCATTGTGGTTCTCATAGCAAAAAAAGTTAAGTAATAAATTATGTGTTATATTAAAATGAATTTTTATATGATTGTGTAAATATCTTATCTAGATATTAAGGGGAAAGGAGCTTAGCGCTCGGAAAATGAATTACTTAATGTATAAGTTCATTTATTTTATACTAATTTGTTTGAATGTCTTAGCAGAGGCTAGGATATGCCCATGGTGCATTGATTGACCATTGGTACGATTAGAGAGCTAGGTGCTCTCTTAGTACTTTTTGAAGTACTATGTGGATGTCTTTAGCAGGAGCTAAGACAGTGTGCATGTGATGTATTGATTAGAGGGTTGGTTCTCTCTGAGTGCTTGTGGAAGTACTCTCATTAAAACATCTCTTGATATTTCATGAATGTTTGATAATTTCAAGTATTCCATTTGATTGAAACTATGTGACTAATGTGATTGAATTTGTTAGTCATACATTACAGGCTCTTTTCATGGAGTGTTGATGGGTTTTTCAACCATTCTCAGAGAGCTTGAGTAAAAGCCATCATTACTTCCAATATTAATTGGTAAGTAATGGTAAGTTTGTATAGATATTTTTTTATATTTTGATGAATTGAATAATGGATAAGTATTTAAAAATGGAAATGGAATATTTTTTGAGCTATACATGCTTATGACTATGAATAAAAACATTCTTGTTTCAATTAATGGCATTTAAGGAAAAGAAAATGTTTCATTGTGAAAGGAAAGGACCCCCTTTGGATTGTTTATATCATTATATCATGAGTATAACTTTAAGTTTTAGTGGGAAAAGCACACCGAGGACGATGTTCTCTTAAGTGGGGGAGTATGTAACACCCCTTTAAAACCGTTTGCATTCACAATTTTTACGGAACTATTTTAATTATCATGTAGTTACCATGAATTATGAATCGATTGGTTTTCAAGAAACTAATTCATAAGTTGGTTAGGGTTATGATTTAGTTAGAAACTAACCTATGATCTCTATCAAGAAAATGGTAACACGTATTCCATTATAAAATATATACTATTAATAGGACGTATTCCATTATAAAATATATACTATTATTTTCTCCATTCACGGGGATAGAGAGGAGTGTGAAAATGGAAGGGAGACTAGCGGGTTTAAAAGAAAGGGATGAGAATTTTCATTCCGTGCATTGATGAAAAGAGTAAAGAGGGTGCATTGATCCTCTAGAGGCATCGATCCCACATCGTGGCCACCTTTTTTGATACAACTATGACAATCGTGGGAGTTGCTATGCAGTATTATGGCATAATAGAAGTTCTTATTAAGTGCGTTATTCAGAGGTAAGCATGTCCATTAAGTTTTATCTTGAGAAAAAAATGCATGGATTTGCATGGTTATTAATGAATCCATTTTCTTGGAAATAAGTGCATATATATATAATATATATATATCATATATATTTTCCTTGGATTATGGGAAATTAGTAAAGAGTAATAATTAATTTTCTCAATTTTTTAGGATGAGTTATATATATGAAAGAAAATGGTATTTCATTAGTTTATTGGGATGTGACTGAAATAAATTCACCATTGATTATTTACATGACCTATTTTCCAATTTATTCTCATATCAAGATGAAATAAATATATGAGAAGATATTTTCATGGGAAGATATAAGAAGTGGGATTTCCCTTTTTAAGGTGAAATGTGTAATTGTGGAATTACTTTCTAAAAAGTATACACAAAGATAACATAAGTAACAGGATCTCCTTTGGGAAGAATGTCTTTATCTTGTGCGTGAAAGATAAGTCCATTGCGGTAATTCAGTTGCAAGATTTTTGCAAAAGTTACATGTTTTGGTGGGTAAAAAGACAAGTTATTTTGTGTTGTATACTGGACAGTTTGACTTAATTGCATGTTTTACTGCATAAAAGTTTTAACTTTGTTATTATTTTAAAAAAGGCCTTCCTAATGCTTATGCAAAAAATAAGGGTTAATATGTTGTGCAAATTATAATGTTCTTTAGGAAGAATTATATGTGAGTAATTTATGCTATGATAACCATTATGTTAGATGTCTTTTGGAATAAGATCATGTATATGCATGCAAGATTTGTATTATCATTCATTGGAAATAATATACAGCTGTATGTGGGAAAAGATAGCATGTTTAGTTAGCCTACATTGGGAAATATTCTTTGGAAAAGAAGATGGCTACATGCATAAAACCCATATTAATGTGTTTGTTTCCTTGGAATATATATGTGGCTAATGTTTGTATAATATTTGGAAAAGAAAACATGTATTTGTATGTTTCATTACCTAAGTTTTATGAAAAATGACACATGTTTTGCAATGTCTTATTATGCTAAAATTCTCTCAAAAAGGAAAAGTGCGTATGAACGCTTGATTGTGTTAAGAATTCCTTTGGGAAGACTCTTTTGGAAGCTATGTGTTCTGTTGTGTTAAGCATTCCTTTGCGAAGACTCTTTTGGAATCTATATGCATTTGCATGCATGGGAGCAACATTTATTATGTTAGCTTTCTTTCCATGCACCAAAATTAATAGCTTAAGGGTTAGTTATTTTGATTAAAATTATGTAAATCGCATGCATGAATATCGTAACTGATGTATCAGTTTATTTTTAAAAGCTTGGGAGATGTAGCTATTTCCTTGTAGGAATGTGTGCCTATGCGAGGGAAACATTAGTTAATGTGATGACTTATAACTAGCACATATGCAGTATGTGATGTTAAAGGAAGCAGGTCAAGGTATTTTACTTTCATGTCATGAATATACATGAGTAGATGAAGAAGCTTCTCTAGCATAGATTTATGAAATGGTTGATTAATATTTATGAATCTTAACATCAATGTATTTTGAAGGCAACATTAGTAGGGAATGAAGGTGACTTGTGCAAAGGGAATATTAAGCTTAACATGGTGGCAGGTAAATGATTATGGCTCATGCAGATGAATGTGAGCTGCAGGATGATCCAATGTATGGCGGTCCATTGTAGGTAAATGATTATGGTTCATGCAGATGAATGTGAGCTGCAGGATGATCCAATGTACGGTGGTCCATTGTAGGTAAATGATTATGGTTCATGCAGATGAATGTGAGCTGCAGGATGATCCAATGTATGATGGTCCATTGTAGGTAAATGATTATGGTTCATGCAGATGAGTGTGAGTTGCAGGATGATCCAATGTACGATGGTCCATTGTAGGTACATCCATGCCACCAAGATATGAAGATATGAAGATTAGTGGTTAAATGCTATCTTATTTATTGTAATGGCTTTAGGCTAGATATTTGTATATTTCTTTGTAAGATTTATAACGATGGTTAAGGGGTGGTCTCCCTTATAAGCCATTGAGTGAGGGCTGATCACCCTCACGAGCGTTTAATAATAAAATAAATGTTTGCTGGTTTTCACCCTATGGGGTTTTCAAGGTATATTGGTGTTCAATGATGTGATTGATTATTGTGTCAAATTGATGATTTTGATTTCTTTCTTGTTGTGATGTTCATAATGTCAAGTATGTGAGGAATACATGAGTAATGAAATGAATGGAAGGTTACATCATACAATTTTATGTTAATGTACTGAAATAGAGGTTGTGAATGGTTAAGCAACTTACTATTCTTATTATAAGGTTACACTATGAACTGGTGAACGTTCTATTTAATGATGAATTAGGAATATTTGATAGTGATTTGGATAGTTACCCGTGAGTAACTTGTATAAATTTTTTAACTCCTTGCATTTCCATGTGAAATTATTAACGTATGTTACATTCACACACATATAATTCTAAAAATACCATATCACATATATACAATTCTAAAAATATGATATCACATATATAAAATTCTAAAAATATTATATATAATTTTTAGAGTTTTATATATAATTCAAAAATTATAATATTTAATTGTAAATTCAAAATTTATAATATAATAAAAATTATATAAATTTCCAACAAAATTATATTGTGATATTTCAACAAAAGATTTGAAAAAATTTATAAATTATATTAACAAATAAGCACGAGATTTATTTTCCTAGTACTTTGAAAAGCATGGAACGCCTATAATACTCGGGTTTGGCGGATGACATCTCTAAATTTATCAATAACCTCCCGTGATTGTGTTTTGTACTAGACCAAAAATTTTAAATGCTCTTTTTAAGACAAATTTTAATAATTATAACTTTGAAAATTGAGTTTAAATAATTATATTTTCAATGGAAATGACTTACTTGTACACTTTAATAGTCCTTTTGGAGAATTGTGCAACGAACATTCCATCTCAAAAAAACAAGCAGCGATCTCGCAGTTCCCAACACTTTGAGATTTTGGACCAGTGGGCATTTCTAAATAAATCAACAATAACGTCACCTAGGGTGTGTTTCTTAACAGAACGATAATCCATCCATGAATTGGCCAAACCTTATTTCTCACCGAATCGATCCATTACCAGAGTCCAACGAAGATGGTAGAAAAGGTGCATTTTAATTCTCGAGGTCACGGTCATACTTCTCAATGAAAATTTGTCACAATTGAATTACGGGTTAGAACGCATGTGCCTTTACGTTGGAACCCATGTGACTATGCAGGGGATGGGAGTATTGCACCATACACATATGCACACATGTAGTTACGAGAAGGGGAAGAACAGAAGGTCTCTCTGGTTGTTGGCCCTCTCTACATTGAGTTACAGAAAATATGTGACTCGCAACTAACTTTGCTACAGATGGCGAGGAACAATATCAATTTGATCATACGGATTGTCATGATCAGTTGGTATTGTTGGGAATGTATTGGATTGGCAAATGCAGGTGAGAAAGTGTGGAAGCGAGCTCATGCAACATGTTATCGAGACAGTAATGGAATTTCAACAATGGGAAAGCTGCTTCAGGTCAACATCATCTGATTAAGACTGAATCTCCCATCTTATTTTCTTGAATTGTGTTGATAGAGGCAAGTTGGTGCATCTATGCACCATCCTTCTAATTTTTATAATTTGGTTCATATTGGGAGACATTGCAGGAGGAGCGTGCGGGTACGATGATATGTACGCAAGTGGGTACGGGGCAAGCAACACAGCAGTAAGCAGCATTATGTTCAAGGAAGGGGCGACCTGCGGAGCGTGCTATGAATTGCTGTGCGATGCACAATCTGATCCAGCTTGGTGCATCGACAGTGGGAAGACGCTTACAGTGACTGCTACCAACTTATGCCCTCAATCTGGATGGTGCGATAGTTCGCGCCACCATTTCGACTTGTCACAGCCTGCCTTCACCTCCATTGCAGGCTACAAAGCCAGAATTGTGCCCGTTCTTTACAGGAAGGTGCCATGCGTGAGTAATGGAGGAGTGAGGTTTAGTATGATGGGCCACGCCTACTACAATACCCTGGTCTTATCGAACGTTGGCGGGAGCGGGCATGTGAGCGGCGTGTTGATGAAGGCGGATGGAATTGAAGGGTGGCAACCGCTAGAAAGAGGGTGGGGCGCCGTTTGGGGAAACAGTACTCCCAATCTGGAGGGGCGGGCTCTCTCCTTTATCGTAACCTTACGCAACGGGAAGACGCTCAATTTCAACAACGTAATCCGTGCCAACTGGCAATTTGGCCAGTCCTTCGTCAGTGCTATTCAATTCTAGTAATTTTTATATTCTACAATAACTCCGTCACCCATAACCATCTTGGTCAGTGTAGCTTGTTATAGCTTGCGTTCTCCTGCCTTTTATGTGTGAGAATAACAATGGTCATCTATCGCTCTAGGTTTCCAAGACTTTAAATTCTCCTAACATGATCTTGCCTGTGTGGTAGTTCCGTAATAGTGCTTTGCAAGATTTTCTGCAGAGGCACCAGAATAACATGGGGAATCCTTTTGCACGAACTCTATGTTTATTTAAATTGAGGCAAAGTTGTCGTTGTAGATTCTCACGGTTTTTAAAGTATTACCTTTTGGAAATAATATATTTATCAATAAAGAATCATAAATATTTAATATTTATTTTATTAAACTGTGTTTTTTTAAATAAAAATAAAATATATTTGAAAATGAAAAAATACAAATTAAAATAAATTTATTTTTTGAGTAATTTTAATTGGAAATATTATTAATTGTTGTGGATCTATGATATGGTAGAGATGTTGCCATGTAATGTTTTTTTTAACATTTTGACTAAATAAAAATAAAATAAAAAATAAAAAACATAAAATTAATTAGAATTGAACCAGGAGATTCATTCTAGAGTCCAATATGAGATGATGTGTCATTCCAATGTAGATTTGACACATATTCCTCCTAAGATAAAAATAAAATATTCTGTAAATAAAAAAGCAATATTTTCTTTAAAAAAATGAATTTGATATGCATGTTTAGTTAGTTGTCCATATAATATGATATAATTTCATATCAAATAATTAGAAGTAATGAAATTAATAATCTATATTAATAAGCTCTTTGAAGATCTATTTTAACAAATTTATGTGAATATCAACATCATATATATTTATATATTAAAAAATTAAGAGTTAAAAACGAATATTTTAATATTGTATATAATAAAATATTCAATATGAGTTATCAATAAAATATTTTAATATGAATTAATATTGAAATATATTAAAAATATATTAATAAAAAAATTATTTTATTTTAAATTGATAAAACCTCTAAATACATATGTTATTGGAAATAGTTTAATGTTATATATATATATATATTATTTATAAAAAAATGCATATGATATAAAGCTATTGAAATTTTTTATTTTTATTTTAAATTTAACAAAGGTTTTTTGGATACACATTGTATTTTGCACTCTAAAATAAATTTGCAAATTAATAATTAAACTAGCCTAGATCCATTTTAACTCAAGATCTACCAATGGTTTAGAGAGATCAATCTCTTGAGATGCAAACATTTTTTTTATAGTGAAAAGAGCTTTGATCCCTCTAGAAACTTGGTGGATGTGGTAAAAATATTCCACTATTACTCTGAGATATAAATAAAATATATTAATCTCCATCTTAAATAAACCGATATTAAGAGTTTTACAATAATTAAAAGCCTAAAACATCTTGTATTGTCATTTTCTAGTGTGAAGAATACATATAATATTTAAATAACTTATTTGATAAAAAAATATTTTTATGTTGACTATAATAAAATATTTGAATATCAATTATGTATATATTTTATATGAATACAAAATTTAAATATATATTATATAAGATAATTGAAATGAATAATTTTTTATATTTGAAAGATGAAATTTTTATGATTAAAATATTTCAAATAGTTTTACTAGACCTTCCCTAATCATTTCTCACCTTTAGAATAATACTGGAGAAATATTTATATGATTTCATTATTAGTCTCTTGTTCTTTTATATGTTTCCATTTGAATTAGGTTTTAGATGTTTCCATTTGAATTAGGTTTTAGATCCTATTTAAATGAGGAGATTGTTAAAACTAGTCAACTAATTTATAATCCTATAAATATATTGAATTAAATAAGTTATAAGTGCAAGAAATCTCCTGGTTGAAGTTTGCCTCACCTAAAAACTGCATCTCTCTTCTTCAAAATACTTTTTCTTCGCCGTCGACTGCGTTTGAGGAGATCGAGCCAGAAAAGGAGAGAACTGCTGCCTACAAAGATTCGTTAACAGAGAGGCAAGGCCCTTTTGTATTGGTTGACAACTACTTGGTGGTAGAATGTTTGCTTTATGGTGGCAGACTGTTATTCATGCTTTGACATTTTCCAGTTGAATCAACAGGATGCAGAACGAAGTCGCAGGAGGTCGAGCCACAGGAGGAGGGAGCCGCTGCCTGTAGAGATCCGCTGACAGAGAGGCTGAGCGCTTTTGTATCGATTGACAACCCTCTTGGATGACATGATCTTTGCGGCATTTCTTGCCATCTTTGCTTTTGCAGTGAAGGGGCTCTACATCTTAGGAGTGTCTTCGTATTGAAGACAGTAGGATTGATTCCCCAACCCAAAGATTTCGATAGGGCTTTGATCTAGCAGAGAATTTAGACAAAGGGAATATTTGAAGTGTGCATCCACAAACACGCTTTTATGGGCATAAACTAGAAACCCAGCTCACCAAACGAGTTGTTTAGATTGGTTCGTTGTGTGAAGACAAAGCCGAGCCAACGTGCATGGAGCTGCAACTTTGTGTTGCTTATCGATGTTCTTGTCCAAGGTGGCATATCTTCTAACCAGGAAAAATATTTTCCTTCATTCGGTCGTAGTTGGAGTCGAAACCTTAATCTCCAATAGTGTAAAAAGGGTGTTGTATCCGGTGAAAGAGAGGTGGGATCGATGTAATGGGGGTGGGTTGAGGTGCCATATTTCTTTAACGAAATCTCTACAATTAGAAGTGGCCGTGTGTGGTTGTAAGCTGTTCTTTTTCTTTCTTTGAAGTTTGAGGCAGGCTATGCAAGATGTTTTCTTGGGATTGAGCTGCTAATTACAATGTAATGTCGGGGGATTTTTTGTTTTTTTTTCCCCGGATTACAAGAAACCGAACCTATTTAAATAAAGCAAATAAGCTAGATGTTCCAATTATGAAAATTGGAAGTTTAAAGCTATAATATTCCGTAGTAAGTGGAGGAAGGAAACCTAAATTCCTATTCAAGTGAAATAGCTACATCAATTCAAGAATTAAAGAAGTGAGAGAATAAGGTGAAAGTGTTGTTAAGGATATTTTGTAAAAGATATTATTGAACTCTAATAAGAGGCGGATTACAATTAAAGATTCGTATGAGTCTAAAAATACAAAAAAGATTACCTATTTAAAAAAAAAGGTCAATGGAAATGGAAGAAAATGAAATCATTAATAACTTTATTTCAAGAATTAAATATTTAAAAGATAAGATGGAAGACATAGGAGAATCAATATCTTTTAATAGTAACTTTAAATATAAAGTTAGATGAATACTAGATATTCATTATAGGTCTTCATGCAAGAGAGAAAGCTCCCACTTTTGATGAGTTGGCAGGTATGTTAATGAAGGAGGAATAGAGACTAAAAAATCTAAGGCCTCAAAATTCAAATAGGCCATTAATGGTGAAAGGGAAATGACCTTCCAAGAGAAAGCCATGGGAAGACAACAAAATAAGAAAGCCACCAAATGGAAAGTCATCATTTGGAAAGCCATCATATATAAAGTTTCACAACATATGATACTTGCAAAGGTTGATGTTAGGATGAAATGTTATTATTGTGGAAAACCTCGGCATAATTCTAGATATTGCTTTAAAAGAAAGTATGATGAATCTAAACATAGAAATATAAGGTACAGGAAGTTATGAATCATGACTCTATGAATCTTAGATTATTTGTCTCAAATGCTACATTGTCAGCAAAAATCTATGATTAAAAAGCATGCTTTGTTGACACTAGAGCCTCTATTGAGATATCTTGTCAAAAGCATTGGTTTGGAAATTTCCATGAAACCAACAATGCTGCAAATATATATCTCGGGGATGACATTAAAGGGTATGGTGATATTTCTATAATATTAGTAAATTGTTGTGTTAAATAGATTTATATTGGTACCTGGAATTAAGAAGAGTCTAATTTTTGTTTTTAGCATAAGAAACCAAGTATGAAGGAAGTTAGTGTGATAGAAAACACATTTCTTCATTAATGAGGAGAGTTACAATAATGGAGAATAACAAACATAGATCCATCTTAACCACGAATCTATCAAGTGCCAAGAGGGATCAAATCTCTCGGCACTTGCTAGATACATAGCTAAGATGGATCAAATCTCCTTGTTTTCCTCTTTATCTTACCCCCAAACATACACATGCCCTCTCCATCTCTCCCTTTTCACTCCCCCTCTCCCTCCACTACTCACTCTCTATGTCTTTCTGCTTCCCTCCCTCTCTCCCCATCCAAATCCATCTCTCTATCCCTCACTCTCCCCGTCCAACTCCATCTCTCTATCCCTCCCTCTCTCCTCCTCTCTTTCAAGTCCCCTCTCTTTCCCTTCCTTTCTCCCTTTCTCTCATACCTCCCTTTCTCTTCCCCCATAAATCTCTCTCTCTCTCTCTCTCTCCCTACAATCTTCTTTCTTCCTCCATCACTCTCTTCCTCTCTCTCAAGTCCTCTCTCTCATCCTTCCTCTCTCTCTCTCTCTCTCTCTTTGCCCTCCAATCATATCGATCCCCCCATCACTCTGTCTCACTCTCCAACTATGTTACCATGTCCCTCACTTTCTCCTTATCTCTCCTTATTTGCCCCGTTGTCTCCATCACTCCTTCTATGTCTCTTTATCTCACCCCTAAACATACACACTCTCTCTCCATATCTCCCTTGTCACTCCCTTTCTATGTCTTTCTTCTTCCTTCCCTCTATCTTCCTCTAACTCCATCTTTGTATCCTTCCTTCTATCCTCTTCTCATCCTTCCTCTCTCTACCTTTCTCTCCTACCTCCCTCTCCCATCTCCCTTCTCTCTCTCTATCTCTCTCTCTCTCTCTCTCTCTACTCTCCAATACTTCTCCTTCTCCCACCCTCTCTCCTTCTCTCTCTCCCACCTCCATCTTTATGTCTCCCTCTCCCTCTCTTACCCTTCTCTAACTCTCTCACTCTTCTCCATCTCTCTCTCTTCATTCCTCTTCTCCCCTCTCCTTCAATTTATCTCCATATTTCCCTTGTCACTCCCCCTATTTCTCCACCTCTATCATATGTCATGATATATTAATATATATTATAATATAACAAATTTAATATTGTATTAATTTAAAGTTATTAAATTTAATAATAGTAATATTATAATATATTAATATGAATATTAGATTTAATAATAATAATGAGAAAATTAATAATAATAATATTTTGATATTAATAATCCTATTTGATATATTTTTATTTATTTACCTTACCTCTTCATACCTCTTTATATTTATTTATTTACCATACCTCTTTTATAAATATGGTATTTGTCCATGGCATTTGGCCCATGGTATTTGTCCCTTCGTATTAATAATAATTTGTCCCATGATATTTGACCCATAGGCTTCACCTAAATAAAACCTTTTTTTGAGTTTTTGTAAATATAAAGTGGTTTATGGAGTAAATATAAAAATTGCTTTTATTTATTTACCATACCTCTAGTTTATTTATATTTTTATTTATTTACCATACCTCCGGAGTAAGTATAAAAATATGTTTTATTTATTTACCATACCTCTGGTTTATGTATATTTTATTTATTTATCATATCTCTTTTTGAGTGTTAGTAAGTCTCTTTATGTTTTAAATTTATATCATTTAAATTTATTTTTAATGAATTTTTAATTGTTTATTTATATGGTTATGTAAGTTATTGTTTAAGCCAACATTATTTAGATTTTTTTTTATTTTATTTTTTTATTTTTTGGTTTTAGCTTTTGACATACTTACTGGAATGTAGAATGAGGGGCAACAAAAAAATGTCTTATTTCATTAGTAGTCTCTTGTTTTGTTTCTTTAAGATTGCGTGATTTAATTAGGTTCTAGATCCTACTTATTAGGATTTTTTCAAACTTCTTAAAAGCTGAATAAAGTAAGTTTGAGAGGTGGTACTCGCTCACTTGAGAGTTGCATTTTTCTTCTTCAATACTTTGCTTTTCTTTTTTTGTGCATAAGGTATATTTATGGTTAATTTTGGAAATGTAATAATTTTTTTTTTAATTGCAAGTTTAAACTATGTAGTTTACATAATCCAAGTGTCCAAGAAGAATTTGAAAGTGTTCAATCTGTTTATCCAAAAAAATAATTTAAACATTGAATCTAATTATATATAAAAAAATGCAATCTAAAGAATAAAATCAATCTTTATATATAGATATCCATCAATATCTTGATATACAAATATTTTTTCGAATTTTACACTGTAAAAATGTTTATAAGTCAAAAAAATATTATCCATATAAATAGTGGAAAATCTTTAATTAAAATGGATTTATATTTATTTTAATTTTAACTCCATAAATATTTAAAAGAAATATAAATATTAAAAAAATGAAAATTCAATTTTTTATAACATTGAATTCTTTAATTTATTATTAAATTAATTTATAAAAAATACATTTAATTTATCAAATACTTAGAGCGCCCTGTCACATGAAATAGTTATTTTTTATATTTATGAATTTTAACCATTAACCTTCATGTAAATAATGCTTAAATGATACAACATAAAATATTATTGTAAATTTTTCTTTATCTCATAAATATTATATATTTCAATTACATTCTTTAAAAGAATTGAATATAACATTTTTTAGTATTTTCAAAAAAAAATAGAAAATGTAAATAATTTTCTACCCCATTAAACCATGTATTAATACTAAACCAAAATGTAGTTTACTTAAATTGAAATCATATCTCTTTATATATTAGAAATACTTTAGAAATACTTTTTATATATTAAAATTCTATTTTTTTTTTTACAACATAATAAATTAATAGGTAAATAGATAGATACAATAGATAGATAGATAAGGGTGTAGTTGTTTTTTTCCGCACCCATGATTAAATTTTGGTATGTTGATATGTTTACGATTTAAAAAATAGTAACTATGCTGCAAAATTTTTTTTTCAATGAGTTTATAGTGAGATCGATCTAATAACAACAACTTCACTTTTTCTTTCTAACATTGACTTTAGTTGATAAAGATAACTTAAATTAATATAAATTATCTTTCAATTTACAATTCAATTAAATTTATTTAAAATAATTTTTATGTTAAATTTAATTATAAAAATTATATTCATAAATTTGTTTATTAACAAAATTATGAAATGTATATATCTTTTAATTTACAATTGAATCAAATTTATTTCGAAAATTGTTTTTATTTTAAATTTAATTATAAAATTTATATTCATAATTTTTTTTTTAATTAAGGAAATTATGAAATGGATAATTGGAAATATAGTATTTTGTTAAGCCAAAATTAATACCTTTAATTAAAGGATATTATAAATAGGGAAACATAAAATATTTTTCATTTTTCTTGCCACTTTTTATCCAATAATATTTATAATTTATAAGCTCCTTTTTTATCCAATATACTTATAAAGAGATTTAAAATTTTATTAATAACACTAGAATGATTTGAGAGGATCTTTTCAATATCTGGATTATAATCAAACTTTACAGATTGAATCTTTGGTGACTTTTATTGATTTTCTTATGGAAAATGTTCGTAGAATAAGTGAATCTTCTTTCTTTTTATAGGGAATTTGTTATCGAGTTAATTAATGAGGGAAATTCTCTACCAAAAATTAGCCCAACAAGAGACAAAATATAATGGAAATCAACAAAAACCCCAACAACCATCTCACCCACTAGGGAAATGCAAGGGAAACTATCTACAATAAACTAGCCTAACAAGGAACAAAATCTAATGGAAACCAACAAAAACCCCAACAGCCATCTCACCATCTCCCCCACTAGGAAGATGCAAACATGGAATTTGCTTATTGAAGGCAAATGTTGCCCCAAAATTTGAATTTTTCTCTAGCATCGGAGATTATACTCAATATATATGAGATCATTCTTTATTACAAAGATATTAGGCATATGACCATTAGAAAATTCCCTCAACCAATGTATTTAACTTAAATGGAAACCTAAAGGGAATGCAAAGTTAGAAATTGTGGCAACGCATTTTTTTTCTATGGTATTTTCTAGCCTAAAGGACTAAGGGTGAGTACTTTAGAATAGGCCATATTTTTTCAATTCATCAAGGATTTACCTCTATTTGAAGACAAAACTTTTTTTATGAAGCGAGGAATTCATAGTTGGATTGGTGTGGATTTTCATGTACTCCTTGTTGTAGTATTTTTGGGACAAGGAGACCTTGGTAAGTATTGGGAATGCCCATGGCCACTACATCAAGGCCATGGAGGCTATTAATAAATCCATATAAATCTCATAATATTGAATATATATATAAACATTTTGAAGCCAATTCTAGAGTCTGTCAAGATATATTATGAATATGAGCTCTCAAATCAAACTATTAACTATGAGTGATGAGCCCTCAAATCAAACTATTAACTATGAGTGATGAGCCTCAATATCGCAAAAATATTGTTGTAACTCAAAAAATACCAACTTTAACTATCAACCCAGGGTTCATACAAACTTAAGAGGTGATGGTACTATATGCAGAGTAGGCTAAGCCCCACTCAAGTAAATTTGAAGCAATGGACCATACCAAGGTATATAGAGACCACTCCATCAACTAAATATAGATTTTCAAGGAGAGAAATTACATGATAGGAAAGTTCTAATCTACTTTGCAAAGATGGAAATGTTACTCTATTTGCAAAAATGGAAATGTTACTTTCTCAAATGTAAATTTGACCCTATTTGCTGAAATGTAAAGGATACGCTACTTGTAGGAATGTAAAGACTCCACTAATTGAAATAATTTAAAGGATACATTACTTGCAGAAATGTAAACATTAATCTATTTGTAGAATGTAAATATTGCATTAAAAGGAAACCTACTCTATGAAATGGAAATAACAGTGCTTGAAATGGATACCCTAGCTTAATAAGCATAGAAAATATACAATAAAAATTTAATCTATCTTGAATAAGGAAAATAACATGTAAACTATATTTAATCAATGAATTCTCAAGAGAATAGATCTAGTGACAGAGTTAATTAGATACTTCATGTGGCAATCAAGAAAATCATCACTGTGTTGTCCAATTCTTAAATTTTTCCACCAACCCTAATTATTGAAATGTGTTGTAGTGGTAAGAAGGAAAGTCCTAAGTGGTATTTAGTCTTCCTCAATCATGGTTTTAGAGCCTAAGGGAAATTATTGAAGAACAAGGGGAGAAAATCAATCTTCAAGGGAAAATCTCGTCAAGTTTACATGATGTTATAGTATGTTATAGGATTTCTATAAGATTGATACAAGATGCTATAATATTGCCATGTTTTGCTACCGGATTGGATTTGTGAGCATTCTGATGGTTGAAAAGGTGATTTGAAGCTAGGAGAGAGTAATGGAGGGTAGATTATGATTATATGAGATCCTTACCAAGCGTATTACCCTTTAGGTCTTACATAATAAAAATTCACAAGTGACTTTCAATAAACCAAAAATTTACTCTCAGTGAAAAGAGCTTGAGGGAGCTGTTGAGGTTGAGGAAAGGGAGAAGGTGGTGGGATAAGGAGTGTGAATGACAATGGAAACCTTGTAGATCAATACTAGTTATTGTACACCACGGAAAGTTACACAATTTTTCTAAACACCTAAAGCATGTTAACATTGTAAATTGTAAAAAAATGAAATGGCAGAGAAGGATGAGTTGAATTTTATTGGGAATTGAATTATTTCATTGAAATGAAACCTATCTATAAATTTTCACAAGGCCTACGTCCACCAGAGGTTATACTTTGTGTGTTCAAAGAAAACTACTAAACCAATTATTAATTTGCATAAAACAAAGATGCAAAAAAAATTACTAATCTGATGTCTAAATACTGGAAAGAAAATATAATATATCTTTTTGTCTTTCCAATACATTATCCTCAACCAAAATTCCCATAATAAAAGTGGAAGATATACATGCACAAGAAAGTTTCATAAACAAATGCCGCTAAGAAAGGAAGAAAATGATGCTAAGAAATAAAATGCATAAGTAAAATACACATGAAAGAGACTAGATCCTCTGGATTGGGCCCTAACCTAAGGAGACTAAGCCCTCTATAACAAGCTCAGATGGAAGATAAAAAATGCCTTCTCATTAATAGGAAATAATATTCAAGTACATGATGAAAATAAATGAAAATGACAAGCTTGAGCTCCTAGGTCTTAGTAGTCCCTATATACTCCAAAAGGTATGAATCCTATCGAGCCCTTGGTCTTCCTTATCTATATAAAAATGAATGAGGGGAAACCACCTTGGAAAGAGGGTTCCTTCCCTCCAAAAATCCCTAGAAAGGTGGATCTAGCTCCTTCAGATCCTCAAAATCCTTGAGTGTATCAGTCATTAGTGGATCTTTGAATTGTGGGTGAATAAATTCATGGATAAATTCAAGTTGTAGTTGAGTAAATGTAGGGGACAAGCGTCCTACATCTTATCAACCTACCTCGAAGATATATTTGCATAGTAAATTCACTCAAATGAACTATTTTCCTTCACATTAATCACATTATGCCATGAGATATGATAATCATCCTGTAGTCTTCCTAATATAATATTCAAAATTATCTTTTTAAATGTGAGGAAATAGGTAAATATAGGCTGAAGGAAGGATCGATGGGCCTTATTATTTACCTATTAATGAGGCCCATCATCAACCGCTTGTTGAAGGTGTTGCTCACCCTATGAGAAACTTAGCCATTTTTTTCCATCTCATGCATAACCCTTGTGGCTACCCTAACATCCCAAGTTATCTCTCAAGAATTTACCTCTTGAGGATGGAACCCTACGTTTCTTTCTATTTATACCTACTCTTGTTTCTCTTCAATCTTATCCTTTATTTTTCTACACGATGGGGTCCATGAGCATTCTTAGGGTGGAAAAGGTGATTTGAAGGTAGGAAAGAGTAATGGAGGGTATATTAAGGTTATATGAGGTCCTTACGAAGCTTAGTACCCTTAAGGGGCCCATATTACATAATTACCAATGCACATGGTGGCCTTCAATAAACCAAAAATTTACTCTCGATGAACAAAGCTTGAGGGAGTTATTGAGGTTGAGAAAAGGGAGATGGTGGAAGGACAATGATTGTGGATGGAAATGTAAACACTGTAGATCAACACTACTTCCTGCACACCATAGAAAGTTACACAATTTTTCCAAACACCTAAATCATGTTAACATTGTAAATTGAAAAAAATTGAAATGACAGAGAAAGGATGAGCCGAATTTTATTGGGAATTGAATTATTGCATTGAAATACAACCTATCTAGAAATTTTAACAAGGCCTACATCCACCAGAGGTTATACTTCATGTGTTCAAAGAAAACTACTAAACTAATTACTAATTTGCAGATAAAAAAGATGCAAGAAAAAAACTAATATGATGTCTAAATACAGCAAAGGAAAGATAATATATCTTTTTTCCTTTCTAATACAATATCCTCAACCACACTTCCCACAAGATATGTGGAAGATAGACTCAGAATAGAAATTTTCATAAGCAGATTCTGCTAAGAAATGAATAAAATGATGCTAGGAAAGAAAATTCATAAGTAAAATAAACATGAGAGGAAATAGAGCCTTTGGATTGGGCCCTAATCCAAGGGGACTCAACCCTCTATAACAAGCTTAGATGGAAGATCAAAAATTGCTTCTCATAAATAAGAAATAATGTTCAAGTACATGATGAAAAAAAATAAAAATGACAAGCTCGAGGTCCTAGCTCTTAGTAGTCCCTATATTCTCCAAAAGGTATGAATCCTATTGAGCCCTTGGGCTTCCTTATTTATATAAAAATGAATGAGGGGAAACCTCCTTGGAAAGAGGGTTGCTTCCCTCAAAAAATTCCTAGAAAGGTGGATCTAGCTCCCTAAGATCCTCACAATATTTGAGTGCATCATTTTTTAGTGGATCTTTGAACTGTAGGTGAGTAAATTCAGGAAGCAGGTCAAGTTATAGTTGATTAAATGTAGGGTGCAATCCTACTACATCTTCTAAACCTTCCTCGAACATATATTTACATAATAAATGCACTCAAATGCACTCTTTTCCTGCACATTAGTCGCATTATCCCATGAGATATGACAATCATACTTTAGTCTTCCTAATAAACACATAATAGTCAATAATATCTCATTAATTGCGAGGAAAGAGGTAGAAATGGGCTGAATGAAGGCCATATGGGCCTTATTATTTATATAATAATGAGGCCCATCATCAGCCCCCTATTGAAGGCGTTGCTCACTCTATGAGAAACTTAGCCATTTAGTTCCATCTCATGCATAGCCCTAGTGGATACCCTAACATGCAAAGTTATCTCTGAAGAAGTTCCCTCCCAAGGATGGAACCCTGTATTTGTTTCTATTTCTACCCACTCTTGTTTCTCTTAAATATTATCCGTTCTTTACTTTAACCCTAGAAATAAAGGAGGGATGAACTTGAGCCCAATCCAATGAGCCTTCGGTCTTTGGAATACCATCCTGTATAAGGATATCTTCTCCAAGGAATTCCTAAATATATCTACAAAGTGATATTTCCTTATTTGCAAGCTATGGGGTAGTGAATTACATCTCCTCTGACTGGCCTACAAGTCTTTTGTCCCTAGCAGCCTAAAAATGTCATCAAAGTTCTGAATGGATTTCTCATGTTTTTTTATGTAAAGTGGTTCTAGTTTGTGATTTTTAGAGATGATCTTGTGGTTACTGATGACAAGGTAAGGAGCCCTCAACTCTTCTTTGACCCATAGGGGATCATTAGTCTCCTTTGACATGAATATTTTTCCTTCTTCAGCCCTTACCTCCTCATGGCTCAACCAAGAGGCTAAAGCTACACATCTCTTATCCTAAAATTTGGATCCTAGAAATTCATGTTAGTCAATATGAGGTTGTGCATGTAAAACTATGTCATCTTAGAACTAGCCTTGTGACAATATTCAATAAATTGTTTGTAGATTTAGAAGGGAAGCGAATCATGTTGTTCTAGAGTTTTGATTTGAAAATGAGGCCCTCACTGTTTGAGGAACATGGCATATGTTTTTTAGGGTTTTCTGCATTGGGTTGCCTCCATAGACATTCTTACCATGGTGGAAAGTTGTACTTCTTATTAGGTTCTTATAGTCTAGGAATAAAATTGTGTTTGCCTCTTACTATTCATCTTGGGGGTTTGTTGTCAATTTTAGCCTATAAGTCACTATGTGGCATAGTCTAAAGGTCCATATGAAGAGTGAGTCAAAAGAGCTAAGGTTTTATAAATATATGTGTTATAAAGGGGGTCCTTGAACCCAAAATTGAATTTTTGAGAGTCTAAAGCGTAGGAGGGGGTCACAATTTCAAAATTGTACTCATGGAAGTAAATGAGTCATTATGAGGGTTTAAGGGGTCATTTCATAGGGTTTCATTCATTATAAGTCAAGTATGAAGCCATGTGAGTTAGGTTCAATTAGTTCAAGTTGGTTATGGGTCTGTTAGTTGTGTGTACTTCCCATCATTGGAATATTTCCTCATGTCACCTCACTCCTTCCACTCAAAATTCACCATCATTGGATGAAAGGAACATGTGAAAGGCATAAAAATCCATTTTTTTCAAAAAAACATACCTCATTTCTCATTCCTCCCAAGTGAATTTTTAGCTCTGAACTAGCCTAAGGTTTCAAAGAATGTTGCAGACAATCGAAGGGAGATGTTTGAAGCTCAGATGAAAGAGGGTGATGTGCATCTGTTGCATAAGTTGGAGTGAGCTATCTTGAAGGTCTACAAGCATTGGAGAGACTACTTCAAGATTTCTACACCATCACATAGAAATTTCAAGCCTACCCATTTGATCCATTTTTCCATAGGAGGTGTGCAACCATACAGAGCATGGAGGGCTACTTGGACTTGCTACGAATTTGCTGTGAAACTGATTGTTTTTGTTAACATTTTCAAAAGGATTTTTTGACCAAATGGAAATGAATTTAAAAAACCTGAAAGACATTTTTTTCAAGAATAGGCCAAAGAAAAAAAAATTCCTTCGGTTTCTACACAGATGTTATGGTTTTGGAGATATGCAACACTCTTGGAGGCTTATTTTTCAAAAAATAAAATTCTATATTTTTTGCCTGTTTCAGCCATAGTTTATTGGCACACGTTTATGACATATGGAAGTGAATTATTCAAAGCTAAAAGAGTATCGTGTCGATCATGGGAAAAATAACAAAAAACTCTCTCATTTTGTGCACGTGTCACAATTTGAGAATTATAGGTGTCACTTGGAGGCCCATTTTCCACAATTTCTTGCTGACAGAAATCTAAAATTTTTGAAATTCGATTTGTAAATTTAAAGTTTTGGAACGTTTAAAGTGTGATGGGTAATGTAAGATGAATGTAGATGGTTGTTTCGTCACTCATAATCATTTTGGGAGAAGTACAATTCAGTATTAGTTAAAAATTCAACTTCTGTTGTGCAAACTAAAATACTCATTTTGAAGGCATGCAAGCATGGAAGGAAGAACTCAATGGGTTCTACATCAACACCAGGTCATCTCAGGAACATATACATTCTCATATTTGTCCAAAACAATTTTCAAACATGATGAGTTTGAATACCTCTATCCTCTCCTGCGCAAACATATCTGCCAATTTTATTTTGGAAAATTTCAAATTTCGGAACATCCAAAAGTAATTTTGGTTGTTGGATAAGTCTAGATAAGTTTAAAGTTATGTAGTTTGAGTTGTTAAAAAAATACTCCAACTTGATTGATGTTTCTAAATTGTATTAGTCTTGATATAGTAGTTCCTATTTTTATACATAACAAGTAAATATCCATTTTATGTAGCCCGTTTGACTTTTATGGAGTGAATCCAACCACCTATAGTGGTAATTAAAATTCCTCATTGTATATAATGATGTAAAGACATGGAAAATTTCTCTGGTTGGTTAGTGTGAAGAATCTAGTCTGCAAAATTTTTCATTTTTGTATCATTTCCCAAAGTGAATAGAGGAAGGAAAAAGGTGTTTTTACAATTATTCTTGTGTTAGTTGTCTGTCAGTATGTGTATTCTCTTTTTTATCAATGTTTCTTATGTTTCCATAGTGTGAAAACAATTCTTCATGGTTAGCTTAAAGGAATTCACATTGTGCTATGTTTTATATTAGCTGAACATTCATGTGTCTCCTTTTCTTCTAATGGAAATTTGAATTCATTTATAGTTTGATTCTCTTATTTTCACCTTTTGATGTTTCACTCATCCACTCACTAAAACGAAACTTGGTTAATTATGAACGAATCTACCTATCCTTCCCCTACTCAAAATATCATCATCATCCCTTATTCACTTGAATCATTAACTATACAGAGCCTATTCGAAGCGGATGTTCCTTCTTTCACCTACCTTCAAACAACAACTTAAAAACTACTCTTTGATTAGTATAACTAGCCTAAAACCTATATCCTATCAGTCATCTAGTTGATTGATAGAAGAACATAGTGGGAGAGCCCTCTCCAAGGCTAGGTTGTTTGTGCCTTAGCCTACAAGTGGTTTGTGGTTACCTCTGGAATTTATCTCCTCAACCTAGGGAAATTTACGTAGTGCTAACACTTCTTTCCCCTGAAACATCTCTTTTAATATCTGATTCTACATTTGCAAATGCTCCCTCATGGTTAACTCTCTCAAACTCAAGTCAGTCAAATATTCACCCATATTCTTCATTTTCTCTTCCATGAGGCCCACATCCACAAATCCCTTGGACTTAGAAATCTGCATTCGTCAATGGGTTTGGATTCTTTCATTGCCTGTCTCAAGTAGGATGGGGACTACAAATTTAGTGGGGATGATTTTTCCTTGATCATAAAATTTATAGCAGGACCCAAGATATAGTTTAGGATCAAGCTGTTGTAGTGTTGTTATACTTTCCTATAGCACTATCTTCCTATCATGTAGTAGTCTTTCCTCTTCCTATAACACTACATTGTTATCCTGTAGTAGGGAAAATTCTTCTTTTAGCTACCTCAATTTAGCTCCCCTAGTGTTTTTCCTTCTTGGTGAGGTTTAGGGCTATTTCCCTTTAGTCGTGAGGGAGGTCACTTCCTAGAACTTAGGTCATAAAGTACCCTAGACTGATAGGAATAAACGAAACTAAGAATCCGGTCACAAAATATGTATTTCAGGATGTTTCAGGCTACTTCATCCCATTGGTAAGGAAAAATTTCCCTTCTAACTCCATTTTTTATTCTCAATTGGATTTTCTTCTTAGAGGAAGAAATTATGTTTATCTGTGATGGATTTTTTTTTATCCTCCTTTCCCCACCTAACTCCCAAATACAAGTTGGTCACCCTACTAATGAGTTCTGGATTGAAATTTATGACAAACCATCTCAAAATGGTGGTGGCACTATCTTCCCCTTGAGGTTGAAGGGCTAGGGAAAATTTATGGGTAATTTCATCATCATATCATTCAATTTTCTCAAATAAATCCATCCATTGGTGGTTTGAGAAGATGTTCTTGACAGGAGATTGTTGATGGATTATTTTTATGTCTAAAGTTTCTCTCCTATTAACTCCTCCTCCAATTTTTTCTTTCGTGGCCTTCTCAATATTTCCAAATAATTTCTCTGTCAATGATCAATTTCTGAGTAGCCTAGGGTAGCCTCGGGTTTCAAAATAGAGATAAAGGAATGGTGCCCTTCTTATAATAAAATATATGATAATTATATGTCACATCCAAGCCAAATTTACCATTCTACTAGCATGCATTCCACTCAAGAAAACAACATGGTTTGAAAATTTTCAATTTTCAGGGGTTTTCTATAGGATTCTCTTCTAGAGACTAAAATTAACCAATTTTCCCAGACTTTTGTGTAGGTAAGGCAAGGAGAATGCACTAATTACCCCTATATTGGAGAATCCTTCATGGATTTGGGGATTTTTTAGGAGAATTTTCACCAAATCGAGCCATGTTCCACCTCTTAGGCCAATCCTGTAGCAATTGGTGACAATCCTATCGCATTTGGTGGCAATCCTGTAGCACTAAACCTAGATATTTCAAAATTTAGTACTTGACCCTATAGGACCTCTCTAGTAGTCTATGGTACCCCTAGTGGTAGCTAACGCGACCCTCAACATTGCAATGGACCTCTCTTACTACTTTTGGAATGAATCTATTGGTACAAGTGAGGCTTGGGCCCACATTTTATCCCTTTTGTAGTTTAGTCGTGGGATAAACACACTATATTATTTGGAACCCACCTACCACCTATGTAACCTCCTTATAGATCCATTGGCCCACTCCTAAAAATCATCAACATTCCTATTTTGTTTTTTTTCTCCACATTGGATGAGAGAGAGAGAGAGAGAGTTAAATTTTTCTCAGTTGTTTGAAGGTGGTCGATATTACTGGCTACATTTAGCCTACAAAAACTTGGTTCCTCATGCATTTAAAAAAAACTTGCACTATCATGTGCTTAAAATGGGTTACGAGATTCATACTTGTGCCTACCTTATGGTTTTAGCCTTTGCATACTTCTTCATAAATAATGGTTGATCTAATGGCCTCTGGAGGTGCCACTTTCCATACTTGTTTCTCCATGCATTGGCCCAATTTTGGAAAAAAGATAAAATTAGTGTAATTTGTTTTGACATGGACCTGATTGATCGAGGCCTGAAAACAAAGGTTTTGTTGATTGATCTACTTTATTTTACTAGAGTCTATCAAATTGAATTACCAAGTTTTACATAAAACAAAGTAAAAGTAAATGCCAATTTTTCATATGTTCACGGGTGTTACATCTCCCCCCCCCCCCCCTCACCCCCCTTGAGTGAAACATCATCCTCAGTGTTTAATTATGCCCTTGTAAAAGGTTAGGATAGGATTCTCACATCCAAATTTCCTCTTCCCACATAGCCTCTTTCGGGAGAAAGTTCCTCCATTGCACTTTAACTTGGGTGGTAGCTCACCTCCGTAGCATTGTTTCTCTCTGATCGAGAATACAAAGGGGATCTATCAGAAACTCTCTATCTGGTTCCACATGTTCCACAACTTAAAATGTCATTATTTACTAATATTTAATAAAACAATTTAACCATCATAAACAAATTAGTTAATGAGACTCTTACATGCACCTCTTTCGAGTTAATTATATGTCTAGAATCATGTACATATTTTTTTAATAAGGATACGTGAAAACAATTATGGATCAGTATATAGCTAGGTAACGGTAGATAGTATGCAAAAGGTACAATTATTTCTAATATTTGGAAGGGTACACAATATCGAGGATCTAATTTCACACATCCTTCTATTGTAGGGTGACTTTCTTGGGTCTTAATCAGACATACACGTGATCCCCTACCTAAAATTCCTTATAAGTTATTTTCCTATCTAGATATGCCTTCTTCCAGTCATGAGAAACTTTCGAATTATGTCATATTATTTTCACAGTGAATTCCATTTTTGTTGTCATAGAAGGCCCCAACATGAGTTTTTCCTTTGGGCTATTCTAATTGATGGGTTTTTTACAAATTCTTCCATAGTGGAGATACTCTTCCCATTTATTGGGTTGCAACATCACATACATTCATAACATATCTTCCAAAACTTGGTTCACTCGCTCTATTTTCGCATCAGTTTGTGGGTGATAAGAAGTGCTATATTGAATTTGAGTACCCAAGCCTGTAAAGAGGGTTTTCCAAAATGTAGATGTGAATTTCACATCTCTATCAGAAACGATAACCTTATGCATCCCATGCACTCTAAAGTATCTTGCATGAATATATCTTCAATTTTCCCAATTTTATGTGGATTTGAAAGAATGGGATATTTTACTCAATTTATCCACCACTACCATGATTTAATCATTTTTTCTTCTGGTTTTAGGCAATCCTATTATAAAATCCATAGTAATTACTTCTCATTTCCATTCTAGAATGGGTAGCAGGGGAAGAAACCTAGCTAGATGTTGATGTTCAGCCTTGACTTGCTGACACTCCAAGCATTTGGAAAAATAATCCTTGATATATCTTCTGATTCTAGGCCAAAAATAGTTCTTCTTAATAGCAGAGTACAAATTTTTATAATCGGTATGGGTAGCATAAGGTCTCTTATGAAATTCATCCAAAACAAACAATATAAAAACCTTATGATTAGAAACATATATGTCACCTATAAATTCCAATAAATTATCTTTATTGATGTTGTAAATAACCTGTTGTTCTAAAAAAATTTCTTGATTGTTTTTCTGCCATAAAAACTTGCATATTGGGTCCTTGTTAGTAGCTTCTTTAATCAGATCTGAAAAATTAAATTCTACTTGAGTATATGAAATTTCATATGGGTGATGTGAGTTCCTACTTAGTGCATCTGGCGTACATTTTATTTTCCTTTTAAATGTTTAATATCGAAATCCAATTCACCTAAAACGGCTATCCACCTAGATTTTCATGCATTAAGACGAGGTTGTTTAAAGAAGCTAGTTAAGCCTCTATGATCAGTCATTAATATAATTTTTTTCCAAATAGGTAATTCCTCCATACTTTTAAAGCATGCACCATTGCAGTTAATTATAGATGATAAGAAAAACATTTTTTATCATGTTATTTTAGTTTTTGATTTTCGTAGGCAATTACCTTGTGCTCTTGCATCAACACGCCCCCTACTCCATGCTCACATGCATCAGTGAAGAAAACATATTCCTTTTCTGCAAGGTAGTTATAGGATAAGCTATCCTGGAAAATCCTCCAATAAAACATTGATAATACCCTTCTAATCCCACAAAATATCGGATATCAACAGCATTATTATGAACAATCCATTCCATAATAGTTTTAATTTTCTTGGGATCAATAGATATCAACTCTGCATAAATTACATGGCCTAAATATCATATATGATCTTTGTAAAAAATACATTTACTGAATTTGACATGTAGTTGATGAACTCTCAATGTTTGTAATACAATTTATAATTTTTTATTATGTTCCTCTAAAAGCTTGGAGTATATAAGGATATCATCAATGAAAATTAAGACAAATTTATCAAGATATGGATAGAATAGACTATTCATAAGGCTCATGAAGGTGGCTAGAGCATCGATAAGCCTAAAAGGAAAAGCCAAAAACTTAGAACGATTATAACAATTCCTAAAATTTATTTTGGGAATATATTCTTCTTTTACTATTATTTGATGATATCCAAATCACAAATCTATCTTAGAGAACAATGTATCCCCCTTAAGTTGATTGAAAAAATCATCGATCCTTCGAAAAGGGTATTTGTTTTTAACAATTTTCTTATTAAGCTGGTTGTAACCAATGCATAGCCTTAAAGTACCAATTTTTTTTCCAACAAATAAACCAAATGCTCGTCAAGGAGACACGCTTGGGCAAATATAACATTTATCAAGCAATTCTTGTAATTTCATTTTTAATTCAGTTAACTCGGGTATACTCATTAGGTAAGATGTTCGAGACACTTGTGTAGCCCTAGAGTTAATTCTAGAGTCAAGTCAATATCTCGCTTGGCAGGTAACCCTGGTATTTCCTCCAGAAACACATCAGTGAAATATTGAATAACTGGAAGGTTTCCTAAAGAGACAGACTTAACTTTGGAGTTAGTGAAACCCACCTCGACCGCATATATTTAAAACATCCTTTACGAATACATTTTCCTAACCTGGAGGCAGTGATTGGTTGCAGTACCATGGTATTTTTAACTCCTCACAACTCTTTTCTAACACCATCCTTATTAAGGTCCCTGATTGTCTTTTCCTTACAGTTTACTAAGGACCAATATTCCTTCGACCAATGCATCCCAATTAGAATTTCATAAGAACTTAGGGGAGACACATTGAAACCTACATTAACTGAATTGCCAACTGTTTCAATGGGGCAGTCATCCACCTTGGCTGTCACCCTTATTTTTGCCCTAATGGCCAATTGCACTAGCTGAGAATTTTTAAATTTACTGGTTTATAAGTGGCATTTTCAACATTTTTTGGACTAACATAACTTAAGCTAGCTCCCAATTCTATTAAAATCAACACAACATGGTTAAACCTTTTACCTTAAAAATTGATCATGGTTGGCTTGTATTCATCTTAATGATCATCCAAGGAAACATTAATTTTAGGTATGTTCCATGCCACATCACAAACTGTAAAAGCCTCCTGAATGTTGACAACTCGTTCTGCTATAATACATCGAGGGAAATTTTTGTAATAATGTGGCTCCCCACAACCCCAACATTGCAAGGGAGGTTTTTGTGCTTGACTGAATTCTGGTTTACTGGAGACCTCCACCTGCTTTGATTCATTTTGGGATTTAAATATCTGCTAACTCCTTCCATAAGCTTTATTCTTTTGATTCTTATGTACATTTTGAACATTTCCACCTTTTATATTTTTAATGTTTTAGAAGTTCTTCGATGTTTTTTTGTTAGCCCAAATCTTACCACTCTCTCCCTTCTGCTTCATCTATTGGTAACATATTTGTGCCTTCTTAATGGCTTCATCTATGGTTTTGGGATTATCAAATTCCAACCGTTCTTTCATAATGGCAGGTAGGCTACTCATGAATCACTACACTTTGGCCTTTTCCTCTCGTATGTAAGGTACATACCTTAACAGGGATGTGAATTTCTCCACAAACTCATCCAAATTCCTTTTCCTTATCATCATAAAATCACTCAATCAATTATTTTTCTTTGAAATGTTTATCAAATATACCCAATTCACCCCTTGCTCATCAATTTTATGTACAACCTTAACCTCTTCCCACCATATTGTGGCCTTTCCTTGAAGTTGGTATATTACTAATATTTCTTTCGTATTATCATCATATTCATAAATTTGAAAATATTTGTTAATGTTAATCAACCACGGATTTAAGAAGTTTCCTCCATTTCTCCTAATTTCCTCCCTTATCATTCTCCAAATGCTGAGTATGACTTCCTTTAGGTGCATTTTCACCTCCATGCCTTTGCTCTTCATTTTGTTCCTCATTGCTAGAGCTAGGTATGGAATTTCTATGATTTTGGCGATCGAATAAGTTTTTCAGTATTCATTCATGATCTCGCATTAATATCTCATTCTCTTCCCACAAATTGGCCATCTCGGTTATTTATTGTTTAACAGTTTCCAACAACACAATAGTGGGTTATTGATGGCCTCATTCTAACTACAGACACACCTCTGGGTTAACCCCAAAACTAGGTATAAAGCCTGATTCTAGTAATGGTCGTATTGGATGTGTACCTCTAGCTCCCCTGTGCATCATGCTTCTTAAATATTTCTCTCTCTCTCTCTCTTATCACAACACATGAATTTGTTAATTAGTTGTCCAAACCCAGCCACAATGTTGCAACTTGGTTCAGATACCACTTTAATAGTCATTCTTAAAATCCAATTATATATATATATATATGGATCTCAAATTTAATTTATATAAATACTCTCTACCAATTCTCAATAAACATCTTGATACAGTCATTAAGATCCTTACGCCTCCTTATGCCTCACATCAGCAAGGTATACATCATTGTTTTTTCTATTTCACCATGGACACATTGTTTAAGTGAACCTTATAACACTAATATAGATTTAAATTTTTTATATGAAGGTATAGTTGAGGCTTTGATTAAGTTATTCTTCGTTGTCGTCTACCAAACTATCCACACAATTATTTCGTCCTATGAGTAACTATGGACATTGGATCTTCTTGTACCATCCGATATTTCGAAAATTGGGATTACAAATTTCATATATAGGTTCATGTTGGTGTAATGGAGAACTCTCTAGAGCTCTACGAGATGACTTGTTTTCATTATTTTCAACTCTCAGTGCATATGACACCTGGTCTCATCCTCTTCCTACACACACCTTGAAGCCCATAAAATCGTGGAGATTTCAAGGGGTGGTTGGATGTAACTGATTACACCCATGTATATTTCGGTGTTGTCATTCTTCTCCTTCCTACAGTGGTGTTACCATTCTGCTTCCAAGTTTTTCTAAAACATTACTTATAATATTCTTCCAGATATTTCCCACAACTTCCTTAACATTCTCATGGTGGCAACATTTCTTACATTCCCATTCAAGTATATTTAGAATTGATGCATCAATGTGTATGGAGATCTACACTGTGTGTCACTTAGACAAATCTATAATGAGTTTGTTTCTCTTCGTTGTTCTAGGTATGATGTTTCCACTTATTTTTGTTGGAATTTTCTGATATTTCCTTAACAATCACTGAGGAACAAAATGTCCTCTGTTAACATAGATATTCAAAATAAACTTTCCAGTTGAAGCATAAAATATACATAGTGAGAACAAATAATTTTTTTGTATTAAAAAAAATGATTCGAATACAATCTTTAGAACTTTACTGTTCTGGTTTTAACAAAATAAAAAATTGTTTTGCTTGGCTGCTACACACACAGCTCTTAGAAATTTTGCTTCACACTGTCTTCGGGCATACACATAGTCTCCTGTTGTTTTGCATAAAACATACTTATAGATTCTGTCTATTACACTTATATATATATTGTAAACATTGCATGTTCACAATATATAGGATAAATAATTTAACCTAAGTTTAAAAATTAAATGAAACTTATATCGTGACACATGAAAAAATACTTTAAAACAAAGTTTTAAACCTTATTAAATTTCACGGATTTCAAACATAATATAAAACGTTTTAATTATACCATGTGATGGGCTTTATCGCATCGATAAACCCGCCGTCCGACTGTACACCAAGGTTGTGCGATAAGCCACTATTGGTCGGAGGTGGATGAGCTGGTGGAGGTGGGCCACCCCTTATCGGACAATCTCTAGGGTGTGGTGATGTATTCACCAGATGGTGTGATACGATTGTGATTAGTTGATGGCTTGTGACATGGAACGGTGGGGTCTGGAGTTTATCACGTGAGTTGGAGGTGTGGTGAAGATGCTTCGGACCTTTGCGATAAGTGTTGATTGGCTGCGGGATTATGACGTGGATCTGGCGGGCTCCACGAAACCATTGTGGGGTATTTTTATTCAAATCAAATGCGTGGGAGTAATGTATGGTTGGTTCGGGGTTTTAATGGCGGGTAGGTGCAGAGTTAAATGGCAGGGTTGCATGGTTTTGAACCACGGCTTGCATTCAGAAAAGGGCTACGACCTTATAATAAAAATTGGTTTTTGCAGGGATATAAACCCAGAAAATCGATGCACGGTGGAGTGAAAAAACAAACAAGAAATCGTTGCTCCTATCCTTTTAACCTTCAAATAAAAAATTGAAGTTTCGTCCTCCTTTTGTTCTGTTTGCAGTTGGGGTTATCTCCAACACTCCTCCTTAAACACGACTGTTATTTTCTTGCATACCTAGACATTTCCTGAGATAATTAAAACTTTTCTGCCCCAATAGTTTTATTAAAATATCAACAAACTTCTCTTCTGTTCTGTAATGTTGCAAAACAATTTCTCCATTGTTGACTAACTCTCTTATGTAGTGATACTTTGCATCAATGTGTTTTGTTCTCTTATGAAACACTGAATTCTTGGATAAAGCTATTGCTGAGCTATTATCACAATAAACTGTTGTGCCTTTTACCTGATCATGACACAAACTTCTTAACATTCTTCTCATCCATACTAATTGACATGATGTTGTCATAGCTGCCACATACTCTGCTGCTGCTATTGATAAAACCACAATTGGTTGTTTCTTAGAAGCCCATGAGATGGCTCCTGATCCCATATGAAAAACGTATCCAGAGGTGCTTTTTCTATCATCTTTACTTCTAGCCCAATCACTGTCAGTATATCCAATTAATTCAAAATTTTCTAAAGAGGTGTATAAAATACCATACCTCTTTGTTCCTTTCACATATCTCAAAATTATTTTTGTTGCTTACCAATGTGCCTCCTTTGGCCTTTCCATGAATCTGGAAATTAAACTTACAACATGCACAATATCAGGCCTAGTTGCAGTCAAATACATAAGGCTGCCAACTATGCTCTTATAGAAACTTGAATCAAAATCCTTGCTGATGTCTTCTCTACTTAGTTTCAATCCCATCATTTTAGGAGTAATTGCTGCTTTGCAATCTTGCATGTTAAATCTTTCCGAAAATTCTTTCACATATTTTCCTTAAGAAATAAAAATTTATTTTCATTTTTCTCTACTTCTATTCCTAAGAAGTATCTTAGCAATCCCATATCAGTCATTTCAAATTCATCCGTCATGATTGTTTTAATATTTTCAATAAGGTAAGAATCATTACCTGTGAATATCACATCATCAACATATAAAACAAAAATGAGCATCTTACGATATTTTTCTTTGATGTATGATGCAGGTTCTTCTTCATATTTCTCAAACCCATTTTCCAGTAGATAGGCATCTATCCTACTGTACCATGCTCTTGGTGCTTGTTTCAGCCCATACAGAGCTTTCTTCAACTTGCATACTTTGTGCTCTTGGCCTTCTTTCTCATAGCCCAAATGTTGTTCAACATAAACCTCTTCCATCAATACTCCATTTAGGAATGTTGATTTCAAATACATTTGGTAAAATTTCCACTTGTGTTGTGTTGCTATGGACAACACTGCTCTTATTGTTTCCATTCTTGCAATTGGTGCAAAAATTTCCTCGTAATCTCTTCCTTGTTGCTGCTTGTAGCATTTGACACAAGTCTGGCCTTTTGCCTTTCAATCTTACCTTCAGCATTTCTTCTGGTTTTATAAACCCATTTAACTCCAATTACTTCCTTACCTTTTGGAGATCAACTAATTCCCATGTCTTGTTTTTCTCTCTTGCATTTATCTTTTCATCCATAGCATCTATCCATTTCTTGTATTTTACAACTTCTTCAAAATGAATAGGATATTCTATATGACAATATAATGAAAATAAAGAGTTCATACCTTCTTCTTTCTCATAGATTTCATTCAAACTTCTGAATCTGGTTCTTCTTTCACTTGTTGAACTCGTGCTTGTAGAAGCACTCAAATCTTCTCCTTGTAATGTGCTTGGAGAAGTACTGCCATCACTTCTCAAGGGTGTTCTCATACCAGTTTTGGGTGTCCCTTGAAGTCATTGTATTGGTGGAGGTGGTGCTTCTAGTGGGGTATTTCTTTCAACCATTTCTTTCTCATCATCATTATGCGACAAACAACTTTTTACATTCATTGTTTTTTCAATGCCTTCATCCCAAGCTTCTTCTTCAATAAATTGTACATCTTTGCTTATCATAAATTTCTTGGTAGATGGGTTATACAATCTGTATGGCTTGGATTCTTCAATGTATCCAACAAATATGCACTTATGCCCCTTACTGTCCAACTTCTTTCTCAGCTGATCTAGAATGTGTGCATAAGCCACACAACCAAATACTCTCATGTGGGTGACAAATTGTTTTAAGCCACTCCATGATTCTTCTGGAGCTCTGTTCATTACACTCTTTGTTGGGCATCTATTTAAAACATATGCTGTACAATGTACAACTTCAGTAGAATACTCATTTGGAAAATTTTTTGCCTTCAACATGCTTCTTACCATATCCATGATGGTTCTGTTTTTCCTTTCAGTAACTCCATTTTGCCGTGGTGAATACCTTGTTTTAAATTTCTTGTGTATCCCATTTTATCTGCAAAAATGCAAAAAATATTTGGAGATATATTCTCCTCCTCTATCTATCCTTAAGACTTTAATATGTTGCCCACTTTTATTCTTAACTAGAGCTTTAAAGTGGCAGAACTTATCAAACACTTCACTCTTCAACTTCAAGAGGTATACCCATGTTTTTCTTATGTAATCATCAATAAAGGTCAACATGTAGTGGTTTACTGCTAATGATGGTGTTTGCATTGGTCCACACAAATCTGAATGGACTATTTCTAAGGGTGCTTTTGCCCTTATGCTCTTTCGTGATGGAAAGCTTTATCTGTGTTGTTTGCTGTTGCCTTGGCTTTGACTCTGATTTTGATTGTTGCCCCTTCCACTTGTATTTGTAGGGATGTTTCTTCATCTGTTTTGGTTTTTGCCTCTACTTTTTCCTTTGTAGTTTGATCTTCTTTTACCTCTTTCCCATCCAAAGGACATTTGGGTCTTGAAGGCATGTTCCAAAGATGAGTTTGTTGTTCTGCTCAAACTTTGTTCATCTGTCATCAATGATACATGAAGCTCATCAACAGTAAACATTAAGAGATATTTTGTCTCTTCAATGGTTGTTACTATCACATCAAATCTTAAGGGTAAGCTCCTCAATACTTTCTCCACTATTATTATTTCTTTGGTGGTATCTCCATGAGATCTCATTTGGGTAACCAACCCAATCAACAATGTGAAGAATGAGTCTATTGTATCAGACTCTTTCATGCAAATGACTTCAAAATATCTTCTCATTAATTGAAGCTTTATTGTCTTTAACTTCTCCATTCCTTGATAGGATGTCTAGAGGGTATCCCATGCATCATTGGACTTATTTTCTACTACAATTCTTGGAAATATGCTTTCACCCACTGCCTGATACAGATAGAAGAGGGATTTTGAGTCCTTCTTCCTATTACTCTTCAGAAAATATTTATCTGCATGTGTTAAGGAATTAAATTCTTGTTCATCTGCTGGTTCTTCTAAACCATCTTCAACTAGCTCCCATAAATCTTGAGAGGCAAACAAAGATCACATTGTGATTGCCCAATAAATATAGTTCTTCCCATTGAACTGTGGGATTTGAGTATTTCCCATACTCACGCTTGTGCTGGCTCCTACCACAGCTAGCCTTACTGAACTATGCTAAAACTTGAATGTTTTCTTTAAAAAAACTTTCTCATTGCTTGAGAGATAAACTCTGTCTCGAAAAGACTTCCTTTTAAAACTCTCTGGACTGTAATCTTAAATAAATAAATAAATAAAATCTGTTTTTGATAAATTCCTGACTTGTTGAACCTTCACTCTACTGGAGAAAACTTCAACAATATTCTTCTTCTTTCCTTCAGCTTCTTTAGAAACCACTAAGAGCCTGGACTAGCTCTGATACCATGTTGGAATTTTCTGATAATTCCTTAACAATCACCGAGGAACAAAATGTCCTCTGTCAACATCGAGATAAAAACTAAACTTTGCAATTGAAGCATAAAATATACACAGTGAGAACAAAAAATTTCTTTGTATTAACAAAAATGATTCGAATACAATATTCAAAACTTTACCGTTCTGATTTTAACAAAAAAAAACTTGTTTTGCTTGGCTACTACACACACAGCTTTTAGAAATTCTGCTTCACACTGTCTTCAGGCATACACACAGTCTCCTGCTATTTTTCATACAATATACTTATGCATTCTGTCTATTACACTTATATATATATATATATATATATATATATATATATATATATATATATATTGTAAACATTTCATGTTTACAATATATATGATAAATCATTTAACCTAAGTTTAAAACTTAAATGAAACTTATATCGTGGCGCATGAAAACTTACTTTAAACCAAATTTTTAAACCTTATTACATTCTGTGGATTTCAAACATGATAAAAAATGTTTTAATTATACTATGCAACGGGCTTTATTGCATCGATGAACCCATCATCCGATTGTACACCAAATTTGTGCGATAAGCAGCTATTGGCCAAAGGTGGATGAGCTGGCGGAGGTGGGCCACACCTTATCGCATAGTTTCTAGGGTGTGGTGACATATGCATTGGATGGTGTGATATGATTGTGATTAGTTGACGGCTTCTGACATGGCATGGTGGGTTCCGGAGTTTATCGCGTGAGTTGGAGGTGTGGTGACGAGGCTTCAAGCCTTTGCGATAAGCATTGATTGGCTGCAGGAATATGACTTGGACTTGGCGGGCTCCATAGAACTATCGTGGGGTATTTTTATTCAAATCAAATGCGCGAGAGTAATGTATGGTTGGTGTGAGGTTTTAATGGTGGGTAGGTGTAGAGTTAAATGGCAGGGTTACGTGGTTTTGAACCACGGCTTGCATTCAGAAAAGGGCTACGACCTTATAATAAAAAAAAAAATTTGCAGGGATATAAACCCAGAAAATCGATGCATGGTGCAGTGAAAAAACAAAAAAGAAATCGTTGCTCCTATCCTTTTAACCTTCAAATCAAAAATTGAAGTTTCGTCCTCCTTATGTTCTCTGCTTTTTTTCTGTTTGCAGTTGGGGTTATCTGCAACACTTTTCAAGTGCTTCCCTCTAACATTGTAACACCTGGGTGACTTAATCTATTTCTCTGGTTAGGGATTGTCTTGCATGTTTTGCTATACCTTTCGACCAAGTTTCAAAAGGTAGGTTTTCACTCTAGTTAGGGTTTTTGTAACCATTAATTGTATATAATTTCTATCTCTTTGGTTCGGTCTCTTATAACTCGGTTTCTTTTGTAACAGATACATTTCGTTTTTTTTTCTTTCTACTTTCTTCTAAAATTTCAGCTCATGGCTTTGGTCATTAAATTATTGGGGTTCTTCGCATGCAACAGGTTCTAATTGGACACTCTTCCCTTTCTTAGGACAGTTTAAATGTTAAGCTACAACTAGGGTTTTATCTAGCACGAATTTGAATATCTTTATGTTATCTATTTACAATACTTTTTCAAAGAGTATTTCTATCCTTTTACAGATTCTGTGGCAAGACCACTCGAGATTCAATTTTGTGAGATAGTTGTTATTCAGTTTCCTTTTGATCTACATAGAGAGAAAGGGCTCTCCTCTGATCAGAACTTATGAAATAATTTTATTTTTATATCCGATAATATCGATGGTTTTTTCGTTGAAGAAATTAATCAATCTTGTTGAAGTATTAATTCCAACTGCCGCAGAGCAGATGAAGGACAGGGAAATTTATTTTTTGATGGAAATTTGAAGGACGATGACAATAGCAAATCTCCAGTTTTGAGCTTCACGAAACCATGCTTTTATCCTCATTCATCTATTGCATTAAAACTCCACAAACCAAATTTATTTTGAATTAAACTCCTCCAGCACCATTCCGGGGGGCAGCAAGCATGAGCAGCGAAGGGTGAAGGCAACCCAGCGAAGGAGGTGACGTCACCTTCCTCTGGACCAATCAAATCATTTTCGGGGGTATGGGCGAGGGCGGGGCATATAAATTGGCTCTTCCATAATGGTTGAACCCCACGGAAAGTTTATTTAATGTTTTGATTCAATTTTTTATTTCCCGCATTATGTTTTAAAGTTTTAACGTTGTGTTAATTTTTTTAACTACGGAACATTCATATGTTTTAAACTTTGGTTATATATATATATATATATGAAATATTTATAATATATATACATATGTAATGTAATGTGTCGTGTGCATTGAAAAATACTCTGTATAGTTTTGAGAGAGCCGGAAGGCTGAAGAAAAAAAAGATATAGAGACTGAGAAGAAAAATTGAAACGTTGTGTGCGTAGCAGAATATGCCAAAAAAAGAGGAGAGCTATGTCTTGTAGCAGCAGAAGGTTTTTTTGTGAATCCTAAACTTCATTCTGAAGAAGAAGTCTTATTTTGTAACAAAATTTTTGTTTTTAATGAAATAGAAGTTTTTATGCCATCTCTCTATCCACAATTTTATTTTAATCTCTGTGTTGTGGAAGAGGAATTTTATTTTCCTGTGTGTTCGGAATTGTTGAGAAATTTCAACATGGTATCGGAGCTTGTCTAAACGCTCAGTGAACGAAACAGAGATCGCTCTTCACTGCAGAAGTTGTAATAAGTTTGTTGAAGCAGATTTCTCCAATAGAGAGAAAGCTTCTGCTTGTTTACACAGTAAAAATGGTTTTATTGTTCCGTTTTTTTTTTTAGCACAGTCAAGAAAACTACCGTGTTTGCATAGTTACGATGGCAGCAGCAGACACCGGTCCGACGAATCCTCAACTTCCACAGTTTAACGGGAAGAACCATGAATATTGGGCATTCACAATGAGAGCCCTGTTTGCTTTACAAGACATATGGGAGCTAGTTGAGAATGGTTATCCAGAAACAACAGACGTAGCAGTGTTGGCTGCTTTGACAGCATCAGAAAGAGACTTGTTAAGAGATAATAGGAAGAAGGACTCCAAAGCCCTCTTCTATCTCTTTCAATCAGTGCATGAGAGTATTTTCTCAAGGATTGCAGTAGAAAAAAAGTCTAAGGAGGCGTGGGATATTCTCAAAACAACCTATTAAGGCATGGAAAAGGTGAATACAACAAAGATGCAAATGTTGAGGAGAGATTTTGAAAATCTCTGTATGAAAGAGTCTGACGCCATAGACTCATTCTTCACTCAAGTTATTAGGTTGGTTACCCAGATAAGGTCTCATGGAGAGACACTTGAAGGAATGAGAATAGTGGAGAAAATATTGAGAAGTCTACCCTCAAGATTTGATGCCATAGTAGTGGCAATAGAAGAGACAAAGGATCTCTCACTATTTACAGTGGATGAGCTTAGTGCATCCCTGATGTCTCATGAACACAGACTGAACATAGGAACAGATTCCTCATTGGAACAAGCTTTGAAGACTCAAATGTCTTTTGGCCAAAACAGAGGCCAAAGAAGATCAAACAACCGAGGAAGAGGTAGAAGCCAAAACATAGGGAGAAACAACTCTGCAAGTTCGAGTGGAAGGGGCAAAAATCAGAACTAGAATGAAGGCCCAAGACAACATCAAGCTCATGGAAAAAGGTATGATAAATCCCAAGTCCAATGTCATTACTACAAGAAATATGGGCACTATGCCAATGAATGTAGGAAAAAGAAAAATGACATGAATAATAGGCAGAATGCTAATTTTACAAAAGAAAAAAAAAAACCAGAAGAATTTGTTGTTAACATGTAATGTAGCACAATATAGGAAAGATGATGTATGGTTCTTAGACTCGGGTTGTAGTAACCACATCACTGGAAACATAGAAATGTTTTCCAATCTAGATGAAAATGTTAAATCTAAAGTAACAACAGGGACTGATAGTAAGGTCTCTGTCATGGGAAAAGGAAGAGTAAGTATCCTGACAAGAAAATGAGAACAGAAGTTTGTGTCTAATGTATTTTATCTACCTGGCTTGAAATGTAATCTTTTGAGCATTGGACAACTCATAAACAAGGGCTACAATGTATTCTTTAAATATGATGTGTTCACAATCATGGACATACCTCCAAGCAAGAAAGTCATTGCAGAGGTGCAAATGACAAGAAATAGGATGTTTCCTCTTAAGCTCAGAATAGACTTGAAGGAAAGAAGAAATGTAGCAGCTGTAACACAAGAAGTATTTCAAGAAGAAGTGAAAGATGAAAACTGGTTATGGCACTTGAGATTTGGACATCTCAATTTCAGAGGCTTGAAATTGTTGCACAGAAAGAGAATGGTTAAAGGATTACCACTGATTGATAAACCGAACAACCTTTGTGAAGGCTGCGTCTTGGGAAAACAAGACAGAGAAAGCTTTCCAGCAGGGAAGAGTATAAGGGCAAAGACACCCTTAGAGATTTTCGACTCAGATTTGTGTGGACCAATGCAAACACCATCTTTAGCTAGAAGCAAATATGTTTTGAAATTCATAGATGATTACACCAGAAAGACATGGGTGTATTTATTGAAACAGAAGAGTGAAGTATTTGAATAGTTTTTCCACTTCAAAGCTCTTGTTGAGAAGCAAAGTGGGCTCTACATCAAAGTGCTAAGAACTGACAGAGGTGGAGAATACATCTCCAAAGAGTTCCTACGTTTCTGTAGGAAGAATGGCATACATAAGCAGTTTACCACAAGGTACACACCTTAGTAAAACGGTGTTGTAGAAAGGAAGAATAGGACCATCATGGACATGGTCAGAAGTATGTTGAAGGCAAAACATTTGCCAAATGAGTATTGGGCTAAAGCTGTCAATTGTGCAGCATATATCTTGAATAGATGCCCAACCAAAGCTATCATGAACAGAGTTCCGGAAGAAGCATGGAGTGGAAAAAAGTAGTTTTTCACTTACATGAAAGTTTTTAGATGTGTGGCTTATGCACATGTCCTAGATCAATTGAGAAAGAAGCTTGACAGCAAGGGGGAGAAGTGTATCTTTGTTGGATACAGTGATGATACCAAGGCATAAAAACTCTATAATCCATGCACCAAGAAAGTAATAATAAGCAGATATGTGTAGTTTATTGAAGAAGAAGCTTGGGATGGAATCTTAGAGAAAATAGTGAATGTGAAGACATGTGTGTCTCACGAAGAACAAGAGGAAGGGACAACAGCAAATAATCCCTCCTTGGTGGCTCTTCCTCCACCACCAAAAGCACAACAAACCACACCACAAGCTGGAAATAGAACAGCCTTGAGAAATCAAGGAAGTGCTTCTTCAAGCACACCACAGGGAACTGAAACTCCCTAGAGTTCAAGTGGAACTCCAAGTACACCAGGAAGACAGAGATTCAGAAATCTAAGTGAGATTTGTGAACAAGGAGAGGTAAATGATAATGTTGGTTTGAAATCTTTATTTGCTTTGTATTGTCAGTTGATGACTCAATTCATTTTGAAGAAGCTATAAAAGAAGAAAAATGGATTGAAGCAATGAATGAAGAGATTCATGCAATAGAAAAGAGTAATACATGGGAGTTAGTGGACCTCCTTAAAGGTAAAGAAGTCATTGGAGTAAAATGGGTCTATAAGACCAAGAGCAATATTGAAGGCAAGATTGAAAGGAACAAAGCCAAACTTGTTGTCAAAGGCTACAAGTAGTAACAAGGAAGAGACTATGAGGAAACTTTTGCACCGGTTGCAAGGATGGAAACAATGAGAATAGTGTTGTCCATAGTAGCACAATAGAAATGGAAGGTTTACCAAATGGATGTGAAATGTACATTCCTGAATGGAGTGTTGAAAAAAGAGGTATATGTTGAACAACCTCCAGGCTATGAGATTGAAGGCCAAGAGCAAAAAGTATGCAAATTTAAGAAAGCTCTGTATGGGCTAAAGCAAGCACCGAGAGCATGGTACAACAGGATAGATGTTTACCTTCCTGAAAATGGATTTGAGAAATGTGATGGAGAACCCACACTCTACATAAAAGAAAATGATGGTAATATTCTTATTGTTGTTTTATATGTAGATGATTTAATCTTTACTGGCAATGAAGTTTCTCTCATTGATTATTTCAAAGCAGTCATGAAGAGTGAATTTGAAATGACTGATTTGGGTTTTTTGAGACATTTTCTTGGAATAGAAGTAGAGAAAAATGAAAATGGGATTTTTATTTCCCAAGCAAAATATGTTTGAAGTAGTGTTTAAAATATTCAACATGCAGAACATCAAGGCAGTTGTTACAACTCCAATTGTCATGGGGTTAAAATTGAGAAAAGACGACAGTAGCAAGGATGTTGATCCAAGTTTGCATAAGAGCATAGTTGGCAGCCTCATGTATTTGACTGCAACTAGGGCGGATATTATGCGTGCTGTAAGTTTAATTTCCAGATTCATGGAAACACTAAAAGAGACTCATTGGCAGAAAGCCAAGAGGATTCTAAGGTATGTGAATGGAACGAAGGGGTATGGTATTTTATACTCCTCATTTGAAAATTTTAAGTTGATTGATTACACAGACAGTGATTGGGCTGGAAGTGTAGATGACAGGAAGAGCACATCTGGATATGTGTTTCATTTGGGATCGGGAGCCATTTCATAGACTTCCAAGAATCAACTAATAATTGCTTTATCAATAGCAGAGGAAAAATATGTGGCAGCAACAATAGTAGCATGCCAAGTAGTATGGATGAGAAGGATGCTCAAAGATTTATGTCATGAACAGGACAAAGGAACAACAATTTATTGTGATAAAAGCTCAGCGATAGCTTTATCAAAGAATTCTCTCTTCCATAAGAGAACAAAGCATATTGATGCAAAATTTCATTTTATAAAAAAATTGGTTAATAATGGTGAGATTGTTTTGCAGCACCGTAGAACAGAGGAACATTTTGCTGATATCCTCACAAAGCCATTAACGCAGAAGAGTTTTAACTATCTTAGGAAATGTCTGGGTATGCAATAAAACATCAGTTGCATTTAAGAGGGAGTGTTGAAATATTAATTCCAACTGCTGGAGAGCAGATGAAGGATGGGGAAATTTATTTTTTGATGGAAATCTGAAGAACGACGACAGTAGAAAATCTCTAATTTTGATCTTCACACAACCATGCTTTTATCTGCATTCACCTACTGCATTAAAACTCTACAAACCACATTTATTTTGAATTAAACTCCTCCACCACCATTCCGAGGGGCATCAAGCATGAGCAGCGAAGGGTGAAAGGGGGCATAGAAATTGACTCTTCCGCATTATGTTTTTAAAGTTTTAATGTTGGGTTAATTTTTTTTACTGCGAAACATTCATATGTTTTAAACTTTGGTGATATATATATATATATATATATATATATATATATATATGAAATATTTATACTATATATACATATGTAATGTAATGTGTCTTGTGCATTGAAAAATACAGTGTATTGTTTTGACAAAGCCCGAAGGTTGAAGAAAACAAAGACTGAGAGACAGAGATGAAAAATTGAAACACTGTGTGTCCAGCAAAAAGTTTTTTTTGTGAATCCAGAACTTTGTTCTGAAGAAGAAGTCTTATTTTGTAACAATGTTTTTGTTTTTACTGAAATAGAAGTTTTTATGGCTATCTCTTTGTCCGCAATTTTATTTTAATCTCTGTGTTATGGAAAATAAATTTTATTTTTCTCTGTGTGTTCGAAATTGTTCAGAAATTCCAACACAAAAGTTTTGTGACTTTCTTTTTGTTTGTGTCTATTAATTTCCTTACTTTTGTACCTGTGACGAGTGGATGGCTTTATTGTATTATATATATGTGGTTCCCTCAATGGTTTTACGACTAAATTATTTGCTATGTTTTTTTTGGCTCTGGCAGTTTTTATGCATGTATGTATTATTTGATTCTGAATAGAAGCTATTATATCCACGGTGGTTTTACTGAAATGTGGTTCTTTTCTTTCTGTGCGGATACTACCCCTTTACTAAATCCTTAACCCTTCAGTAAGTGAAAGAGTACCAGAAAATAACGGAATCCAAACGCTGAATCTGTTCAATGCTGTTGGTACAATCATTCTGCTGAAAATAAGAGAAATGCTTTTCCTTCCTTGGCTCAATCCTGGAGGAAAACCAGCTTACTTCCAGAATTTGTCCAAACTATTTTATACCCTTGTTGAAAATTCTATTGAACGAACTTCAGTTTTACGGTTTTGTTCTCGTGTTCGGTTTATGAGAGTTATCCAACATATTAATTCTACTTCTAAATTACATAAATACTCTGCTCACAAAGTCTCACAAAGTCACTATTATTTCTTTCACATTTAATATCATTGCTTTAAAATAGTTTAAGAAATATGTATAATATTTTCAATACTTGCTCATTTACTCGTAATCTTAAGCTCGGAAAATAAGGAAAGAAATATTTCAACCATCTTTCATATTCAAAGAATTTACGGAGGGTGTTATGACCGGTTTTATTAAAGATAGGAATTAATTTAAAGAGCAAGGACCAATTTAGTCATGTTCCAGAAAATTATCCATTTCCTATGTGTCTAAAGAACAGAATACCAAACTAATCCAAATCTTATTCAGGAAAAATATCCATACCAAACAATTCTTTAACCATTTTTGTTCAAGAAGTTAATACTTATCCGCTTTACTGAGTTTTGCTAGAGAATTTGACCAAGAAAGAGACTCTTTACCACTGAACCTGTAAGACTGACAATTCAGGTTTCCCCGGAGCCTCCTAGTTAAGACCCCACTCCACTGCAGAACTTAGAGAGTAGTTAAAAACAATAGTCATTCTAGAACTTTGTCACACACACCATAAAACGTAATTACCATAGTAACAATCAATAATAAACATATATAAAAAAAAAATTACATGGCGCACAGGAACCTTTGTAAATATAGCAAAGTATTATGTCATTTATGATGTTGCTGTGTTATTGCAACGTGTTAATACATTGTGTGGTTGCAACGTGTTAATACATTGTGTTATTGCCTTCACGCGTGGATTGACTTCGCAAGCTGTACCTTTGATAACACAAATCTTTTCGTTCTGCTTTGGATTAGTTTCATTATTAAAAAGAACTGGAGATTCGGAATATCACGATTCAAAACCTTGGTTATACATAAGAGTTCATATTTATTGGTTCTTGGGATTCGGGGATGATTTTATTGTCTTGGGATATCCGTGTACCCTCGATCCGCCTCTGGAAATCATCCGACCGTCGATGGACCTCCTAAATTGACGGTGCAGATTGACTAGGGTAGGGTAATGCCTACCCCCGTAACTGACTCTGCCGTCATTCCGATGCCCCACCGAACCCTCTGGAATCCGGGTCTGCGCAGGAGGGTTTCTGCTCGGCTGCCTGCTGGTCGATGGAGGTTTTCCGGCATGCAACCAACTGCTCTTCACACCAGGTGATAGTTGCGTCCTCAAAAGTCTATCTCCGTTTTCCACAATGGCTCCCGCGCACTCTGATTGGGGTTTTGTATGTGTTAAGAGTTTTCCTGTTTCGGCTACTCGACTTCTCTTCCGAAGGTCCTCTCCTCATTCCAGACTCTCAACAGCATTTACGAAGGTAATGGGTTAATTACTTAATGTTTTTGATTTAATTTCCAAAGATTTGCACCAGTCGCCGCTTATTGATAGTTCGGGTTTTCTTTTTGGTTGACAGGTGCATCATTTGTCTACTTCTCAGGTACTTACTGCTCCGCTCGGCTTCTTCCTAACCTTCGGCTCAACAAACTGCTGACAGCGTTTATTTGCACAGGTATTTAATCTTTGCTAAGGGGTTTTTGTGCCGAAACCAGTTCCAGTGTTCGTTGCTGAAGTTGTTAAGTCTTTGGCATGCGCTCAGGCTACCTGGCCTTGTAAACTGGTCTCTAAAATTTAGCAATGGATGTACTTTTAAATTTGCTACACCCGTCCAGGGTTTTTCCGAAGTTCTTTGTCACCTAGGGTTTTACTATGTATTCAGCGCTGTATGCCAACTATATTAGCTGCGCTGTGGTATAAATGAGAATTCTGGCAATTTCCTCGTAAGCTTGCGTTGGATATATGTCAGGACCTGACAGAGTTTTGAGCTATGTTAAACTTTAAGCATTTTACTGAATAGTCTATTCTGGGCGGAAGTTTTGTTTGTATTTTATTTATGGGTGTATTTCAGTTTACAAATTATGCAGCGCTTTCTCTCATGGCACACTCTAGTGTTATTGGCGCCTTCAGGCGCAAGCATATTGTGCTTGCAGTTACTTGTTTTAGATTTGTGAAGTTTCACGTGATCTCTGGTTGGATTATACTCTCTAATACACTATACCATGTTCTAATTTCACTGTTCTGAGATTAGATTGTTTACAACAATTATGATCAGTGTCCGGACCACTTCATTTGTCCGTGCTCACCCAAAGAGGAAGACGACTTACCCTGAGGCCTGCTTCTGCTGGCGCTAAGGGTTAACGGTCTTTCTCGCTCTGGTGCTAAAAATAGAGTATGTATTTTCTTATTAAAGAAGGATAGAAAGAAAACTTGCTTCGTTTACTGTTTCTCCTGTTCTAGCTTGTTCAGGTTTATGATATACACTGTTTACTGATTTATATGCTACACAATTCCTGTATTTGATTATCGTTCCTGAGCGGTATATTGATACTGCAATAACAACAGTTTCTCCATGAGCATTCTGTGTGGTCATTTCCTACTCTAAATTTCTCTACACTTGAATGAAAAATATAAGGTTTGGTTACTCTCTTCAGTTCCTTGCTTCTATCTGTACATGTTTATTTTCTTCTGTTCACAGCATATAGTTTGTCAAACTCAGTAGCTCCTAAGAAATAAATATGTACATCTAGTCTCTGAAAAGGAACAGTACAGTATTAAGCTACCATTTGATATTCTGTGATAATTATAAGTGGATACACCGTAACTGAGAATATAAAAAAAAATACAAATCTATCATTGTTGTAATTTCTCTGTCTGTTTCCTGTTAAACACAGGACAACTTCATAACCTTATTTCTGGTCTTAATAACAAGTAAACCAGTGAACAATTTCTAACTTAAATCAACCATTAAAACCAAATCTACTCATCTGATCCGAGATTAGAGTGAAGTGGTGTATGTGCCTCCCTTCCACGAGCTGAGCGTTCACCTCCTGCAGCTCTCCCCCGAGCTCAAGTCTGAGTTCGTTGTTAGTTTCAGAAAATTCTGGAGGAGGTTTCCAGGACAATCCGGTTCGTTACCCTCCTACTCCAGTGAAAACAGTAGCACTGGGGAGTTCACGGGACTATCCGGTCCAGAACTCCAACCCAGAATATTACCTGTTCTGGAAAGGATTCCTCCTTACTTCCAGTCCACAAAGTGTCTCTTTCTTTGTGCACAGATCCAACCCAAAACCTTCCTTCGAATGTTCTATTTATTCCAAGGTTTTGGGTTAACTGTGAAACTGTTTTCTAACTAACATCAGATCTTGATTTTACTTTTTTTTTTTACCAATCATTTACTTATGAAACCACTTCCACAGTAAATCTTTATTTCAATAAAACATTTCATTTTGTTCACATATTCTTATTTAAAATAAAATAACACAACAAGACAACTAATCCTTAATTATCTGTTTCCACTTAAAATGGTGGTTACAGTTATCCCCCCCTAAAGAGAACACCGTCCTCGGTGTTTCTATTCTGTTGCAGAGAAAAGCTCCGGATAAGCTTCACGGACGAATCCCTCATCTTCCCAAGTGGCCTCCTCAGGTCCAAAGTGCTTCCACTGCACTTTAACCTGGGCGATGGCTCGTCTCCAGAGCATGATTTCCCTCCGGTCTATTATACTGTGAGGCTCGACCAGAAACTCTCCGTCCGGTTCTACCTGCACATAAAAAAAAACTCTGTGTCAGTTTGTAGGTCTCTAACCTTATATTATCATTTTAACCATTATACATTCACTACCTGAATGTTTTGCCAATGGATTATGTGTCTAGGATCATGAACGTATCGTTTCAATAACGATACATGAAAGACATTGTGCACCCGGATGTGGCTAGGAAGCGCTAAGCGATACGCCACTGGTCCCACCCTTTCCAATATTTGGAAAGGACCACAGAATCTAGGTGCCAGCTTTGCACAAGATGCCCAACTTAATGTGATTTTCTTCGGTTTAATCCGAACGTATACGTGATCTCCAACTTCATACTCACGGTATGATCTCTTCCTGTCCGCATACACCTTCTGACGGTCTTGCGCTGCTTTCAAATTCTGTCGTATCTTCTTTACCTCTGCTTCCATTTCAGCTAACATATCTGGTCCCAACATAAGCTTAGTGTCCGGGCTGCTCCAATTAATGGGGGTTCTACACTGCCGTCCGTATAAGGCCTCAAACAGACTCATCCTTAAGGATTCCTGATAACCATTATTGTACGCAAATTCTATCAGGTGTAAATACTCTTCCCATTTAATGGGTTGCTGCATAACGTACATCCTTAACATATCTTCCAGTATCTGGTTCACTCGCTCGGTTTGACCATCAGTTTGCGGATGGTAAGCAGTACTGAAATGTACTTGCGTCCCTAAACCTGCAAACAAGGTCTTCCAGAAAGCGGATGTGAATTTCACATCTCTGTCCGAGATAACGGTCTTAGGAATGCCATGCAATCGAAAAATCTCACGCATAAATATGTCCGCTATCTGTACTGTCTTATAGGTGGATTGGACAGGTATAAAATGTGCTGATTTACTTAGCCGGTCCACTACTACCATTATAGAGTCATTTCCTCGTTTTGTTTTCGGTAGTCCGGTAATAAAATCTAATGAGATTACCTCCCATTTCCATTCAGGGATAGGTATGGGCTGCATTAATCCGGCAGGGTGCCTATGTTCCACCTTCACTTGCTGACACTCTAAACACTTATTCAGGTAATTTGCTATATCCCTCCTCATACCGGACCAACAGTAATCCTTCCGAATAGCAGTCAGCATCTTTTGGTATCCCGGGTGTCCAGCATAATTGCTTCTGTGATATTCATCTAGTATCATGGTTTTTAATTCCAGTCTGTTTGGAATAACTATCCTTTTCTTGAAAACCAGCAACCCATCCTGGTTGATCTCATAATCGCCATGCTCACCTTGGCCTTCAAGTGTTTGCGTCTGCTGCCACAGATACTTATACTCAGGATCCTTGTCAGCTTCCATTCTGATTTGATCCAGAAATCTGGTTTCAATTTGATTAACATATAACTCACAAATGTTGTGCACTCTTCTGCTTAAGGTATCCGCAACCCGGTTCTCTTTTCCTTTTACATGTTGCAGATCGATATCAAACTCGCTCAAGAAAGCGTTCCATCTAGCTTGTCGAGAATTTAAATCAGCTTGTTTGAAGTAATTGGTTAGACTACTATGGTCAGTCCTTAACACAAACCTCTTTCCAAGTAGATAATGCCTCCATACTCGGAGAGCATGCACCACCGCTGTCAACTCCAAATCGTAAGCTGAGTATTTCTGTTCATAATCTTTCAGTTTGCGAGATTCATACGCTATCACCTTCCCCTCTTGTGATAGTACAGCTCCGACTCCCTCCTTGCAGGCATCTGTACAGACCTCAAACTCCTTATCCGGGTCCGCCACACTTAATACCGGTGCAGTGGTCAACAACTGTTTCAGCCTTTCAAAACTGTCCTGACATTCCTTTGTCCATCTAAAAATCTTTCCTTTCCTCTGTAGGGAAGTAATGGGAAAGGCTATCTTGGAGAACCCATTTATAAATCGCCTGTAGTATCCAGCGAGACCCATAAACGATCGTATGTCTGCTACACTTTGTGGCACCTTCCACTCCATAATGGTCTTGATCTTCTCCGGGTCCACCGCTATACCCTCCTTAGTTATCACATGTCCAAGGTACTGTATTTCTTCTTTGAAGAAGTCACATTTACTGAATTTTGCATATAGCTGGTGCTTCCTTAGTAACTCTAGCACCATGCGCAAATGTTTCTCGTGTTCCTCTGCATTCTTGGAATAAATCAGTATATCATCAATGAAGATTAGCACAAAATTGTCCAGGTAGGGATGGAATACGCTATGCATCAGTCTCATGAAAGTGGCTGGAGCATTAGTTAAACCAAAAGGCAGTACCACGAATTCATAGTGGCCATACCTTGTGCGAAAGGCAGTTTTGTGTATATCCTCATCTTTAATTCTGATCTGATGATAGCCAGACCGCAAATCAATTTTCGAGAACACAGTAGCTCCCTTTACCTGATCGAACAGGTCATCTATAAGGGGAAGGGGGTATCTATTCTTAACAGTCAACTTGTTTAGCTGTCGGTAATCCATGCACATGCGCATGGTTCCATCTTTTTTCCTGACAAACAACACAGGTGCTCCCCAAGGTGACACGCTGGGTCTAATGTACCCTTTATCCAGCAATTCCTGAAGCTGCATTTTCAGCTCAGTCAACTCTGGCACACTCATACGGTAGGGAGTTCGCGAAATTGGTGAAGCTCCCGACAGCAGTTCTATTGTAAAGTCAACCTCTCTTTTAGGTGGCAATCCCGGTATTTCTTCAGGGAATACATCTTTAAATTCCTGTACCACAGGTATATTCTCTAACATAACAGCCTTGTTTTTGGATTCAGACAGTCCAACCTGTATGGCGTACATTTGGCATCCCTTTCTCATACATCTTGCCAACTCAGAAGCGGTGACTGGTCGCAGCTGTACAGGCTTCTTTAAGCCCTGAATCTCTTGGCGTTTACCATTCTGATCTCTGTAGTATACTATCTTTTCTTTGAAATCTATAAGAGTCCAATGTTTCTCCAACCAATCCATGCCCAACAAAACATCATAAGAGCCCAAGGGCAGAATATTCAAATCCACTGTCAACTGTTGTCCACCGACTTGCAGAGCACAATCTGTTATCTTTGCACTAACTTTTCTTTTAGCTCTTGTAGCCAACTGAACTAACCAGCTCTTCTTAAACCTTTGACTTGGTAGTTTACAGGTCTCTACAAGTTTAGGACTTATATAACTCAGACTTGCGCCTGGATCCACTAAAATAGAAATAGATTGAGAAAACAATTTACCTTCCAGTTCTATCATGGTGGGCTGGAAATCAGCCTGCCGATCCTCCAATGCAGCGTGAATCCTTGGTACATTTCTGGCAACGTCCCCCACCGTAGAAGCTTCCTACAAATTATTCACTGTTTCCGCTTTTCCCCTTTGTGGGCAATCTCGGTAGTAATGCGCTGCCCCACAACCCCAACACTGCAGAGGTGGTCTCTGATTTGGAGTTTGCTCTGGTCTATTCGAAGCTTCCACAGTTTTATCTTCACCTGGCCATCTAACCCTCTGGTGGTTTCTGCCAAATTGCTTATTAATTGAATTCTTGGCTGAATTCCTGAAGTTACTGGTTTTGCCCTTTTTGAATCCAGTACTGTTCCTATTTTCCCTCTTTGCTGGCCAACTTTTCCCTTGATCTACTTTATTCCTTGCTTGCTGGTAGCACAGCCTTGCCTTTCGGATAGCTTCGTCCATCGTCTTAGGATTTACAAATTCAATACGCTCTTTCATATGGATGGGTAAACTACTCAGAAACCTCTGAACCTTGGCCTTTTCATCTCTTAGATACGGTACATAACGCAGTAACGATGTAAACTTGGTGATGAACTCATCTATAGTCATCTGGCCTAACCTTAAATCATGGAATTCCCGAGCTTTTTCATCGTAGAAACGCTCCGTCAGATATTTGTCCTTGAAATACTGTTGGAACCTATCCCATGTTACGTCCTGATCCTCTATTCCCTTAACGTTCTTCACTTCTTCCCACCATAGGGTGGCTTTGTCCTTTAGCTGATAAATTGCCAATCGTGCCTTGAGACCACTGTCATATTCATACACTTGGAAGTACTTATTCATATTTATCAACCAGGCTTCAGCTACCTCTTCTTTTTCTCCATCGAAGGTGGGTGGTTTAATTTTTCTAAATTCTCCATGCAGCTCCACCTTCTGTCTCTTTCCTGCCTTCCGTTCTGTTCCATTTTCAGATTCTGCTTCATTAAGGTTTCTGTTTATTGTATTGCGCTGGGACGGACTCTTCTCTTTTTGACTCACATCTTGCTCTTCAGTTTGCTGTTCATTTCCCTCTTGGTGTTCCCTATCAGCGCTGGGATTTTCGTTCCTGTGGTTTTGTTTATCTGACAGGCTTTTTAAAATTCTTTCCTGTTCCTGCATCATTCGGGCGTTCTCCTGTCGTACCCTCTCCATCTCCTCCTGCAATTGTTGTACTGTATGCAATAAGATGCGGGTCTGCTGTTGTTGTTCTTCCATCAGCCGGTTGGACCGCTGATGTTGTTCAATTCCCAACTGAACCCACATCTCAGGGTTACCCCCTGGCGGAGGCTGCATGTCCCCAGCATTTCGCTGTGACTATTGTGAAGGCGTCCGTCTCCCTTGTCTTTCCATCTATTTTGCTGGACTGTGCATAATTAACACACAGTTTGAACGTTAGTTGGCCCAATAGGGTCCCAGCCTTGTAACAGGCTCTGATACCACTTGTCACACACACCATAAAACGTAATTACCATAGTAACAATCAATAATAAACATATATAAAAAAAAATTTACATGGCGCACAGGAACCTTTGTAAATATAGCAAAGTATTATGTCATTTATGATGTTGCTATGTTATTGCAACGTGTTAATACATTGTGTGGTTGCAACGTGTTAATACATTGTGTTATTGCCTTCACGCGTGGATTGACTTCGCAAGCTGTACCTTTGATAACACAAATCTTTTCGTTCTGCTTTGGATTAGTTTCATTATTAAAAAGAACTGGAGATTCGGAATATCACGATTCAAAACCTTGATTATACATAAGAGTTCATATTTATTGGTTCTTGGGATTCGGGGATGATTTTATTGTCTTGGGATATCCGTGTACCCTCGATCCGCCTCGCGATCCTTGAGCAAGTCGATGGACCTCCTAAATTGACGGTGCGAGATTGACTAGGGTAGGGTAAGCCTACCCCGTGTGACTGCCGTCATTCGATGCTTGCAAGACCCTGCGGAATCGGAGTGCACGCGGAGGGTTTTACACTCAGAGTACCCTGGCAGTCGATGGAGGTTTTTAGGCATGCATCCAAAGCTTGCTCTTCACACCCCGGGTGATAGTTCGTCCAAAAGTCTATCTCCGTTTTCCACAATGGCTCCCGCGCACTCTGATTGGGGTTTTGTATGTGTTAAGAGTTTTCCTGTTTCGGCTACTCGACTTCTCTTCCGAAGGTCCTCTCCTCATTCCAGACTCTCAACAGCATTTACGAAGGTAATGGGTTAATTACTTAATGTTTTTGATTTAATTTCCAAAGATTTGCACCAGTCGCCGCTTATTGATAGTTCGGGTTTTCTTTTTGGTTGACAGGTGCATCATTTGTCTACTTCTCAGGTACTTACTGCTCCGCTCGGCTTCTTCCTAACCTTCGGCTCAACAAACTGCTGACAGCGTTTATTTGCACAGGTATTTAATCTTTGCTAAGGGGTTTTTGTGCCGAAACCAGTTCCAGTGTTCGTTGCTGAAGTTGTTAAGTCTTTGGCATGCGCTCAGGCTACCTGGCCTTGTAAACTGGTCTCTAAAATTTAGCAATGGATGTACTTTTAAATTTGCTACACCCGTCCAGGGTTTTTCCGAAGTTCTTTGTCACCTAGGGTTTTACTATGTATTCAGCGCTGTATGCCAACTATATTAGCTGCGCTGTGGTATAAATGAGAATTCTGGCAATTTCCTCGTAAGCTTGCGTTGGATATATGTCAGGACCTGACAGAGTTTTGAGCTATGTTAAACTTTAAGCATTTTACTGAATAGTCTATTCTGGGCGGAAGTTTTGTTTGTATTTTATTTATGGGTGTATTTCAGTTTACAAATTATGCAGCGCTTTCTCTCATGGCACACTCTAGTGTTATTGGCGCCTTCAGGCGCAAGCATATTGTGCTTGCAGTTACTTGTTTTAGATTTGTGAAGTTTCACGTGATCTCTGGTTGGATTATACTCTCTAATACACTATACCATGTTCTAATTTCACTGTTCTGAGATTAGATTGTTTACAACAATTATGATCAGTGTCCGGACCACTTCATTTGTCCGTGCTCACCCAAAGAGGAAGACGACTTACCCTGAGGCCTGCTTCTGCTGGCGCTAAGGGTTAACGGTCTTTCTCGCTCTGGTGCTAAAAATAGAGTATGTATTTTCTTATTAAAGAAGGATAGAAAGAAAACTTGCTTCGTTTACTGTTTCTCCTGTTCTAGCTTGTTCAGGTTTATGATATACACTGTTTACTGATTTATATGCTACACAATTCCTGTATTTGATTATCGTTCCTGAGCGGTATATTGATACTGCAATAATAACAGTTTCTCCATGAGCATTCTGTGTGGTCATTTCCTAATAATAACAGTTTCTCCATGAGCATTCTGTGTGGTCATTTCCTACTCTAAATTTCTCTACACTTGAATGAAAATATAAGGTTTGGTTACTCTCTTCAGTTCCTTACTTCTATCTGTACATGTTTATTTTCTTCTGTTCACAGCATATAGTTTGTCAAACTCAGTAGCTCCTAAGAAATAAATATGTACATCTAGTCTCTGAAAAGGAACAGTACAGTATTAAGCTACCATTTGATATTCTGTGATAATTATAAGTGGATACACCGTAACTGAGAATATAAAAAAGATACAATTCTGTCATTATTATAACTCTTCTGTCCGTCCCCTGTTAAACACAGGACAACTTCATAGCCTTATAATAGGTCTTAATGACAAGTAAACCAGTGAACAATTTTCCATTAAATCAACCATTAAAACCAAATCTACTCATCTGTCCCGAGATTCGAGTGAAGTGGTGTATGTGCCTCCCTTCCACGAGCTGAGCGATCACCTCCTGCAGCTCTCCCCCGAGCTCAAGTCTGAGTTCGTTGTTAGTTTCAGAAAGTTATGGAGGAGGTTTCCAGGACGATCCGGTCCATTACCCTCCGACTCCAGTGAAAACAGTAGCACTGGGGAGTTCACGGAACAATCCGGTCCAGAACTCCAACCCAGAATATTATATGTTCTGGAAAGGATTCCTCCTTACTTCCAGTCCACAAAGTGTCTCTTTCTTTGTGCACAGATCCAACCCAAAACCTTCCTTGGAATGTTCTATTTATTCCAAGGTTTTGGGTTAACTGTGAAACTGTTTTCTAACTAACATCAGATCTTGATTTTACTTTTTTTTTTTACCAATCATTTACTTATGGAACCACTTCCACAGTAAATATTTATTTCAATAAAACATTTCATTTTGTTCACATATTCTTATTTAAAAGAAAATAACACAACAAGACAACTAATCCTTAATTATCTGTTTCCACTTAAAATGGTGGTTACAAACTTTAAGTCCCTAGTCTAGTCCAGAACTTCCAGAGTAGTTAAAGATAGTAGTCATTCAAGGACCTTAAGACCCCGTCCAGAATGTTTGCTCAGAGTTCAGGGTTTCCACTCTGTTGTAGATGACCATTTCAATAATGTAATCTGCTGCTCTGGACAACAGAGATTTCTTATTTCTTCCACATTATTTACTTTTTAGAGATTTTTCTTTTAATCTCTCTGTAAAAGAACTGTCTAACCACTTGAAAGCTCAAAATTTTCTTTATCAAATCTTTCCCATTATTTCTCAAACTAAACATTATTTTAACAAAATAAAGATAATAACCACACCATTTTCTTCCTACATTTTTTACTAGTGTAACCTCTATCTAACTAAATTACTAAGTTTTACATAAAACAAAGTAAAATACGAGTTGCTCATAACGAAATTTTACATAAAATAAAGTAAAAAAAAATGCTAGTTGTTCAAAACCAAGTTTTACTTAGAACAAAGTAAGTAATGCGAGTTATTCATATGCTGAGGGGGTGTTACACCATGCCAAAAGAGATAATTGGATCCTAACTTCTTTTCCTCCTGAAAGAAAAAAAATCATTTAAATATAACTTCAAATAATAAATAATAAGTTAAAATGAATATTGAAATTATAAAAAAAATTAAAGTTGTAATAAACTGAATATTGAAATTATAAAAAAAATTAAAGTTGTAATAAACTGGTATGGATGATAGGCAGTAATTAAATTTCAGTATGTAATATCTGTATAGTCCAATTAATATATGAAACGGTTTTACTGTTGGAATTATATAATATAATTTTAAACAAAATTATAAATTTTTTAATGTATAAATATATTTAGTATATTAAAAAAAATTCAATACTCAAACTTTATAAATTCGACAGCTTAAATTTATGATTTTCAAACAAAAAAATATTAAAAATTAACCCTTTCATATTTTAATTAAATTATATTTCTAATATTTCAGCAATAAAAATAAACAGGTGAAGCTTTCTGCAATGAAAATAGACATGAAACTAAATACATGTAACATGTTCTACCAAATTTTGTGTAAAATGGCCCCAAAATTTTTGAGAAAATAACCATTTCATCTAGTACATAACTATGCTTCTAATATTTCTACTATGAGATAGATATATGAAACTAAATACATGTGGCAAGTTCATTGCGGTTGGAAACTCGATGCCAAGGACTACTGGTTGTACAGCACTTTCCCGAGGATAAAAACTGTTTCAATTTAACTATATTTGGATGGCTGACGTGAAAACGAATGTGACTTTGAAGGAGATGCAGACCGTTATTCAACAATTTACTTATATATATACCTCAGGATCATCCAGCAAGACCAAGCTCACTGCATCCGTAGCTCTATATCGAAAAAGAGTTGCAGAATAACCGTTAATTGCATATTAGCTGCAGAGGATGGCAAGGAAAAACATGATGGCCATGGCCATCAATTTGATCATCCGGATGGCAATAATCTGGTACTCTTCGGAACAATTCAAATTGGTAACTGCAGGGTACGGAAGAGAATGGATACGGGCGCACGCAACATTCTATGGAGAGGTTCATGGAACTTCAACTGATATGGGTAATTCTTTTTTTGAAGCGTAATCTCTAAACATTTTGCTATTGAAATTGCAATCAGTTGTTTGTTACTTTTTGAATCTGATGGGCTGCTTTTTGGATCTGGTGTTGCTGGGACTGATGAAATGACAGGAGGAGCGTGCGGTTATGAGAAAATGTACGAAGGTGGATATGGCGTAAGCAACACTGCCCTGAGCGGAGCCCTGTTTGGAGAAGGGGAGGCGTGTGGGTCTTGCTATGAATTGTTGTGTGACGCTAAATCGGTGCCACAATGGTGTCTCCCAGATAGGAAGAGGATTAAAGTGACTGCTACCAACTTGTGTCCTCCGTATGGAGCTGGATGGTGCAATCACCCTAACCATCACTTCGATCTCTCCATGCCTGCTTACCTCACCATTGCCCGCTACAAGGCAGGAATTGTGCCCGTTTTCTACAGAAGGGTGCCATGCGTAAGGGAGGGAGGCTTGAGGTTTTCCATGAAAGGGAATGCCTATTTCAATGCGGTGGTCGTAAGCAACGTGGGCGGGAGTGGAGACGTGCAGGGTGTGTGGGTGAATGCAGATGGGTTCGGAGCTGATCAGTGGCAGCCGTTGCACAGAAACTGGGGGGCCAATTGGCTATATACCATTGGCAATCTGGAAGGAAAGGCGTTGTCCTTCCGAGTAACTATAGGTGATGGGCAGACTCTCACCTTGTACAATGTAGTCCCTCCCAACTGGCGATTCGGCCAAACCTTCTTCTCTAACCTTCAGTTCCAGTAATCAGCTATTTATTTGCCCAGAATAAGTAGGTCTCAGTCCAGGTTTCTTGTCCTTATATTTTTGTTTGGTTCGATGCAAAGTTTTGAAGAGCTTCGGTATGTGGCATTACCATTGATCTGTGACACACTGTTATTTGTTCTACTATAATGATAATAATCGCTGGATAGTTCGCTTTTACTGTTGCTCAAAATCTATGGTAGCTCATTGGACAGTTGGCTTTCACTATTGTTCAATATCTATGGTAGCTAGTTTGGTGATTGAACCAGTAACTTTGGCTTATAATTCATAGTATATAACAACTTCCACCTCCTTGGAGCACATAAACCTTTTGAAATGCTATGAAATGTGGCCATCACATTAGGAGTAAAGTTCATGTATTCATTATATAAGCATCCTATAATGAGAATATTCATGAATATAAATTTCAGATAACCCAGAATGTCAAAGATCATCTAGATATAAAGGTACTGAATGAGATCTTACAAGTTGTGCAAATTTGTTAGGTCTTTCTTATCCATAATTCGTATATGCAAAACTGTTTTTCCTTCCTCATCCATCATTTATAATTCGTATATGCAAAACTGTTTTTCCATCCTCATCTATCATTTATATAGTTTCGGTCATAAATATCTATATATCTATTTATATTTAAAATTTTAATTTTTTTTTTCTTTCTTACAGCGATAAATGAATTTATAAAAATGTGTTATATGTTTTTAGGTAAATATTAACCTAAATTAAATTTATTTTAACTTTAAATGTATCAAGAGAAATCAAATATTTACAGATATAATGCTTTTTTCAATTTTTACATTCAAAACTAAACTTACATCCTTAGAAAATCAATCCCTAAAAAATATTTGATAAATGATGAATCTATACTAGTTTTTTTTATTTTTTACTTTGGACGATTATATATATATATATATATTTGTAAATTTGTGATATATATAAGATAAATATATTAATTCACCTCACACCAAAACAATCTAATCATGATATCAATTTTAATTTTTAATTTATATATCTAAAATACTAATCAATTTTTACTTTGATAAAATTTACTTCACACAAATACATTTTAACTATGATACTAATACTTAAAATATACACTTGATTTTATTTTTTATTTTGACTTAGGATATATACAATAGATTGATAAGTAAATTTTCATGCAACATTTTACATTTAATAGGAATGGAAATTTAATGGGTTTCACTTTTTAGAAAACTAACATAGATCCATTTAAATACAAATCTAACATAAGCTAGGAGGAATCAAATTTCTTCACATCTTGAATGCTAAATAGTGTATATATAAGACCAAATAAAAGTTCAAACCATAAATCTTAAATTTTCATGATATATACATAATTGTCTTAAAAATGATATATAATACATATCGATTTGACATTAAAATATTTTACATAACATGTACGTCGACACATTTCATGAAGCAAATTGAAATATTTTTTTATTATTAATATATTTTTAAGTATATTTCCATATTAATTCGTATATTATATATACTTATTTGACATCCAAATATTTTACATAACATATACATCGAGACATTCAAGCAAATTGAAATATTTGTTTATTATTAATATATTTTTAAGTATATCTCCATATTAATATTAATTAATATTAAAATATTTGATTTATAATCCACATTGAATATTTTTTATGTACAACATTAAAATGTTTTATTTTAACACTTTTTTTGTGTATATATAGGTATATATGAAGTTGGCATCTTTAAAGGAAAGAGACAGACGTACAAACTTATATATCCCCCTCACATATGGATTGCAGAACCATCATAGATCCATCTTAAGTAAAGATCTAACATGAGCCTAAAGGGATCAAATTTTATTATTAATATGTTTTTAAGTATATGTCAATATTAATTCGTATTAAAATATTTTATTAATAACCCACATTGAATATTTTTTTATATAAAACATTAAAATATTTTATTTAAACAATTTTTTTTTGTATATATAGGTATATATGAAGTTGGCATCCACATAAATTAGTTACGTTGAAGGAGATCCCCTCATACTGGGTTATAGAATAAGCCTCTAGGCTTAATAACAGTTTTTACATTATAGAAATATTAATCTTTTTTTTTTCAATACCCAGTGAAAAATCAAAGCCAAGAGAGAAATTGAGTGTTAGTAAGTTTTATAGCCCAATTTGATATCATAGTGTGAAGCTAGACTGGATTTACACATAAATAACCTTATTTAATTCCTATACGTTACTCATTATAAAAATAATACTTTTTACATTATAGGGAAAACTTAATCTACTTTCTTTTAATGTAGAATGAGGGAATGAGAAATTCAGTGCTGTAAGTTTTATAGCCGATTTTGTTGTCCTAGTGTGAACCTAAATAACCTTATTTAATTACTATAGGTTACACGTTATATAGTTTTATATAGTTTTATATTTTTGAAGAATAAACATACCATAATTCAAAAAAATTGAAGAATCTAGCCAATTTTTTTTTTTTTTTTTGGCACTCATGCTCTTTAAAAAAAAAACTTTACTCTTTCTATTTTCTTGAATTTTTTTTAAGCTTAATTTTTTTTCTGTTCAATAATATTATTGTATGTGTGGTTTTTTTTTTTGGTTAAAAGACATAATTAAGAAAACATATTAATTACTGTTCTTCACATTTTATTAATTAGATTATATATATTTAAAAAACAAATTATAGTAACATTATCTTATAACATATTTTTCATATACTTGGTTGTACAACAGTTTCGGGGACAATAGTTAAATAATTTTTTTTTTTAATTAAAATTTTAAAAATTGTTGTTTAAAGGAATTGGATGCAATGGTGGAAAGTGAGGAAATTTTCAACATTAGGCAAGCTTCAATTTATGTGAGGGTTTTCTTAGAGACATATGGACACCTTGAAGTATAACAATGTGCTTTGCATAAATATATCCTTGAGATAGTCAATTTTGTTCAACTTCTATTTGGCAGGTCTAAAAAGAAATGTACATATTTAGTAAGTTTTAACTAATAAAACTATTCATTCTTGACATATTAAGGAAATCTATAATTAATATGTCACTCTCAATGATAAATAAAATATTTCAATGTTCATCTCAAGTAACATCACTTTATATCACCATATCTATTACAGTAAAACCAGAGCAAGAAATTGAGAAGGATTTATGATCAGTTAAAAACCCCACAAACATTGAAGGTGGTCCTAAGTTGTAAGAGTCCAGTGGATAACATGGGGAAAGGGGTGGATAACATGGGGATCTTGAGGGATTTGAGAGAGGAAAGTTAGGGTTGGAATTTGGATTCTTTTTTATATGTTTGAAAAAAAATATTAGTGTTTTGGATCCTTATACTTATTATAAAGGAATGTTATGTCTATAATTTTTCCCTCAAAAAGTGATGTTTAGATAATAAATTAACCGTTCACCAATAAAATTTTGATTAAAAAATTATACATTATAATTTTGTATTTCAATTTTTGGAATTTTTCTCATACAAATAGTATGATAGTAATGTTATTTTTTATGGCAAAGTAATAAGTTGGGGGATTTTTCCTAGGAAAGGGGAACCACCTTAATTTCTTGCCATTGTTGTTTTTTTAAAGGTACGATAAAATTATCTCTAATACCATGTTAGGATTTTTGTTCAAGCAGCTTTGCATGGCTTCTCAATGTCAATGTTCTCGAGCACTCACATTTTTTTCGATTAGGTAATATCTGCAAGCGCTTCAATTTAACTTTGACACTCAAATTATTAGGCTTGTTGGAAATTTTTGCACCAGTTTTTATATTCTTCATTGGATTTCATCTTTAACTTCACTTAGGAGTCTCCTCAAGGACCATGAAGATTTTCTTCACGAATTCCAAGTTCTATTGTTGGTGATGATAAAATAATAATATGATAGAAACTACTGAAAAAACGTTGAATTACTAAAAAACACTCATATATTATACAAAAATGGTGTATGTGTAAACACACTCACACACATAAATTACATTTAGATTACTCTCTTAAATAGAGTTTCTAAGATCCAACTTATTCCTAATTTAGAGAGAGAGGTTGAGATAATTTCTCAACCATCTCAAACCAACTTCTCAAATATAGAATATAAGCATTAACTCCAACATCCCCCCTTAATGATTACATTACATGAATTTATTGAAATCACTCATAAATAACAAAATAATCAATCATTCTTTAACTAGATTTTAGCTTATCAATATAGGATCCATCAAGTTGCCTCATAACCCTCGTAAAGGTGTATTCAACAAGTTGGATTCCTGAGCTTAGCTACTGAACTCCCGAATCAAGGACCTCCCAAAGTCAATTACTGGACAACATCCTAATCTGTCACATAACCTCATTAGAAGACCACTCTACGTCTTCAACGAATGAGGGATCCTTCCCTAGATCCGCAATTGCCATACTATCTTGACAGCCATCCATATTGAGCCTTACTGCCACTCGATCTTTTAAGTACTGGCTTTAGACACATAGCTGAACTGTTAGTCATTTTATGGACGAGCTCCCATCTACCGAGATACATGGGTGAAAACCACTGTATTCTTTAGTTATATAGAAGATCCGTCTAAATACGAAATGTATCTAGATTCAACTATTACATCATGACCTTCTTATCTAATTTGAAAAATCATCCTCACTTAATTTACAAATAATTTATAATACTAGAACCATAAAGAATTTCAATAGACATTAAAAAAATAATATTGGTACAACTCCAGCTATATGCACACGTCTCTCAACACATAGATTTATGCTTTTAAATCCTTTTGAAAAATCTCTACGTATCATTTTAGCCTGGAATTCAGCTCCTTTATCCATTACCTTGCGCTTCCGCTTAATCCGGCTCATCTCTTCTCACAAATCACAATTTTCAGACATCATTGACTATTTTTCTCCACAGAAGAGGCTCCACGGCTTTCTCTGCATAGATGTTTCTTCTACAGTACAAAGAGTTTCCAAAGGAGGCAGCAAAACATGTGCATAATCAACTCCGCCAACATAAGGAATAAAAACTATTAAGCAATTACCATGAAAGTTACATACTAACGCTATAATGATTTTGAGATTGTACAAATTTCTAGAATCTTTAAGCAACCAAACAAGTTCCTCTAAGAAAAGAGTTCGGTTTCTATTGCAGCAGCTTTTTGATCTTGCGATGCTTGAATTCTCTGTATGTTTTGGGGTTGAACAATTAAGGGTTTTTCTCATCAATCAATTCCTTCATGGGGCTAATGACGATATCAAGAGGTGGGTTTCAGAACACTGGCCACGACATCCTCACCCTGTCTTTGCTCACCACGCTCTTATATTCCAAATGCCATCATCATCCATATCGGGGACCAGCTGGAGATATTGAGCAATGGGGGAGACCAGAGCATTTTGCATTTTTTAAATCGAATCACATTCCATAACAGAGCGTATATGTAAACCAAATGATTGTAGCAACATTTGTTTTAATTTGCGAGGTGCGGGTGTTTTGAAACACTTAGCGTATGTAAATATTGAGAATATAAGTCATGTCAAAGCACGTGCTAGAGTCATCTCACCACAAAATAGAAATAACTAAAAAACACTCACACACAACACACAGGCCTCTAATATTGTGCTCCGATACCATGATAGAAGCTACTAAGAAAATACTTAATTACTAAAAAACACTCATATATTATACCCAAATGGTGTATTTGTAAACGCACTCACACACAGAGATTACATTCATATTACTCTATTAAATAGAGTTTCTGAGATCCAACTTATTCCTAATTTAGAGAGAGAGGTTGAAAGAATTTCTCAACCATCACAAACCAACTTCTCAAATATAGAATGTAAGCATTAACTCCAACATTATAGACCCTAAGTTAACATCCCTAATCATTGTTGTTCAAACTCACAACATGAACACTAAAGCAATCAAACCCAAATGTTAGTCTTAGAGGAAGTAACCCAAATGCTAAATGGAAATCTTCTTTTTTTCTGAAACATGAACTCTCGAATTGAAATCCTTGAGAGATGAGAGTTATGATTGATGTTTGTTTTTATTAATAGTCATCAGTGATTTCCACTACCGATGAACCATTCACTCCAACACCAAATAATTGCAAGGAAAAGGATCTGCCAATCTATGTATTGCAAATGAAAATGACCCAGTACTCCAGCTTATATAAATGAACAAGGCACTGTAAAGCAAGGTACCATACATAAGCGAAAAAGGCACTATAAATTACGAAGGAGATGGCGCAGAGAAGAGCAACAAAAATGGAATTCAAATGAGAGAAGGTCCCGAACCGATTTGCCTCAAAAATTTTCAAATCCAAAAAAAATAGCTTCAATTTTTTTTAAATCATTTCAATTTATTTCATAATATGTATGTTTTAGACGAAGCATATTGTTTTAAAACTTAGTCTCCATTCCTCTCTCAAAATAAGCATATTCATTTAAAACCTAATCACCTCTAGTAATTTAAATAAAAATTAAAAGTAAATTAATTTTTATCTGGTTTATATCTCGCCATGACTGTTTCTTTTGAAATTTGTGTTTAGGTTTCATATACTAAAATAATTTTGGATTCTTCCAGTCTTTGAAATAGAGGAGGAGATAACTCAAACAATTATCAGCCCCATACCATGGTTCCCTACTTATGTATTCTTGGGAACCATCACAAATTTTCCTTGAATCCACTTCCCAATAAATGTAAGGGATGCCACCAAAGCCTTCCATACTTCTGAATTTATGGATGGTTTGTTAGCAAATTGTATCCTATTTATCATGGATAGAACATTGTGATTTGTTTCTAGAAAATATCACCTACAAGCATCCTCCACAATTTCCTTTTGGCTAAGGCTTTAGCAAAAGGAAATAGGCATTTGAGGTTCCACCCCTAATTTCTTTTGGAGCCGCGAGTCTTGACCATCTTACCAAAGCTATTATAATATTTTTCCTAAAAATTTGAAATTATGTATCCAATATTGATTTCATAGTTGCGATATTTCCTCGTGTGCCTTGTAGACATATAAGAACATTGTCTATGAAGAGAAGGTGAGAGACCTATATTACTCTTGAGAAAATAATACCCTTGATGTCACTTATAGAATTGTGTGAACCCATGGGTTTTTTTATAGCTTCAACCACTAGAAAAAAGAGTAATGTTGAGAGGGGGGAACCTGGGAACCTAGTTATTGCCCTCTAGAAGCATTAAAAAATCTTACAGGAGCCCCACTAATAAGCGTTGTGAATGATATTGATTCAATACATCCCATTATTCAACTGAAAACTAAAAATGCATACCCATATGAATGAGGAGAATCCAAATGAAGGTCTAATCCACCCCATCGAAGGCTTTTGAAAGGTCGATTTTAAGGAATATTTCTCTGGATCTTGAAAATTTTATATGGTGTAGAATCCCTTGTGCAAAAAAAAATACATCCAAGATGTTCTAATTCTAGAGAAATCTTAACTATTCCTGTGAAATGTATGAGCTCATGATGGGCTTGAGCCTTCTGGAAATTATTTTGGAGATAAGCTAGTATAGGTCATTGTAGAATGAAACATGGAGATAATCAAGAAAGAATGTGCTTTCCTGCATCCTTGGGAAATTAGACAGAGAACAATTACGTTGATTGATCCTCAAACATTTCCTTAATAGTTTGATTTATTTAGCACTTTAGTAGGTCATATTTAAGGGGGTCATGGAAACCCAAGTAGAATTCTACTAGAAATCCATTTGGTCCTAGGATTTTGGATTTTTGCATAGATTTTAAGGTTTTTAGAACATCAAGTTCTCTAAAATACTCATTCAAAATTGTAATCACTTCTTAATTGATAGTGGAGGGGAAAAGGGAGGTCACTTAGAAAATATCTTGTATAAATCTTCTAAGGGGCGCTTTATAGAGTGATTGAAAGTAGCGAGCACCCACCTGTGCTTTTCCCTTGAAGGAATGTAAAGAGGCTTTGTATTTAGATTTAATCTCCTAAATTTCTCTCCATTTCTTTCTATAATTTGCATATTGGTGAAATTTTTTGTTTTATTATATTTAGTTTGAAGCCAAATAGCTTGGATTTTGAGGCACTAGTGCTCTTCGTCCAAAAAAAAAAACAAATGCATTCTTTCTTTAAGGGAGCATCTCTCCTGAAGGGATGATGAGGGGACTAGACCAAAGTCAAATGAACTTTGTATCTTGGAGGGGTTTTTTTCCTCCTCTAACAACATCGTGTCCAAATTTACTTGGTGTGACTGAGCCCATGTGCGAGAAATTTGCTATATGGTTTGGATATTTTCCATTAATTTTTCCATATAAGCCGAATCCTCCTAAGAAGCCGAATGTCCCCAAAAATAATGAATAAGAGAACAATAATCCTCCTCTGGTATTTAGGAGGGGTTGAAATGAAATGGATATAAATTAGAGTTACCCATAGAATTGACATAGAGGAGATTAGCCTTGCAGTGAGAAATACATCTTCCTTCACCGAAAGATTTAAAGAAAAACCAAAATTTCATAGGCCTTTTGAAATGAGGAGTTGATTAAGTGTCTTTGAAACTTCATTTCCATATGTTTGAATGATCTAAATTTATGCAAGAATGTAGTAGAATACACATATAACCATAAATACAAAGATGAAATGGAAATAACACTTTATTTCATTAATGTCAAAGAACTGAAATTTGTTTACTGACAAAATGGAAATAAAATAGCCAGGGTGCTGGTAGCCTATCTATCGGAAGAGATGCGGTGGCTACAGGCCTATAAACTATGTTACAATGACACTTTAGGACCTATTTATTATTGAGAAACAATTGAAAACCCTAAACATCCAAAAACCTAACCCTAGGAGATGAAGCACCAAAACTATGGGGCCCGTTTGGGTAAATTAGTACATCAACTTCCCGAGGATGTAACTTTGACATACGATCTTCGTTTGATGTGCACAATACCTCTTTATAAATATGTACCCGAGGACTACAAATTTTGATGTGAGAAACATCAAAGGAACTTCTATATAGCTCCGATTTTTCCCAAAAAAAGTCGTTTAGGGCCTCAAAATGGCTCCGGAAATTCAGGACAAAAAAAACTACTTAAAATAGTAAATTGTGCTACAATTAAGAAAACTAAAAAAATGAAAGAAACAATGCTGGGGCCCCACATGGAATAGATGGGTGGGCACCAATATCAACCTAGATCATTCCTCACCCCTTAGGAAGAAATGGTCCGCATTGCATTGAGTTCCTCCATGAGATGAGGAAACTTCTACTAAAGTTGGTCCCTAGTGAACCACTTTCCTTGGTGCTGGAGTTGGACAACTTTGAAAACCCAATATAGTTGGATCTTTTGTTGGCGAGTGTTATTGATTTGCATGTCCATGATACGATCTGTGGTGGCCTCTTTCATGCAGTCTAGGTTTAACTTTGTTGGTGTGAGTTGTTCTATGACATCGAAGGTGTCTAGTAGAGGTGGGAAGTAGGGCTGAAGGCGGTCCACATTGAACACTAGGTGCAGATCAAGGAATGGGGGAATATTGAGCTTGAAGGCATTGGCCCCTACAGCCTTGGTGATGGTGTATGGCCCATATCAGAGTGGAAAAATATTTCAGTGGGGTCCAACAAGGCACTCCTTCTGCAAGTGTAGCCACACTTTGTCGCCCACCTAGAAGTTGTGTGGCACCTGATGTTGATCATGTCATTGCTTGTACTTAGAATTTCCTCTGCCCAATATGTCATGAACCTATTGGAAGATGTGCTGAATGTGCTGAATGAAGTTGTTCACCTTGTCAGCTTCAGACTGAACATGAGCTGAATCAACTTGAGTAGCCGCAAATGGTATGGTTGCGTCAATGGGGCATAATGGCTGGAATCTCAAGCCCACCTGAAAGTGGTTGTTGTCGGTTGAGCTGTGGAGAGCCCAGTTATAACTATGTTGTACATAGGGAAGGATCTCATCCCATATGCATGGATGCTTTGAATTTTACATGCTCAGAATGTGTATGATCATCCTTTTGATGACCTCTGTCTGGCCATCTGTTTGGGGATGGAAAGCTATGGACTTGGTGAGCTTGGTGTCTAGCATTGACCAGAGTCTGGATGAAAATGTGCCGAGGAACCTGCTGTCCCAATCTGATATGATAGACTGTCGGATCCAAAAGTGCACCCACACTCGTTCAAAGAATAGTTTAGTAGTTTCTTCTGGTGTGATATTCTTCTTGTAGTCTGCCATAATGGCCATCTTCGAGAATCTGTCTAAAACCACGAAAACACAGTCAATTCCATGCTTAGTAGAAGGAATGACTGACATGTTATCCATGGATATCGATTCCCAATGCTGAATAGGGGTAGGTAGTGAAGTATAGAGGCCTTACTTCTTGATGGTCGATTTGGCAATGGCACAAGAGGTGTAGGATATGATGTACTTCCTGACATTTGTCGAACATTTGGCCAATAGAAATACTTTTGCAGTACTGCCACTATTTTCTCGATCCCTAAATGCTCAGTGACTAGACTGTAGTGCACTTCCTAAATCATCTTGGCATCCTCGCTTGAAGGAACAAAAAGGTGTCCCATGTAACATAACAGTGCATCATGGAGGTGAAAATTTGGAACTTGCATACCCTCCAAGAGCGCCTTGTATTTGTGGCCGAATGCTAGATTTCTCTTGCAGAGAAGCGACCAATCAGAAGTCTCGTTCCCATAAGAGTTTGGAATGGTGGATAGCGCGATGATTGGTGGTTGGCTAAGGTAGTCTGCAACATTATTGGTGTTTTCCATATTGTACTTGATGCTCAAATGAAACTATTACAGATATGTCGACCACTTCTTATGGTGATTGTTTTGTAACTTCCCTTGTGTCTATATGAACAACAGGGATCAGTGGTCTATGTGGATGACCATTTCCTTCCCCAAAATGTAATGCTTCCATTTTTAGCAATCCTACACAATGAAATAAATTTATTTTTCATAAGTGAGATACTTGTGGACCATGTCAGATAGTGTCTCACTTGGATATACCACTGGATTCCCCTGTTGAGTAAGAAATACCATAATAGCATAGTCAGAGGCATCTGTCTCGATCTCAAATGGTTGTTTCAAGTCTGGTAATGTGAGCACTCGAGAAGAGTAGAGGCAATGTTTCAATTCTATGAATGATTTCTGTTGAGATTCCGACCAAAAGAAATTTTCTTCTGCTCCTCCCTTGGTGACTTGACTTAAGGGGAAAAATGATTTGAGTGAATCCAACATGAACTTGCTGTATAAATTAGTAAGACCCATAAAGTTTCGAAGCTCTATTAGTGTGGTTTACACTGGCCAATATAGAATGACTTGGATCTTGGTTGGATCCATTTGCACCCCCTGCTCATCAATAATGTATCCAATATACTAAACCTGGGTCATGCCAAAAGTGCACTTCTCCAAATTGGCACACAAATTGTCTTGCCGCATTATTTGGAGGACCTGCCGGATGTGGTGGAGGTTCTCTTCCCAAGTCTTCTTGAAGATCATAATGTCGGCCAAGTACACTAATAACTGTTCAAATATTTTTTGAAACTCACTAGTCCATCTGAAAATATTCCTCTTTTTTGCAAGGAGGTAATGGGGTAACAAATTTGGGAAAAACCCTCATTAAAATAGCAGTAATACCCCACCAACCCCATGAAGGATCTAATGTCTGTGACATTTTTAGGTACAGGTCATTCCATTATGGTTTTTATATTTTCAAGATAAAAAAATATGCCCTTCATCGAAATCACATGCCCCACATACTGAATTTGATCTTTATAGAAATCACACTTGCTAAATTTTTCATATAGTTGATGTTCTCGTAGAAATTACAACACACTCTGAAGATGTTTTTTTTGTTCTTTAATATTTTTGAAATAAATTAAAATATTATCTATAAATATGAGGAAAAATTTGTACAAGAACTAATGAAAGCTACCATGCATTAAGCTCATAATTTTTTTTGGTGCATTGGTCAGATCAAATGGCAATACGAAAAAATTGTAGTGCCCATATCGAGTCCTACAGGTTGTCTTGAAAATGTCTTCCTCTTTCATTTTGATTTGATGGGATCCAGGTTGTAAATTGTTCTTGGAAAATATTATAGCTCCCTTGAATTGATAAAAAAAATATCTTTTCGGGGTAGTGGGTATGTTATGAAACCAGCTCCAAAAATAGAAGAAAAGAGAGATCAACGCCTTAGAAATCAGCCAGTTCGATGGGGCAACCTTCAATACATTACATAAATGAACAATTGTTGCATGATACAAATGCCCAAAACCAACTTCTATATATAGGAGTCCATGGGGTCACAATATAATCCTAGCCGACCTAACAATAATAATGTAAGGGCACAATAATAACAATATTGGGGTTACAAGGGTACAACCATAACAATAAGGGTGATACACTAATGTTCAATAAGGGACTAAACTAGTAATATAGGGACCTAACATGCCCCTCTCCTTCAAAAAAGTGTTGTCCTCAATGTTTGAGTAGCTCTGGGTGCTTCTGTATAAGATCCTCATCCTCCCATGTAGAATCTTCAGTGGGTATGTTCTTCCACTTAATGAGATACTCTGAAATTGATCGATTTCGTAGCTATCGAGTTCTTGTTTCCGTGACCACTTCAGGTTCCAATATGATTTTTCCTTCCTCGTCAAGTTCTGACAATATTGTTTGAACTAGAAGATTTTCACCTATAACCTTCTTTAAGAATGAAACATGGAAAACTAGATGCACTCGGGAAGAAGCAAGAAGCTCCAATTTGTATGCCATAGTACCAATACTTTGTAAAACCTTGTAAGGACCATAGTACTTTGGCGATAATTTATTATCCTTCTTAGCTTACTTGAGGGACATTTTTTTGTATGGTTGTAGCCGTAAAAATACCCAGTCTCTACATCAAAACTTATCTCGCTGTGATGTTGATATGCCTTTTGTTTCATTCAATTTTGTGCCAAATTTAGGTTATCCTTTAAGAGTTGGAGAACTTCTTGTTGATGCTTGATGTGATCTTCCACTGCTTGAACCTTAGAATTTTATCTTAAAGATGATGTGATGGATGGTGGATGATATCCATAAAGTGCCATAAATGGGTTCATTTTTGCTGCAGTATGGAAGGAAGTGTTATACCACCATTCAGAAAGAGGTAACCACTTGACCCATTGTGCTTGTTTATCATATACAAAACAATGAAGACATCCTTCCAAACATTTATTCACTATCTCAATTCGACCATCAGATTGAGGATGATAAGATGAGCTATGAGCTAATTGAGTACCCAAACAAGAAAAAAACTCTGTCCAAAAATTTCCAGTAAAAATGGGATCTTTGTTGCTCACAATAATCTTTGGGTTTCCATGTAGTTTTTGAATTGTGTGCATAAATGTAGTAGTAACTTTACTTGCTTTAAATGGATGAGATAATGCATAAAAGTGTGCATACTTGGTAAGTCTATCAACTACCACCATGATGACACTCTTTCCTTCGGACTTAGGTAAACCTGTGATAAAATCCATTGAAATCTCCTCCCAATGTTGAATTGGAATGGATAAAGGTTGTAGAAGACCCGGGGTCTTAATTGTCACAAATTTATTTTGCTGGCAAACCAAACATTCTGCCACAAACTTTTGAATATCATATTTAAAGCCATCCAAAAAAAATTATTTCTTCACCTGTGGTAATTTTTTAAAAATCCTGAGGGTCCTCCTAAAGGAGAAGTGTGCAATTCCAAAATAATATTTTGTTCTAGTTGGGAATTCATACAAATATATAAGCAATATTTGTACCATAAGGAATCATTTTTCCAGCTAAATCTATTAGATGTAATAGGATCTTGATGCAACTTTTGAATGAGTGTCCACACTTCTTCGTCCTTCTTCCATTCATCCCTTGCTTCTGTTATCCAATCTCGTTGGATAATAGAAATGGCACAAAACAATGCTTCCACCTCTTCATTCTTTCTTGAGAGTGCATCTGCAACAACATTTAGCTTCCCTTTTTTGTAGATTATTTCAAAGTCATAACCCAACATGTTTGTGACCCATTTTTTCTACACTTCTGAAGATAGTATTTGTTCCAAAAAGCATTTAAGACTATCATGATCAGTTTTTACCTTGAAGTGTCTTCCCATTAGGTAAGGTCGCCATTTCTTTAGTGCATGTAGTATTGCTAACATTTCCTTCTCACAAATATCTTTCTGTAAATACTTTCCTTTGATTCGAAGACTTTTAAAAGTAATGGGTCTTCTTTATTGCATTAAAACAACACCAATTCCATTCTTGAGGCATCACATTCCATAATAAATGTTTTTGTGAAGTCTGGCGTAGCTAATACTGGTGCTAGGCACATTGCCTATTTGAGATGTTAAAAGGCCTTAGTTGCTCCATGAGTCCATGAAAATGCATCTTTCTTCAATAATTTGGTTAGAGGTGCTTCTATTCTCCCATAATTCTTAACAAACTTGCAATAATACCCTATTAACCTGAGAAATTCTCACAACTGCTTTATGGTTGTGGGGAATTTCCATTCCTCGATGTCTTTAATTTTGTTAGGGTCTACCTGAACACCCTCATGAGATACAATGTGACCTAGATATTCCACCTCTTGTACTCCAAAGAAACATTTGGATGTTTTTTCATATAATTGTTTCTCCTACAATAGTTTGAGCACCCTGTCAATATGTTGAACATGATCCTTCCAAGTATTGTTGTAGATTAGTATATCATCAAAAAATACTAGCACAAATTTTTTAAGGGTTTGAAAATGGAATTCATCAACCCTTGAAATGTAGAAGGTGCATTGGTAAGGCCAAAATGTATGACCAAAAGTTCATAATGACCCTCATGAGTTCGAAATGCTTCTTTTGGAATATCTTCAGTCTTCATTCTAATTTGATGATATCCTGAATGAAGATCCAACTTGGTAAAATAAATTGCTCCATGTAATTCATCCAATAATTCATCAATCACAGGAATGGAAAATTTATCTTTAATGGTGAGCTTATTGAGCTCCCTACAATCTGGACACATGTGCCATGATCCATCCTTCTTGTGCACCAATACTACTGGAGCATAGAAAGAACTTTGACTAGGTTGAATTATACCAACCTCTAACATTTATACAATCATACTTCAATTTCGCTCTTTTGGACATAAGGATATCTATAAGCCCTGATGTTTGGAGGAACATTTCCTGGAATCAAATGAATAGCATGATCATGGTCACGAATAGATGGGATTCCTTTGGGACTTTCAAACACCATGGAATGGTTGTCCAAGACTTTTTGGAGATCAGCAGAAATAGATGATTTGATGTTGGAACTTCTAATGAGCATAATTGTGCATTTATGCCTTGTTGTTATTTCTTTAGAAACTTTGCCATGACTTTAGAGCTTATTATCTTTCCCGGCTTCCCTACGATACCCTGTAATTTGACATCCTTTCCTTCTATTTTTTTTTTCAAGAAAATTTCTTGAAAATTAAAAGCTATCTTCCCAAAAGATTGTATCCATTGTACTCCTAGTACAACATCAGAACCTCCCATTGGAATGGAAAGAATTGGACTATTCAGTACATATTCCCCCATGGTTAGCTTGATATTATGGCATTTTCTAGAGAAATTTATAGTTCCTCCATTTGCAACCATCACTTGAGATTCTGGTGCTGGGTATAAGAAATAATTCAATTCCTTGGCTACCTTACAATGAATAAAATTATGGGTACTACCCGAATCAATCAACACTATTACCCTTTTCTTCTTGATATGTCCTTCTATATTGAGAGTTTGAGGAGTGGTAATTCCTGCCAATGCATTACACGACATGGTCAGACTCATTTATTCCTCTTCTAGGGTTGGTTCCTGGTGTATATCCTCTTCTTTTGAAGATTCTTGTTCATTTTCTTCTTCATCTTCATAATCTATGTAAAATAATTTCTTCTCAGCACACTTATGACCTTTAGTGTATTTTCTATCACAAATGTAGCAAAGCTCTTTTGCTCTTTTTTCTTCCAATTGTTGTGGTGTTAACCTTGTAGGTTGTGCAAATCTAGGAGTAGCAACACTTCCATCTTTATATATGTGAGTGGTAGGCTTCCTTGTCGCCATAATTTTACATTCAATTTTTCTTGCCAACCTGAATGCCCTTTCCAATGAATCAAGTTCCCAAACGCGAACTTCATGTTGGATGTTATCCTTTAAAGTCCCTATGAAGACATCAATCCTATGCTCCTCTAGAATATCAGTTACCCTTATATTCAATTTTTGGAAGTCCTCAATTTTCTCCACCACTGAACCCTTCTGTTTGAGATTTATCAATTGGCTAAAGAAGGTGTTTTTTTTTGTATCCTCATAATGTGCTATCATTTCCTCCGTAAAATTGACCAAGTGACAATTATTTTACGGGAGCAAAGCCATCGATACCATATAAATGTATTTTTTTCTAAATGTAAAGTTGCAATGTGTACCTTTTGCGTGTTTTGCACATTATTGAGATCAAAATATTTCTCCATCTATAGTATCCATGTTATGGGATCCTTGCCATCAAACTTCCTCATATCCATCTTTGGAATATGGTGGATCTTCCATCTAGCATTAGAGTTTATGAAATCGTGATTAACATTTATTTTTCTCTCATCATTCGTTTCCTCTACTATCTTTTTGGCATTAGGAAACATTTCTTGGATCAAATTTGTCAAACCTTCCATGTGTGCATTTAGGTCATTCTTCATGTTTTCCATGTTGTCTCTCATGTTTTCCATGTTTTCTTTCATGTCATCCATCTTAGCTTCCATTCCAGCTTCCATGTTATCCATCTTAGCTACCATACATTTCTTCAAACCATCCATCTTAGCTTCCACGCCTTTCTTCAAAAAATCCATTTCATTTTTTTTTGCTCTTTGCAAGAGTGAAATTTGGTGCACTTTCTCTTGTAATTTCGATATGTCTTGTTGCAATTCTTCGTCTTTGTGAATCATAGTAGAGCCTTCTAAAGGATTAATGGGTGTTGAATTTTTTTTATCGGGCATTTTATAACCGAACACTGATATCTATTCTACAATATGCCCTTGAAATCAATTCAGACTGATTTTTCACACAAGAACTATGCAATTCGAAAAAAAATACACACCATTTTGTTGATTTTGAGGAGCTTGATATTGAAATTGAATTATCTCTATTATTTCGGATCTTCAATATCTGAAATTAGGCCCTGTAGTATCCCTCTGAAGCTTCTTTAAATTTCCACAAGTTTCACCTGATTTGGATTCTTTAATACAAAGTTATGCGCAATCTCCCACAATGACCTAATTATGGACTATTTCATTAGAGCGATGTTGTACGAAGTGCCACATGTTACTATTTCCTCCTTCAGCTCTCAAAATTGATACAAAGGAAGCTACAATCTATGTACTTGCATCCACTCTTTACAGAATTCCAATCCAATTCTTAGAGAGAGAGTTATGTCTATTTTCCCATGGTCCCCTCTTTGAGATGAAATTTGGGAGCCTTAAAAAATCCCTAACTTCCTTAGACCCTATATCTAAAAATATCGTGAATCAAGCTCTAAAATTTTCCCACGACGTTCCTCAGGATTGTGGCTTCGCTCTATAAAAAATTCAGCTTTTCAACCCTCGTAGAAAAAAATTTATAGCGAAAATTCCATGATGGCCTGCTTAGGTTAAATTCAGGAGCCTGCAAAAATCTGTAACTTTCACACATCATATCTCCGAAAACATTGTGAACCAAGATCTGAAAATTTTCCATGACGTTCCTCAGGATTTTGGCTTCACTCTGTAACCTTCATAGAAAAATATTTATAGTGAAAATTCCATGATGACCTGTTTAGAACAACAAAACCCTAGAATCCAAAGCTCTGATACCAAATGTTATGAAACCAGCTCCAAAAATAGAAGAAAAGAGAGATAAACACCTTAGAAATCAACCACTTCGAGGGGGAAACGTTCAATACATTACATAAATGAACAATTCTCGGATGATACAAATGACCAAAACCTCCTTCTATATATAGGAGTCTATGGGGCCACAATATAATCCTAGCCGACCTAACAATAATAATGTAAGGGAACAATGACAACAATATTGGGGTTACAGGGGTACAACGATAACAATAAGGGGGATACATTAATAAAATTAAGGGACTAAACTAGTAATATAGGGACCTAACAGGGTACTCGTTATTAATAGTTAACTTGTTAAGTTTCCTATAGTCTATCTAGAGTCATAAATTTCCATATTTTTTCTTACGAACAACATCGTGGCTCCCCACAGTGACACACTAGGACAAATATATCCTCTAGTTTCATCTTGAGCTCTGTCAGCTTAGGAACACTCATATAATATGGTTCCCTTGACATAGGTGTAGCAACCAACATTAGTGCAATGGTGAAATAAATTTCTTGTTTTGGGGGTAGTCCTGAAATAGTTTGATGAAATACATTTGAAAATTCCCAGACTACCAATATTCTTTCTAGCATGGTTGTCTTATCCTTAGAGTTCAAATATCCCACCTGAACAACATAAATTAAGCATCCTTTCCTCATATGCTTTCCTAACTCAGAGGCAGTGATGGGATGCAATTTAATCAGCCTCTTAACTCGCTTGAACTCATGTCTGGTAACATCTTCTAAGAGGAAAATCAATGAATTTTTCTTATATTTTACCAAGGACCAGTGGCCTTCTATCCAGTCCATCACAATTAACATATCCTACAAAGCTAAGGGTAAGATATTTAAATTAATTTTAATTTTCTAATTGTTTATATCGATATGAAAATATGTTACTTTAGTAGTTACCCTTCTTTTGGTTTATGTGGCTTGCTGCACTAGCCAAGGCTGCTTAAATTTATTAATATGTAGGTGGCATATTTCTACCCTTTTAGGACTACATATCTTAAACTGGCTCCCGGATCTAGTAAAATAGACACAGTTTGATTTATCATTTTACCTTCCAGTTCTATCATAGTAGGGTGATAGTCTGCCTAATGGTCCACTAAAGAAGCATTAATCTGTGGCATACTCCTTGCCACCTCGCCCACTGTGGATGCTTCCTGCATATTAGCTGCATGTTCAGGTATGTTGTGATGGGGTTAGTTCTTGTAATAGTGAGGCTCCCTGTAGCCCCAACAATGAAATGAATGTTTCTTCACTTGAATAGGATATGGTTTTTTGGATGCTTCTGTCTATTTGGAATCACTGGGCCACTTGTTTTTCTGCTAATTTCTTCCAAATTTTGAGTTTGGATGATTTTTCTGTATATTTTTAAAACTAATAGACTTCATACCTCTGTTATTTTAATAGCTATTTGCCCATTTTTAGAGGCCAACCCTTGCCATTATCTCTTTTATGCATCATATTCAGGTAGAAAATTTTAGCTTTCTCAATTGACATCCATGATCTTAGGATTATTGAATTGTATCCTCTCCTTCATATAGGCTAGAAAGTTGCTAATAAAACACTTCACTTTAGCCTTTTCCTCATGTATGTTTGGTACATACCTTAATAGAGATGTAAATTTTATTACATACTCATCAATGGTAAATTTACCTAGTCTCTATTCATGGAATTCCTTTGCCTTCTCGTCATAGAATCGTTTCATCAAATACTTGCTTCGTAAGTGCTTCTCGAATTCTTCCCAATTTACCTATGTTTCTACAATTCCCTGCATGGAATTTACCTCTTCCCACCACAAGGTTTCTTTTCCCTGTAGCTGGTAAATGGCCAACCTAGATTTGATATTATCATCATAATCATTAATTTGATAGTATTTATTTATATTAATAATCTAAGCCTCAACAAATTCTTCTATTTTGTCATCAAATGTTGGTGGTTTTTTTTTTTGAATTCACCGTGTAATTCAGTTTTTTTTTTTCACTATTTTATGGTCAAAAATATTTCTAGAATATTATTCATTTCCTTCCTTAATATTTTCAGTCCTGTGAGTGAGGCTTCTCTCAATCATACCACCATTTCCTTGTTCTGGTCCTTCATTCCAAGTTTCATCTTCTGGACTAGGTTTATTATTTAGATCTGACAAAATCTTCAGAATTAGTTCTTGATCCCTTCTTAACATTTCATTGTCACTTATTACGCATGCCATTTCATCTTTCAGTTGTTGGACAATTTATAGCAATTTTTTCATTGCATCTTGTCGCTTCTCTCTTAACTGAACCCATACACCAAGGTTAGGTTTGGAAACTCTTGGGTGCCACAGTGGTAGTCCTCTTGTTCCCCTACTCATTCTTCTTCTGCCTTCTCCCCTCAGTGCACAACATCACATAAATCATTGCGTTAGTTTCCCTAGTAGGCCACAATGTTGAACTTCACTCTGATACCACCTATAATATCCCTACAGAACTACACAACTATGTAAAAAAAAAATCAACCATATTACTATAAACATTAACCTTTTAACTGTTTCCACCAAAATGTATTAAAGCCAACCCTTAAATTAATTGTGTTGTAACTGTTGTTATATCTTTTCATAATTGTCCAGGTCACATTGTACTTTATTAAATATTTTACTGATACAGGTTAATATATTGATGGAATTAGCACTACTTTCATAGTATGTAACTATTTATTTGAAAGGCTTTATTTAATTGTTGTTAATATGTTTAATCTAAGTATAGTGGTGTGTGACCACCATATTTACTCCACTATCTAGTTCTAGTCCCAAAGAATATCAGAGAATGGAACTTGGAGCCTTGATCTCCGTCAATCAGACTAGATCTCAGATCTAAGATTGTAATTCCTTATCTGTGGATAAGGACTACTCCTAGAATTCATTATCAGAATCATTCATTCACACACCGATGGGAAGGATCTGGAGCTGTTGTGAGACTGGTTTTGTGATTTAATGTTTTCCCTCCCAGGGTTTCTTACTCCCACCTTCACCAAACAATGTTTAGAATTCCGAACCATTCTTCAGAGTATTGGCTTCAGAATTTTATTTTGGTTGTTATTTCATCTCCGATTTGGTATTCAACGTTCGGGGGTTTCCAACGGAGAGTTATCAGGTAAGTTCCATGGGTTTCCAACCTTTACATAATTACCTACAATTTTGGTGCAATTGATTTACGTCATGATTTATTCTCTTGAAGGTCACCACTGCGGCATGGCCCAGGGCACATATCTAACATGTATCCCTACTTCTAATCCAATTATGCTTTCCCTTATTTATTATTTTATATTTGATTTAAATCTCACTTAATGCTCCCCTTACTCTTTGATTTACGTCATGATTTATTCTCTTGAAGGTCACCACTGTGGCATGGCCCAGGGCACATATCTAATAGGTATCCCTACTTCTCATCCAGTTATGCTTTCCCTTATTTATTTCTTTATATTTGATTTAAAGCTCACTTAACGCTCCCCTTACTCTTTTGTATAGGTATTGGAAAGTCCCTTACTATTTTCTCTCCATGCTTATTTGTGTGGATATTTGGTTGTCTCATCCTGAATTCTTCATTGGCTTAAACACGTATGACACCCTACAAATTCAAGGTTTAAAATGTAAAAGGTATTGAAGTTCTAGTGTGAAACTTAGGGTCTCAGAGGACCGTTCCAATATTATAGCCATTTTTAACTGTTGTGGTTGTATTTCGTTTATTTGCAACAAATTCAAAGGTTCTTTCCCTTTTGGAGTTTCTAGTTACAAGAACTGAGGTTCCTTACCTGTTTATTAGGGAAATTTCTTGTCTAGAAGTAGATTTCTCACTTAAACGTATGCTAGTTTCCCTTCTTACTGTTCAGTTATTTTTGAAATGCTCTACTAGTTATGGACTCTATAATTACTTTTCTCGGTCATGGGTTTTGCGACTTTATTCTATTATTTAAAACAAGCCTTAGAGTTCCATGCATTAAATTTTTCTGTGTTAAAGTTGTATGTGCTATTCTCATAGCCTATATGGATATTATTTTCTCTGTTCGAATCTCAGTACACTAGCATTTCTATTGTATGAGTTCAAATTTTCATGGTGAATGCAAGGAATATATATATCTTGCAATGGTGTTTATATCTCTTTTATGCCTCGAAAGAAAGTACTTCATAGGTCCATACATGGATTTGAACACCATACTTCCGGTAATGAAGTAGTAAAGTTTCACTTTATCCCTAAATTTGTGTAAGGATTGGCGAAGGCATTAGTTGTGACCAATTCCTACCAAAATGTAAAGTGATATAATAATAATAATAATAATAATATTTAATTCTATAATTATACTAATTTAATATATAGTTAAACTTAATAATAGAGTGAGTACACTTTTGTAAACTTTAACAATCAAATTATTCAGTTCAAATAATCTCTTATCTCACACATTTTTTAAAAAAAATATACTATTATAATAATATATATCTTTAATTAATTAAATAATTTTAAATCCTCGAAAATTAAAAAACATTTATTCATTTCTAGCTAAAAACCTATTAACAAATGTTTGGTAACATAAATTGAAACTTGAAAATAGCTAATACATATTAGTCCTTGCCCAAAGGGCCTGGCATGGACTTTCGGTCGATGCTTTTTCATTTAAAATTACACAAACTACAACACTCATATTATTGTGATTTCATGTTTTAGACAAAGTCTGAAGCGAGACTTTTTATGAATATATTTTTTTCCATCCAATCAAACAATTTTTCATCTTATTGACCTCATATCAACGTGATACCGGTTTATAAGGTAAATTCAAGATTGTTATATCATAAATTCTTTATGGTTGTTCTTAGACAAGCGTAATCTAAACATAATGCTAGCCTAATGCTAAAATTAATTCCCAAAAATTTAATGTTTGGGATAATATTAGCTCATATTATAAGCCGTCTTAATATATATATATATATATATATGTGGACACACTTGATCTCTTGCGGAAAATAAAAAATATGTGGCGACTTAAACCATGAACAACAAACTGCAACAAGTTACCTATGATCTTCAGGCACCTTAGCTTATGGGTATTTTGTAGCGAACTCCTCCTTCTCTTATGGGAATTTTCCATTGAGCTCCTCCATGTCAACAAGACTGGTGGGGTTTGGTTGTTCGATTCAAGCTAGAGCCTTTAACGAGGGGAATCAAACGAGGTGAATCAAAGTGAGGTGGGTACGATTTTCTCCACACTCATGATACAGTAAGTGGGCTTTGAACCTTTTCCGCTGGATCGAGCCTTCGAATGTCATCACCTACAACATAGAATGGTAAAACGTCCATTGGTTCCGACTGGTTTGTGTGGTTTAACGAAAATATCAACAAATATGCATACGAAATTCAAATTTAAGTATAATTACCTTTCTCTGCAAAATAGGCGGTTGACCAAAATGATGACCCTGCAGATTTGCAGAGAGAAAAGGTGCACTTATTTACCTAAAGGCACAATTCTAGATCAAGATCTAGCATGCCATCTTCATTTTCTGGATACATAGATTGGCAAGTTGATGTTGAATAAACAAATTGTACAGACAATTTCAATGTATTTGCAAATTTTCAGTCTCTAACCATATTGAAAATATTCACTTTATATAAAATTGAAAATCTAACATGTTCAATGGATCATGCTTGACTCACTCACTAGCAGTCTTAGCAGTAATTCTTCCAGTGTGATAGTTGTGATATATATAGATTTAGAGAATCTACAAGATTTTGTATTCATCTTACAGAATATAAGAAAGAACGGCCGAAAACCCCTTTTTTCTTGCTTATTGTTGGTATACTACCACAAATCTGATTGAATAACAGACTTTTCCTTGGCATTTAAAACATATTTCTTGATATATAGGTTATTACCATAATAAATTAAAATATGTTTTAATTATGGAAGCAATTATAGAGCCATTATTTTTCACAAATATGTTGATGGGAAACATGAGTAAACAAATTTGAAATTCTGATTTATTTTTTAAAGAATGACCTACTTTCTGAAAATTCCATAATTCATTTATATGTTATTGAATATTGCCAGAAACCTACCATTAAAACAGGAGAAATGTTTTCCCACACTGGTGTCTCCCAGATAGAAAGAGGATTAAAGTGACTTTTACCAACTTGTGTCCTCCCTATGGAGCTGGATGGTGCAATCACCCTAACCATCACTTCGATCTCTCCATGCCTGCTTACCTCACCATTGCCAGCTATAAGGCAGGAATTGTGCCCGTTTACTACAGAAGGGTGCTTTTTAGAGGTTTTTGGGATTAATTTCCAAAAGACATTTTTTGGACTTAATTTCGAAAGGACTCTTTTTAGGCTTAATATTCAAAGGACAAATTTTGGAGGTATTTTCTAAAGTGATAATTTTTTAGAGGCTTTTTGGGGTTAATTTTCAAAGGACATATTTTCAAGGTATTTTTTAAAGTGGCATTTTTTAAGAAGTTGGGCTTAATTTTAAATGGACATTTTTTGCAGGTATTTTTTGAAGTGACATCTTTTTAGAGTACATGTTTTGGGTTGAATTAAATCTTTTATAATGATTTTTTTAAATGAGTTTATGTCTAACTTTTTAAATGAAATTTTTTTGCAGGACTTGGAAGGAAATATTTTGAACTTCATTTCATTTTTATAAGACATTTTTTTCTTGGATTTTTTCAAGTGTTTTGGATTGAAATATGTATTTTTTTTCAAAAATTTTAAAATGAGTTTTTTTTTAAATTAAATCTTTTGTGATGTTTTTTTTTTTTTACTTAGTTTTTGTCTAAATTTTTTAGGGGAAAATTTTTGAACTTCATACTCAATTATCATGGAAAATCGAAGGAATTGCAAGAGAAAATATGATCGAACAAGAGAACCCGAGGAACGTAGAGAATGAGGGAGAGAATCTCACAAAAAAAATAGAGAAGCACTCTCAAATACTCAAAGGGAAAATCAACATCAACTAGAATTTGAAGAAGGTATGTAAATGTAAATATTTTAATTTTGATATTTAAAATTTTCCTAGTGTAAAATGTGAAGCTTAATTTTTATTTGATGAACTAATTTGAAAACTATTTTGCAATGTAAACAGGGAAATATATTCCTCAAAACATTGATGATGAAATACCAAATTTTGAAAGAGAAAGTGAAAGAGATATTGAACCAGTAATTGAAGATATTGAAAATGTTGAAAGAAATTCAAGTGAAGAAATTGAATCACCAGGTATATATATATATATATATATATATATATATATATATATATATATATATATATGTTGAACACATGCACGTATTATTGAAATTATACATATTTATTAATTTAGTTATTTATTGAATATGAAAACTTATTATGTACTATTAATTCAAATATGTAAAGATGAAATCAATGTCAATGATGAGATGTTAGAAAATGTTGACACTCACACACATGGAGATAAAAGAGTTGACCATGTTATATGATATCGTATTAATCAAATTTTTTATACGTACTTCATAAAGGAAAATGTGGCAGTTGAAGCCCAATTGTTGAAAGTTATCCCATCATTAAGGAAATTAAAAGAAGCTACGACTTTATTGGATATTCGGAAATCAATAAAAGATAAAAAAATGAAGGAAAATGTGATATAAAATATAAATAGCGGTATAAATTCAGTTAGAATATCTAGACAGAAAAATGTTTCAGTTGCACATAGAGCAATACATATGGCATTGGTTTCATCAAGTACTAAAGAAAATCACTTGGTAAAATCTATGACACGAGCATTAGGAACCTCACAAAAAAATTTAAACAAACATTGGAAATTTCGGTGGAAAATAGATGTAAATGATGAACTCACTTGTTGGAGAGGTATTTGCAGGCAACCATACAAAGATAGACTTGGAGAAAATGTTAAAAAAATAATATATGAATACTGGATGAAAAATTCACGTGTTTCGCCAAATGCGACGGATGTGATGTGAAGACGAATAGCACAAAATCAATATGAAACTCATTCAAAACATTTCTTTGACACCACTGAGATAGACTTGTTCAATACGTTCAAAGAAGAGAATCCTGAAATTGATGTCTCAACCAGTGCTTTTTTGCAACAAAAACCATGGTATGTAAAACCTATCACCGTATGCGACACTTGTTGTTGTTGTTATCATGTGGAACTTCAGTTATATTATGATACATTCCTTAATTTTGGTAGAACATTTTGGAAATATTCACCTCCTCCTTCGACTATCTGTGATTTCATATCTCAAATTCTATGTGGAAGAGAAAGCCATGAATGATTTTACGAAAAGAAATGTGTTGTGTTAGGGTCCCGTGATTTGGCTGATTGGCAAGCCAAATGACAGTGTAACATCAAACCAATCTTTGGAGCCCAAGGACCTAGCCTTCCTGGACTCAGAGAGGGCTCTCTCTATTTGTATAAGGGATGTCTGTATGTTTGCTTATTGTGTTTTGATTTTAGGCTAGTTATGAAGTAGGTTTTTTGGTTTTGGTTTTTAGGTTGTGAGGGATGAAATTGATCAAAGATATAAGATAGGTAAAAAGATGTCAGATCAACTAGTCTATGGGGTGAAAAAGGTCAAGAAAGCTATTAGACGGTGATACAAGGTTGTTGAAGGGCCGATTTGATTCGACATAAAATGGATCTTTGGGCAAAATGGAATAATATGGACATCAAGTTTGTGAACAACAAAGGATTTCAAGCATAACTAGTTTAATAGCTGACATAAACATGGTAGGGCAAACCATTAATCATGAGAAATATAACTATAAGCTAATCAATACATAGAATTAAACATTCAAGCCATGCATAGAGATATATAACTCTCTAACTTTGGGAAATGGCTATCATACTTTGGGGAAATACACGTAAGACAGACAAACAAATCAAATCACTATGTCGGAACGCCTAAACACAGTACTTCATGTTATTGGGCACTTTGAAAACAAGATTGCATAGTCTTAGGCAAAGGGCAAGATCGGAACAAGACCTCCTTGGTTCAACAAATGACAATCCAATCAGTCAAAGAGAAATTTCATGGATGGAGCTATGGATAGCCATGAGTAAGCAAGGAATACCATAAATCATACTTAGCATGCATAAAACCATGAATGAAACAAGAAACAATATCCTTAAGTTATTAAAGAGCAATAAATAATTCTTTAATGTGACTAAGAATGAAGAAAACATGGAAACTATGAAGAAACATGAAATTTGAGGTGCCTCCAAGGGCAAGTCTCAAATTTGTTATCTACTAACCTATAGCAAGCAAGAGCATGGATTTATGAATGAAAACTAGGAAACAAAACAAAGAGAGAGACACTATACCATTCTACCAAATCATGGAATCCAACAACAATCCTCGTTCATCATCCAAGAACATCCAAGAGACTATCCAAAAGCATGAGACAAGTATTTCTTCCAAAGCTTATATGACCATATATTGCTTCTAATCATCAAGTTCAGCCTTGTTTACAATGAAATCCTTTGGAATATATAGGCCCAAGTGAGGAAAAACTCTTAGTTCAACTTGCAATCTCATTGGCCTATCCAAAATATCTTATTTTGTCCTTGAGGCTTTGCAAAGCCCAAGGCACAAAATATCTCATAAAATATCTAAAAAATGATAAAAGAGGGAAATAAATTGACTTTTCTTAACTTCTCATGTGCAAAAATAGCTAAACGCACATGAGGAAAAAGCAGTTTTGAAAGGTTCAATTTTTACAAAAATACTCAAAAAATACATCAGCAAAAGGTCCCCTGACTTGCCGGCAACTTTTGGCAGCCTTCCCGATGTCGAAATGAGGCTCATGATAGCTCGTTGGAAAGCTTTGAGTGTCTACTTTCTGAAAATTTTTAGTTTGCTCCCAACTGACCACTAGAAGTCATCCAAAAACAGGCCTATGTAAAAAAAAAAAAATTAAACCAAAACATAAACCTTGCTGATAAACCAGGCATAGTGTAGAAAAAGCGAGCATTTTTCGCCATTTTGGGGGAGAAAAAGATCTTCAATTATCTTGAAAATCGTTGAGTATGTGCCCCTGAAAATATGGCATCCAATGACACCATTCGCATCCTTTGATGATTCCCCAAACTAAAATGGCGAAGCCCATGAGTTTTGGCCAAAAACCCAAAAATGACAAAAAACCAAAATATGTCGACTTTCGCCCAAAATTGGTGAGCATGACCCTCAAGGGTTTTAAACAACATGTTGTGAAGCGAAGGCCAAGATTTAAAGTCTGGAGGTGTATTTCCTCAATTTTTGTGCCGGGCGCTTCCCTTTGGCCTCCTTGAGTTTTTCTTGAGCAACCTTCAACTTCCGCCGGGAAAACTGATTTATCTTTTTATAATGCCCCGTCATTCTCCTTTGAAGGTCCAAGTCCCTATTTTCCCTCTCCAATTTCTTCTCCAAGTGGTCATTGACTCTCTCAAGCCATGCCTCCCTATTGTTCTCTATCACTTGTTCGAACAATGCAGTGAGAGGGGTAGATTGGAGAAGGGCATTTTCCTCTTCTTTTTGCTTCTCAAGGGCCCTTTTTAGCCCCATGGTTCTTGGCCTCTTTCGCCTAGGCTAATCTTCGTCTTCACTTTTATCGAACTCACCCATGAGTTCTTCCAACCTCACTTGTGCTTTGGAGGCCTCCTTCTTGTATTTGTTTGTGCGTGTCTCATAAACAGCCATATGGACACTCATTTGCATATTTTGAACTTGCAAAAAATGATTGAAGTTCCTAGCTCTATGAAGATCAACCTTCAAGGCATCAATTTGGCTTTCTCTTTGGATCAAGAGATTTTCTAGAATCCGGGCCTCATTATCGCTATCATCGCTTTGGATTTGGATGATGTCGAATGCAGTCTCCTGTTCATGACTGCCTTATTCCTTGCCCTTCCCTTTTCTTTGGGTGGCTATTCTAGTGCTCTTCCGCTTGGGAAAATCAATTATGGGCTTCTTGGGAAATTTTCCTTTACTTCGGAGGGCCCTAGTCACACTTGGAGTCATGACTCTAGGCACCCTTTTCTTTGCTGTCCGGGGTTTGGCCACTTTCGGAGTAGAGAGCATGGCCCCTTGCCTCGAAGAGGAAGCTAGCACATGCTCCATGGGCTCTTTACCCTTGTCAGTTTGCCCTTCATTTTTTCCAATGTCTTGGCTCTCTTCAAGGATGCCTAGGATGTCTTTTTGCATCTCCTTTTGAGGGCTGTCATCCTCACTTCTTTGCAACTTTTTATCCTGCTACCCCTCTTCTTCTGGAATCTGCTGTTCTTTTTGAAGAGGCTGTTCTTCTTCACCCTGAGGCTACCTCTGCTCATGCTGCTGTAGCTGCTGTGTATCATATTTTGGATGCCCCTATTCATCACTTTCCTACCCTTATTCATCATCTTCATGCTGCTTTTGTTCAACATTTTTTGGCTGTTGTGTGTCATCATAAGGCTGCTCACCCTCATCATAAGTCTGTTGTTCTTCATCTCCTTGCTGCTGCTCATCATCACTGTGATGTTGTTGTTCAGCACTTTCTTCCACATCCCCTCGCTGCTGTCCATCATCACTTTCTTCTTTCTGCGCATGTCCTTCTTCCTCCTCATGGTCACTTTCTTCTCCTTCTTCATGTTCCTTTGTTTGTTCTGTAGTAAACTTGAGCTTTTTAGGAATAGGTCTGCTAGAAGAAGGCAAAGGATGGTGAGTAGGAGGTGTAGGGGATGTATGAACTGGAGGGACAGTGGAGAAATTCGGATGGGTGATGAAATTATCCCAAGAGACCTCCCTCTTTTCATGCTGATGAAGGATGATGACTTTGATGAGAGAGTGATGGAAGAGGCAGGTGATTTGTTGTGAAGGAGGCTTCTTCTAAACAATGGAAGCCATTTTCTCAATGCTCTTATGTAAGAATAAAGGAAGATTTAGCAGCTTGGTCCTTGTGAAATGCATGAGCAGTCGAATGTGATAGGCATAGATTCGGGAGAATATTCCCTCACAAGTGAATTACTTCATGATAATCTTCATGAGATGGGCGTAGCTGGCTAAAAGATATGAGAAAGGGAAAATAGAAGGACATGAATCCCTGTGTTCAGGCTAGAAAGGGCTTGTAATCTTTTGAGTCCAAATGGCTTTGTTTAAACCATTTATCACCAATATAGGGGATTTTAGTGGCCTTGGAGATGGACCTTAGAGAAAATTTGAAGTCAAGGCCTGCCAACCTCCCACCGTGACAAAACTTCTTCAACACATTTAACACATCACTTTGATTCACACCATGAGCTTCATTTTTTGCCTCTACTTAACAATTTTGAAATGAGCAAGGAGGCAACGAAATACCTTGAAAATCGATGGTGGGCTTTGCTTGAGGGTTTGAGCAGCTTCAAGATTCATTTGAGGTGCTTTGAGCATTTAAAATATGCGTGACACGTTCAACCGAGAGAACGCCGCGTAATAGAAAAGTTGTCGGGTCACTGATGGGTAGTCGTGACCGGTGCCTACAGGCATGCCGCGCGATAGTGTAATCCTTTTGTAAACCTTCGGCTGAACGCGCCGCGCGTTTCTATAGGTGCACCGCGCAACCTAAAAATCCCGAAAACTCTGTGTTTTAGCTTGAAATGCCTCTTAGGTCCAGCGAGCAGATAGGAGGAGGTGTTGTGTGCACTTTGGGATTGCAAAATAGCTCTTGGAAATAGTCCTTAACTCCTTTTGAAAGCGAAAAAGTCAACGTCCCTTTCACACTTTCTTGGTGAGGTTTTTTGAAAACTTTTGAAAATGCCTTTGGGTTTAAAATGAAACGTGAAGATTATGCCCCCTAAAACATAACCTGTGGCTCTTTTTTTTTAGGTGAATGTCATAGTGGTAATGACCATTTCCTTTATAAGCCTGACCCCTTCTGAAGTAAAACAAACTTCTTCAAGAATTAAAAAATTTCACGGCTTCTTGCTAAGGAATGAAGAATTGTTTTTCCCTTTTGATATCTATACCGTGGAAGGAGAATTCTGCTCTGAGCCACATGAATGACTGTAGATGTGCCTTTTGAGTGCAACTACCTTTTTACTGGGGAAGAAGCTTAACTGCAATTTCAAAATCCCTTTTCCACCTCTTGTCTTTGTATGGCTCATCTGCTGTAGAAAGACACCTTGTGTTAATGTGAGGTTTTCTTTGACACTTTGAAGGAGGTATCTTTCACCATTTTGAAACCTAAACTAACAGTGTTTTCTCCTGATGCTTTGGAGGCAGTCATGCCCTATTGTGAAATTGATTGAGGTGGTAGGTGCTGTTTGATCTTTTCCTTTGACTGTGGGTAAAAATAAAATAGTGGATGATGTATTAGAGTTGAAAAGTGAACAAGGGAAAGCTGCCCCTTTGTTCTTCTGTGAAGGAGGTCTGCAAGAAACCTGGGCTTTCATTCATTTCACCTCTTTTTGAGAGCAGTCCCTTTAGAATATTTTCCATATACCATGATTTATTTTCAACCTCTGTCTTAACCAACTGAAGAATGTTTGGTGAACATACTGACAGTGGTTTCCTTTATACTTGATGGCAGAGGTCACTTTGAGACCAAGACCTTTAGACTCCTTTGGCCATCAGCTTAATAATATTTCTCCATTGATGATGAACCCACTAGCTTCACATAGTAACTCAATAATAGAGAAAACTCCTGTAAACAATTTTAAAAGCATTACTGCTTTTCCTCTGCTGTTAACATCATTTTTATTCAGAAACCCTTAGTTGATGTCTCTTTGCACCCCAAAAATTTGCCTTACAGTCATTTCTATTCTAAAAATCAAACTTTACCCTTGGCCCTCTGCTTATAGATGAAGGAGGCACTCTCAGTCTTCAAACCCTCTGCTTATAGATGAAGGAGGCACTCTCAGTCTTCAAACCCTCTGCTTATAGATGAAGGAGGTTTTTCAGTCATGCCATCTCATCAGCCTTTAACAATGTTATTTTTCCTTTCACTGTCTTTTCATGCTTGAGCCAATGAAGAATGAAAAATTGATAATAGTTAAGATGAGAAATTCTCTATGACATGCAATTCTGCTTTTCAAATTTCTATGTGCTTCTTTAGGCATCATAAGCAGTTTGGTTAGTATTTGCAAAGTGCTTCTTGTCATTCATAATTTACTAACCTTTGACTGTGATCGCAGGAGCTTAATGAAACAACTCTCTACTCTCTAGCTACATCCCAAGATTCAAAATCACATTTAGAAGCAGCTGTCTTCTCATGTGGAACCAGATACTATCTCCTGGGAATGCTGGTATACTTATGTTCTTGAAAGATCCATTAAAACACTGTAAAACCACCTAAAATCAGTTTGACCTATGGTACATGTATTGCTGAGACTTGAGGGTTTATGAGTGGCACGACCTAGGGTTGTAACCAACTTTATTTGTAGAATGGGAGGTCTATTATGACTGATCTGTAGTAGATGGAGGTTCTTTGGCTTTAGGATAGTTTTCCAAGGGAGAAATGCCTAAAGCGCCACTACCTAACTTAGGGGGGACTTATTTGGATAGATTTGGATTGTTTTTTTTGGAGCTGATGGACAAGCTAGTATGGCTAAGGCTAGATAGGACTTGATAATGAGGTTTCATCCAGTCATGGGCAGACTGAAAGGTAAGAGGGAAAAAAAAAATTATGGGTGTTTTCCAGGTGGCAAATTTGACAATTTTTAGATCACCTGCTAGAAAACTTGGTTGTTACAACTAGTCATCACCAACAAGTGAAAAATACTGATGACTAACGGTGGCTCCATTTGGGGATGGCAGCTCCTTTTCAGGAGGTGTCCAGAATCTCAAATCTTTGGCTCATGAAGACCAGTGCCTTATCCATTGGCACAAATTTCACTCTTCGTTGATGCTACTTCTGAAAATTGACAGCATGATTAGTAGCAATAATATTTCTACCTACCCCACTATCTTTCCTAACATTTTTTCTTCTTTTTGGTGCATTTGGACTAGCAGCCCTTTGAAAATATATATTTTTTGAAAAATGAACCTATCTAGTTCAACACTTATATCTGCCGGGAGTTCAGATTAAGCTGATGAACTCCTTCATTACTCTACCTATGCTAGATCAACTGTCGAGGTTAAGTTGTTTGACAGGATTTTGTTCTCTAATCTACAACATGAAATTTAAAATGATCAAATTAGGGTTATACAGTCTGATTTGTCATGTACTTGCGACATGAAGGACAAGCTGCACACAAATATTATTTTGCAAAAAATTAAATCTAGAAAAACGGGGCTAGGATGCACAATTTTTTTTTCATCCCCGCTTCCCTCTTTGGTTTTGTTTTGAGCATGTGGAACCAGTATCTTTTCCTAATCTACTCTCTTTGATAAGTCAAGCTTACATAATGTTGACCATCTTTTCCACTCACTAACTTATCAGCAATTAAATTTAACACGTGTTCAGCTATGATAAGGCTAGATAACTGAGCAAGACAATTTGAGTACTAGTAGCGGCATTTAGACTTGCGCGCTTTCTGAATGACTGTTTTTTGAACATGGGGCCTTTTTTCTATTTTTCAAACTGCCCTCTTTTCTATTTTTATATTGTTTTTTACTTTTCTGCTTTTTAACTATTTTTCAAACAATGGTATATACAATTATTAAAAATGTGCTAAAATTGGAGCTCTTGACAAAAATAATGCTTTAATGTCCTGCCATTCACAGGACCTCCAAAAGTTTCAGTCCCATTAGGTTCTTGCAGGAAAAAGACATTGTTTCTGCTAACTGAGCTGATGATGAAAGGCCCCTTCCATAAGTTTTCAAACTTACCATGTTTACCTTTTTCTTCTCTTCTAGAATCCCATTTTAGCACTTTGTCCCCAATCTGAAAATCATTTTCCTTGGTCCTTCTATAAAAAATCTGTTTTATTTTGTCTTGCACTAACTAAGCCTTTTGGTAAACTTCTTCTCTAGTTTGTTTTAAATGGATAGTCTGATTTACCCTTCTTTACATGTCATTTTCTTCTTTTTGAACTTCCTGCAATAGCTTCATTGCTGGAACCCCTAGAGATGTTGGGAAAATGGCATCTATGCCATAAAATAGTTGGTAAGGAGACATACCTATGGATTTTTTTGTGGTTAGTCTATCAGCCCATAGTGTGTGTACTAGTTTTCCATGCCATGCTTTTTTATTTTGTTCAAGAAGTTTTTTGATGATGTTGACTAGGGTTTTGTTAGAGGACTTGGCTAAACCATTTCCTTGAGGATAATAAGTTGTGGAATGTCCTAATGAAATGTGATATTTGTAACAGAAGTCAACCATTCTTTTGGAGGAGAAGGCAGCGACATTATCTGTAATGATCTTTCTAGGACAACCAAATCTAGATAGGATATTGGTTTCTAGGAACTTGATGATGACTGAATCAGTGGCATTCCTTGAAGGTATGGCTTCTATCTATTTGGTAAAGTAATCAGTGGCTGTGAGGATCCATTTATGTTGAGCGAATGAGGAAGGGTGAATTTCCCCAATAAAATCTAGACCCCATTGTTGGAAGGGTCCTTCGACTATGATGGGGTGTAAAGGCAAAGGTAAAAGCTTTTTCTTGCCATCAAAAATTTGATACTTATGGCATGTCATAACTAGTTTGTGAGTGTCAGGGAATAAGGTAGGCCAATAATAATCGGCTCTAAGGATTTTTTTTGCTGTAGTTTTCCAATAGAGATGGCCTCCACATTCTCCTTCATGCATTTCGTGCATAATTTTCTCTGCATCAGACTCAAGCAAACATTTAAGCAACATACCAGCGGGATTTTTCCAATACATAAGACCATCTATAATGCAAAACTTTAAAGAATTTTGTTTAAGAAATCTATCTTTTGTCTTTGATAAAGTTGGAGGAGCATTTAGATAAAATAATACATAAAGAATATCTGCATACCAAGGTGAATTTAAAAACACTTGTTCAACATGAGGGGTTGTGCATTCTTCCTGTTCTTCTAAGGCATCAACAAAATTTATATCTAAAGCTTGGAGGTTGGTTTCAGCCATTAGCCTTGCAAGTCCTTGTCCTTTAATTAGTTTGGTAGGTCGGATTTCTAAGTCATATTCTAAGATGATAGCAATCCATTTTCCCCTTTTACCATCAGGATCTTGGTTTAATATGTCTTTGACGATATTATTAGGGTCAAAAGCGATGACATGAGAATGCAAGATGTAAACTTGGAAATATTTCAATGCTTTCACCAATCTGAATGCCTGTTTTTCCATGATGTTATATTTCAAGGGAGCATCTCTTAGGGATTTGCTGAAAAAGGCAATGGGTTGCTCTTGCCCTGCTGCATTTTTTTGCAACAATACAGTAGCTATTGTGTGTTCAAAGGAAAATGAAAAAATGTAAAAATATTTGGTGAAATCAGGACTTATCAATACTGGTGTTTCAGTTAGGGCCTTTTTAACTAGTTCAAAATATTTTTTGGCTTTTGTAGTCCATTTAACCCTGACCTCTTTCTTCAACATATTTGTGATATCTCTCAAGAGTTCGGCAAGGTTTGGGATGAATCTTCTCAAGAAATTTATCTTTCCGATAAAGGATTGTAGCTCATTTATGTTTCTGGGGTGACTTATTTGTAATATGCCTTCGATTCTCTGGGGGTATATTTTTATTCCCTCTTTTGAAATAATGTGACCTAGGATTTTTCCTTCTTCTAGACCAAAGAGTGTTTTCTTGGGGTTTAGGGATAAACCATATTTTCTAAATTTGTTAAAAACCTTTCTTAAGTGTACTAGGTGTTCTTCATCTGATTTAGAATATACTGTAATATCGTCAAGATATATGACTATGAAATAACCTATGTCTTCTGAGAAGGCTATGTCCATGGCTCTTTGGAATGTAGCACCGGCATTCATCAATCCAAAAGGCATTTTGACGTACATAAAAGTGCCCCAAGGCGTGGTGAAAGATGTTTTGTGTTGATCAGTGGGGTAAAATAGCACTTGGTTATAACCGGAAAAACCATCAAGTAATGAGATCCTTTTAGCACCTACTACCTTTTGAAGTATGTGGTCCATTTTGGGCAAGGGATAGTTGTCCTTTAAACAACCTCTATTTAGGTTTTGGAAATCGATACAGAGTCTGATTTCTCTGGTATTTTTCCTAACTGATACTAGATTTGAGACCCACTCAGAGTACCAGAGGGACACTATTATCCCAGCATCATACATATTTTTGATTTCAATTTCAACCAAAGGTAGTAACACTGGGTTTATCCTTCTTAACTTTTCTTTGAAAGGCTTCTAGTTTTCTTTGAGGGGAATCTTATGTTGAATGATGCTTGTGTCGTATGATTTCAAATCTTGGTATCCCCATGCGAACACATCTTTAAATTCTTTAAAAAGCTTGATGTACTTATGTTTTATGTGAGGCGGAAGGGTTTTGGATAGTTTGATCTTTCTAGGTTCTTATGAGCTTCCTATGTTATATTATTCTATGTCGACCTCAGTAGATTCTATTTTTGGTTTTTTGGCCACATCGTTAAAATCAAACAATTCCTCCAGAGGCATGAGCCCTCTAGGTATGGTGTCATTTTCACAATGTAAGACTTCGAGTTCTCTTTGGTCAATGTCCTCTCCTATCTCAGTTCCATATGAATGATCTATCAGGTTTAGATTTGTCCTAGAAGGTGGATTTGGCTCTTGGTCTTGATTTTGGCCATATTTCTTTTCTTCATTTTCTAAGTCTGTTTTGGTTACTTCAAATTCATTCCTAGATTGTAAGAAATCATCAATTTGATCATCATATTTGAATATTTGCCAATGGTCAATATTATCTGGTACTGTATGGCGATGTTTGACCTGAATAATATATTGCTCACTCAAACATGGTATTTGGCCATTCTTGCAGCAAAGGCGAGTTCATTTGCTAGGCTATTTTTAATCCTAGGAATATAAGGGAGTTCATACTTCTCGAAGGTTTTGAGGATGTCTAAAGATGCATTCCTGTATTCTCTTAGTCTTGGGTTTTTCATTGAATATTCACCTTTTATTTTCCTGATTAAAAGTTCTGAATCTCCCTGGGCTAATACTTTCTTGGCACCTAAGTCCTTAAGTATGTGCAGATCAATGAGAAGGGCCTCATATTCTTCAATGTTGTTAGTACATTGGAATTCTAATATGAAAGAATGACCTTCATTAGTATTGTGTATCCAGATGCTGGCCCCCGAACCAGTTTTTCCACAACAACCATCAAATCTTATACCCCAAAGAGCTTCCTTTTCATACATGATACTAAGCTGTTTTTAAGGTTTCTTGGAGCTTTGGTCATTAGTCTCTACATCCAGTAATGGGAAATGCATTTTTGATGGTTTGAAAACCTCTTCATTTTCCATTATCTGCTTGTTTATATCACTTTCATTGTATAAGATAAAAGAATCTAAATTGGAATAATGGAATAAATGGGAGTATTGTTGGGCTTATCCCGGTTGCTAACCATATATTTCATGTGAGTCTCTCGGTATAATCTCCTAGTCTGGTTGAAAACTGGGATGGTAGTGAATGACATATCCATTTGAAGGTTACCTTGTATTTTGGCAGCCCACGACCTTGATAGTAGCATTCCATACTTAGGAGGGTTATCAGCCACTACTACGTCCATGACTAGGTTTTTCACTGGTAGTTGTGTTAAAGCAAAAGCTAGGTTCTTTATTAGACCTAAAAAATTGACCTGACTTCAGTCAAAGGAGTACATGTTTTTGTAAGGTTGGCTTACCTCTAGTCCCAGGTTTTCCATGATTGATTTAGGCATGAGGTTATGGGAGGCACCAGAATCTAACATGGCATTATGTAATATCTTGTCCTGTATGTTCAAACTCACATAGAAAGGAGAAACAGTTCCTTCTTGGTATTCACCTTCTATTTTGGGGCCGAATAAGAGCTCGGGTTTTTCACCAGTTAGATTTAAAGTATCTGCCTCGTTTCCTATATCAAAAAATTTGAAGATTTGAGATCTATACCTATATACAGTTATTAGCTCAGTAAGGCGTATGGTAATTTTTATTTTGGAAATTTTCCTTTCGAAACTAAAAGGAGTTTGTAGTTTGGACAGATTTGTTTCAGCTTTTTCGGACATGACTTTCTCTATGCTCTTAATTTGCTGACTCTAGTTCGAGACCTTGTTTGACACAGCCACCTCGGGAGTCTTTGTGGAGGTACTAGGAGTATCTGAGCCAAGACTTGTTTGAATAGCTTTATCTTTGTTTTGGTCAATTTTCTTGACCACAATTTTGTTGCTATCCATGGCTTTTTTAAGGATGGTATTAGAGGTTTTAGCAGTGTTAGCGCTACCCTTCTTGGATTTGTCTTGGTTTTTTATGCTTCTAAGGTTATACTGCCTGTGAGCTTATATAATGGCATTCTGAAAATCTATGGTAGGGTCATCGGGATCTTCATAGTTGGTTTCGTCCTGATTCGAAGAGAAAAACTCTTGCTCTTCTGTTGTGAGGTAGACCTCACTCTCATTGTCAGAACCTATGAGGTTCAAATTATTTTCATCTATGGGTTCAGTATCCCTATCAACTTCATCAACATAATTCTCGCTTAAGGATGGTCTAATTTGCTGGTCTTTTCCTCTTGGTTTATTTTGAAACTGGTCTTTTCTAAAGCTTTGGTTTCGATTTTGAGGGTTTGGTTGGTTGTCCTTAAGAGGTGCTTTTTCACTCATTTTTTCCCACATCTTTGTCATGGATTTGACCAAGTCATCTATTCTATGATCTAGGGAAGGGGATGAAGTGGAGACCTCATCTCGGTATGTGACTCTCCTTTCTAATCTAGTCCTAGCTTTTTTTTATGCTAAGTTGGATTTTTCTCTTATGGCTACTTTCTGCATTTCCTCTAAGGTAAGGGGGTCCTTGTCTCTTAGCTGATAAGTCATGTCTGGGTCAAAAACCTCGGGGAAATTTGCCAAGGCTGAACCAAGTGGGGGTTTGAAGTGAGGTGGGAGGGCATTATACACACTATTGAACCTAGTGCATTATCCTTGGACACTTTCCCCATTTTCCCGTTTTAGATTGTTATATTCTGATAGGATTTGAATGGGGTTCTTTCGGATTTCCCACTTGGTTATGAAAACTTGGTAGAGTTCTGGGAGGTTTTGGATGTTGTTTGGAGTTAAGCTCTTAAACCATTTTTTGGGTTCCCCGCCCAGGCTTTGGGCGAACATTCTCATTCTGATGGTATCGTCTTCTATTTCCATGTATTCAAAGGCATCACTAATCCTATCTACATGATGTTGAGCTATGGTAGTCTCGTCTCCAGTAAAGTGTGGGATTTTGGCTTGATAGTCATTTTGTAAGGGAGAAAAAGGTTGTGGCAACACCAAGGGTGCGTACCAAGCTACCATGACGAGAGCTAATGGATGATGTACAAAATGAGGGCTTGTGGGATGAGCTAAGGTGGTTTGAACAATAGTGGTTTGGATAGGTGTGTCGGATGTACTTGTACTAATGACCTGGTTTTGAGAAAATCTAGGATGGTAAGAGAAAAAGTGATGGAGAAGCTGAAATTCAGGAGGTGTGGTAGGTGAGGCTTCTCTACTAGGACTCTATGGCAAATCTAGGGGCTCAAGATCGTCAAAGTCTATCTTGCTTTGTGACTTGCTTCTAAAAAGGGTTTTTGCTGATTTTAAGTCAAAGGGGAAATCCTGCAAGGCAGTGAGATGTTCAGGTACTGATCTTGCTTTATGGATGGACCTGTCGGTAGCTAAATCGCCAGTTTGGGAAGCTTGCCACAGAATCTTCTCTGGGTCATCTACTATGATATGGGGATTTGGGTCTGGATGAGATCTGGTGTTGATTCTTTGTGAAGCCATATTTTGGGTCTAGAGTTTAGAGAGGATGGTATTTGTGAATGTTTCAGATGGATGGACTTTCTAGGGTTTTATTAATGTGAAGGATGGTCAAAACAAAAAGGACGGACTAGTGGAGTCGCCAGGTGGATTTCTATGAGAACTATGGTCCACCACCAACACTATCAAAGATGCTTTGGGAAAAAGTTTTATGGCAAACTTTGAGACGGAAACTTGCAAAGAAGAGTGATTCACTTGGTTTCAACAGTTTTCTAGGCTGTATGGACAAGCTAATGGTTCTCTTGGCAAGAAGGCTTCTGCTTATCTCCTATGTTTAGGTGAGGTTTTCTGAATCGCTAAGTTATACTTAGTTTGTCACTGATTACAGAGTTTCCACCTTAAGTTTAAGTTTTTGGAAGGATGAGCTAACAGAAAGGTATTGTTTATGAATTTTTTGGTCTTTTATGAAGTTTTTAGGCCTACTGGAGGCTAGTGGAGTCACCATGTGGAACTTGGTTGTTTTTGTAAAGACGTAGCTATGGTCCACCACCAGTGACTAGGGAAAAGCCAATATGGGAATGTTTTGGGGTTTTTCTGAGTTTTTATGTGCAGCCTATGGTTTATTAAAGTATTCTAAACTTGTTTCATCACTTTGCTAGGGTGTTGATAACAAAAAGAGTTTACTCTAAATGATTCTATGGGCTGCCTTCCTGTTTATGTTTTGAAGACTAATGAATCTACAAGAGTTTTCTAGACTGTTATGTACTCAGTTAGTCCCACCGTGATCGCCATTATGTCAGTGTGGCGATGAGGTGGCTAAATGGCAGGTATTCTTGAAGATAAGGGATTTTCTGGAGTCCTAAGGTGTACTTAGATTGTCACTAACTCAGAGTCCCACCATGATCACCATTATGTTAGGGTCCCATGATTTTGCTGATTAGCAAGCCAAATGACAGTGTAACATCAAACCAATATTTGGAGCCCAAGGACCTAGCCTTCCTGGACTGAGAGAGGGCTCTCTCTATTTGTATAAGGGATGTCTGTGTGTTTTCTTATTGTGTTCTGATTTTAGGCTAGTTATGAAGTAGGTTTTTTGGTTTTGGTTTTTAGGTTGTGAGGGATGAAACTGATCAAAGATATAAGATAGGTAAAAATATGTCAGATCAACTAGGCTATGGGGTCGAAAAGGTCAAGAAAGCTATCAGATGGTGATACAAGGTTGTTGAAGGGCCAATTTGATTCGAGGTAAAATGGATCTTTGGGCAAAATGGAATAAGATGGACATCAAGTTTGTGAACAACAAATGATTTCAAGCATAACTAGTTTAATAGCTGTGTTGTGGAGGTAAATCCCCTCTACGGATAGAGGCGATCCCTACTAGCCCAGACCGGGTCTAGCAATAATCATTCACGCTATAGTACTGGTTCCTAATTGCAAATAAACCAACTAGCGATGAAGGTTTACCTGGAATCCAACATTGTTGCTTGTAGAAGAGGTAGTGCTCCCGTTCCTTAGCTCTGGCAGATCACGATCCCCACGATCTCTGTGATAGGACACCTGCACATGCGAGAAACAAAAAAAACACAAGCGTAAAATCCAGTAGATGCAACTATATGTCAGTCAGAAAGGACATAACTCATCATCATAAATAACAAAAAGAGTGGGACCATAACCAATAATCGTTTATTATTAATCAATCAAAGGAATAATACAACCATAGTTCTGACGCTAAATTCTCCTTCGACAGGTTGCCAGCAGAACATGTCTTGAAAATCCTATCAAGGATGGGACAAACCTCTCTATTCGGATCTTGACGATAGTCTCCTTGCTTGAAATTGGCCTTAAGGGAATTATGGAGGCTCTTGCAGCATAAGGCTCTTAGAAATTTGGGAACTTCAAGACTAGCTTGCAATGGATATGGGAAAGCTTTTATAGATGGAGGAAGGGGAGTTGGGATCCCTATAATCATGGGATTGGCCCTATCCTCAAGGAATCTTCCATGAGAGGTGGAAAACCACTTCCTCTCTATGGAAACCCGTAGCCAAACCTCCCAACTCAAGATAGATATTAGTTCCTGGATCAGTTAGGACGAAACTTCCGCCATTTATTTTTTAAAAACACTCCTTAAATTGGCTGGCGCGAGTGCGACTCTGGGACAGAGTGCCAATTGGTGTGACCTCTTTGGAGGATTTTCCCCATTGGCGCGGGTACTGAACTGCCTACTCACGCCAATGCAAAAAGGGTCATTTTTAGGGTTTTTCACAAGGTGATGTCTTCAGGGAAATGAAAGCTCTTGTCCAAAGGGATGTCATGAAAATGGTTTCAAGCCATGTCACTGCTCACAGGTCATGAAATGAGCCCTCCAATGTGTGGGACGGGGATTGCAGGGACGGTGACAAATTACTATGTAACAAGCTGACATAAACATGGTAGGGCAAACCATTAATCATGAGAAATGTAACTATAAGCTAATCAATACATAGAAATAAACATTCAAGCCATGCATAGAGATATATAACTCTCTAAATTTGGGAAATGGCTATCAAACTTTGGGGAAATACACTTAATACAGACAAACAACTCAAATCATTATGTCGGAACACCTAAACACAGTACTTCAAGTTATTAGGCACTTTGAAAACAAGATTGCATAGTCTTAGGCAAAGGGCAAGATCGGAACAAGACCTCCTTGGTTCAACAAATGATAATCCAATCAGTCAAAGAGAAATTTCATGGATGGAGCTATTGCTAGATATGAGTAAGCAGGGCATAACGTAAATCATACTTATCATGCATAAAACCATGAATGAAACAAGAAACAATATCCTTAAGTTATTAAAGAGAAATCGATAATTCTTTAATGTGATTAGGAATGAAGAAAACATGGAAGCTATGAAGAAATAGGAAATTTGAGGTGCCTCCAAGGGCATGTCTCAAATTTGTTCTCTACTGTCATATATCAAGCAAGAGCATGGATTTATGAATTAAAACTAGGAAACAAAAAAAAGAGAGAGACACTATACCATTCTACCAAGTCATGGAATCCAACAACAATCCTCTTTCATCATCCAAGAACATCCAAGAGACTATCCAAAAGCATGAGACAAGTATTTCTTCCAAAGCTTATATGACCATATATTGCTTCTAATCATCAAGTTCAGCCTTGTTTACAATGAAAGCCTTTGGAATATATAGGCCCAAGTGAGGAAAACCTCTTAGTTCAACTTGCAATCTCATTGGCCTATCCAAAATATCTTATTTTGTCGTTGAGGCTTTGCAAAGCCCAAGGCACAAAATATCTCATAAAATATCTAAAAAATGCTAAAAGAGGGAAATAAATTGACTTTTTTTAACTTCTCATGGGAAAAAATAGCTAAACGCACATGAGGAAAAAAAAGTTTTGAAAGGTTCAATTTTTACAAAAATACTCAAAAAATACATCATCAAAAGGTCCCCTGACTTGCCGGCAACTTTTGGCAGCCTTCCCGATGTCGAAATGAGGCTCATGATAGCTCGTTGGAAATATATGAGTGTCTACTTTCTGAAAATGTTTATTTTTCTCCCAACTGACCACCGGAAGTCATCCAAAAATAGGCCTGTGTGAAAAAAAAAACCAAAAGATAAACCTTGCTGATAAACTGGGCAGAGTGTAGAAAAAGCGAGCATTTTTCACCATTTTGGGGGAGAAAATGATCTTCAATTGTCCTAAAAATTGCTGAGTATGTGCCTATAAAAATATGTCATCCAATGACACCAGTCTCATACTTTGATGATCCCCCAAACTAAAATGGCGAAGCCCATGAGTTTTGGCCAAAAACCCAAAAATGAAAAAAAACCAAAATATGTCGATTTTTTCCCAAAATTGGTGAGCATGACCCTCAAGGGTTTTCAGAACCATGTTGTGAAGCGGAGGGAAAAATTTGAAGTCTTGAGGTGTCTTTCCTCAATTTTTGTGCCAGGCGCTTCCCTTTGGCCTCCTTGAGTTTTTCTTGAGCAACGTTCAACTTCCCCCGGGCAAACTGATTTGGATTTTTATAATACCCCGTAATTCTCCTTTGAAGGTCCAAGTCCCTATTTTCCCTCTCCAATTTCTTCTCCAAGTGGTCATTGACTCTCTCAAGCCATGCCTCCCTATTATTCTCTATCTCTTGTTCGAACAATGCAGTGAGAAGGGTAGATTGGAGAAGGGCATTTTCCTCTTCTTTTTTCTTCTCAAGGGCCCTTTTTAGCCCCATGGTTCTTAGCTACTTTCGCCTAGGCCGATCTTCACCTTCACTTTCATCGAACTCACCCATGAGTTCTTCCAACCTCACTTGTGCTTTGGAGGCCTCCTTCTTGTATTTTTTTGCCTGTGTCTCATAAACAGCCATATGGACACTCATTTTCCTGTTTTGAACTTGCAAAAAATGATTGAATTTCCTAGCTCTATGAAGATCAGCCTTCAAGGCATCAATTTGGCTTTCTCTTTGGATCAAGAGATTTTCTAGAATCCGGGCCTCGTTATCGCTATCATCGCTTTGGATTTGGATGATGTCGAATGCACTATCCTATTCATGACTGCCTTCTTCCTTCCCCTTCCCTTTGCTTTGGGTGGCTATTCTAGTGCTCTTCCTCTGGGGCAAATAAATCATGGGCTTCTTGGGAAATTTTCCTTTGCTTCAGAGGGCCCTAGTCACATTTGGAGTCACGACTCTAGGCACCCTTTTCTTTGCTTTCCGAGGTTTGGCCACTTTCAGAGTAGAGAGCATGGCCCCTTGCCTCAAAGAGGTAGCTAGCACATGCTCCATGGGCTCTTTACCCTTGTCACTTTGCCCTTCATTTTTTCCAATGTCTTGGCTCTCTTCAAGGATACCTAGGCTATCTTTTTGCATCTCCTTTTGAGGGTTTTCCTCCTCACTGCTTTGCAACCTTTTATCCTGCTACCCCTCTTCTTCTTGAATCTGTTGTTCTTTTTGAAGAGGCTGTTGTTCTTCACCCTGAGGCTACCTCTGCTCATGTTGCTGTAGCTGCTGTGTATCATCTTTTCGTTGCCCCTGTTCATCAATTTCCTACCCTTGTTCATCATCTTCATGCTGCTGTTGTTCAACATTTTTTGGCTGTTGTGTATCATCATCAGGATGCTCACCCTCATCATAAGTCTGTTGTTCTTCATCTCCTTGCTGCTACTCATCGTCACTATGATGCTGCTATTCAACACTTTCTTCCTCATCCCCTTGCTGCTTCCCATCATCACTTTCTTCTTTCTGCTCATGTCCTTCTTCTTCCTCATGGTCACTTTCTTCTCCTTCTTCATGTTCCTTTGTTTGTTCTGTAGTAAACTTGAGCTTTTTAGGAATAGGTCTACTAGAAGAAGGTAAAGGATGGTGAGTAGGAGGTGTAGGGGATGTATGAACTAGAGGGACAATGGAGAAATCCGGATTGGTGATGAAAGTATCCCAAGAGACCTCCCTCTTTTCAAGCTGATGAAGGATGATGACTTTGATGAGAGAGTGATGGAAGAGGTAGGTGATTTGCTGTGAAGGAGGCTTCTTCTTAACAGTGGAAGCCATTTTCTTAATGCTCTTGTGTAAGAAGAAAGGAAGATTTAACAGCTTGGTCCTTGTGAAATGCATGAGCAGTCGAAAATGATAGGCATAGATTCGGGAGAATCTTCCCTCACAAGTGAAGTACTTCATGATAATCTTCGTGAGAGGGGTGTAGCTAGCTAAAAGATATGAGAAAGGGAAAATAGATGGACATGAATCTCTATGTTCAAGCTTTAGAAAGGGCTTGTAATCTTCTGAGTCCAAATGGCTTTGTTTAAACCATTTCTCACCAATATAGGGGATTTTAGTGGCCTTGGCGATGGACCTTGGAGAAAATTTGAAGTCAAGGCCTGCCAACTAGAAATTCTTGTCTTGAAACCTTAAAGTGCAAAGATGTGTCAAAGGAGAAAAACTCTTCACCTCTTGCACTCTTTGACAAAAATCTAAACACCCAACTTCATGGAAATTGGACAAGACTGATGGGTGGGCATTCACTTCTTTAGTAGAAGTAGACTCAAATCTCTTATGCAAACCATTCGTACTGTCCTGCCTGGGAGGCATCTTGTTCTGGATGCTCTCTGCAAAACCAAACTACCTCAAAAAGGTTTTCAAGAATGTTTTCTCAAACAAAACTTTGTCTTCTTTGTCAATTACTGTTTGATCAACGAAAATTTGCCTCAAATGCTGTGTGAAATGTTTTCTTTGATATTAGGTCTCTGCTCCTCCAACTCACTTATTTTTCCCCTTTGTATGCCAGTCAAAAAATAGTTTAATAACAAACTCACAATCAAAATAAAAGGTAAACACAGTCAGGTGATTTCTGTGTCTGGGTAAGGTCACAGAGCCCTTGGTGTTTTGATGTAAGCAAGGCAGCTTAGCTTTAGACAAAGGCAAAATACTCCTCACATTCAACACACCTTTCTTGTACCTCACTGTTTCTCACACACAGTTTTGAAAAAAACACCTTCAAATTGTAATGGCAGCTCCACTCTCTAAAGTTTGTTTTATGGACAAAAAGGCAGCACTGATTTTTCTCTTCACCACACAGAGATGGACTTTTGAAATGACAAAGTGATTATACAATGATCATTGCTATTGAAAATAGGCCCACTGTTTCACTTTTCAAACACTGTGTTTCTCCCTTTAAACACTGCCACCACCTTTTAACAATATTTTCACCAATATATTTTGCTGACAAAGATTTTAGCTTTTTTTTTTATCATAGTAAGGTCACCTTCATAATTTGAAAAAACCTTCACTACTGTGTAAATTCTGACTTGCAGGTTTATGTTTTAGCACTGTTCTGAGGGCAGTGTTCAGGCCTTTAGACACCAATACAAACGTACTGCTTCTATTATGTCAATCTTGGGTAATGGCACCCATAGAAATTTTCGGATTTTCAACAAAAATTAAACCCTCCTTACCACTGTTTTCACCACTCTATTTTCTGACAGGTTATGGTTTTATCTCAGTCTTTGGGGGTACCTCTAGGTTCTTTGAAACTAATAAATCATTCCACTAACCTCCCACTGTGACAAAACTTCTTTAACACATTTAACACATAACTTTGATTCACACCATGAGCTTATTTTTTGCCACTACTTAACAGTTTTGAAATGAGTAAGGAGGCAACGAAATACCTTGAAGAAAGATGGTGGGATTTTCTTGAGGGTTTGAGCATCTTCAAGATTCGTTTGAGGTGCTTTGAGCATTTAAAATATGTGCGGCACGTTCAACCTGGAGAATGGTGCGCAATAGAAAAGTTGCCGGGTCACTGACGAGCAGTCGTGACTGGCACCTACAGGCGCGCGGAACGACAATGTAACCCTTTGGTAAACCTTCGTCTAAACGCGCCGCGCAGCCTAAAAAGCCCGAAAACTCTGTGTTTTAGCTTGAAATTCCTCTTAGGTCCAGCGAGCAGATAGGAGGAGGTGTTGTGTGCATTTTGGGATTGCAAAATAGCTCTTGGCAACGGTCCTTAACTCCTTTTGAAAGCGAAAAAGTCAATGTCCCTTTCACACTTGCTTGGTGAGGTTTTTTGAAAACTTTTGAAAATGCCTTTGGGTTTAAAACGAAACGTGAAGCTTATGCCCCCTAAAACATAACCTAAGGCTCTTTTTTTTTAGGTGAATGTCATAGTGGTAATGAACATTTCCTTTATAAGCCTGACCCCTTTTGAAGTAAAACAAACTTCTTCAAGAATTAAAAACTTTCACGATTTCTTGCTAAGGAATGAATAATTCTTTTTCCCTTTTGATATCTGTACTGTGGAAGAAAAATTCTACTCTGAGCCACATGAATGACTGTAGATGTGCCTTTTGAGTGCAAATGCCTTTTTACTGGGGAAGAAGCTTAACTGAAATTTCAAAATCCCTTTTCCACCTCTTGTCTTTGTATGGCTCATCTGCTATAGAAAGACACCTTGTGTTAATGTGAGGTTTTCTTTGACACTTTGAAGGAGGTATCTTTCACCCTTTTGAAACCTAAACTGACAGTGTTTGCTCCTGATGCTTTGGAGGCAGTCATGTCCTATTGTGAAACTGATTGAGGTGGTAGGTGCTATTTGAGCTTATCCTTTGACTGTGGGTAAAAATAAAACAGGGGATGATGTATTAGAGTTGAAAAGTGAACAAGGGAAAGCTGCCCCTTTGTTCTTCTATGAAGGAGGTCTGCAAGAAACCTAGGCTTTCATTCATTTCACCTCTTTTTGAGAGTAGCCCTTTTAGAATATTTTTCATATGCCATGATTTATTTTCAACCTCTGTCTTAACCAACTGAAGAATGTTTGGTGAACATAATGACAGTGGTTTCCTTTATACTTGATGGCAGAGGTCACTTTGAGACCAAGACCTTTAGACTCCTTTGGCCATCAGATTAATAATATTTCTCCATTGATGATGAACCCACTAGCTTCACAAGTAACTAAATAACAAAGAAAACTCCTGTAAACAATTTTAAAAGCATTACTTCTTTGCCTCTACCTTTAACATCATTTTTATTCAGAAACCCTTAGTTTTTGTCTCTCTGCACCCAAAAAATTTGCCTTACAGTCATTGTTATTCTAAAAATAAAACTTTACCCTTGGCCCTCTGCTTATAGATGAAGGATGCACTCTCAGTATTCAAACCCTCTGCTTATAGATGAAGGAGGCGCTCTCAGTCTTCTAACCCTCTTCTTATAGATGAAGGAGTTTTTTCAGTCATGCCATCTCATCAGCCTTTAACAGTGTTATTTTTCCTTTCACTGTCTTTTCATGCTTGAGCCAATGAAGAATGACAAATTGATAATAGTTAAGATGAGCACTTATCTGTGACATGTAATTCTGCTTTTCAAATGTCTCTGTGCTTATTTAGGCATCATAAGCAGTTTGGTTAGTATTTTCAAAGTGCTTCTTGTCATTCATAATTTACTAACCTTTGACTATGATCGCAGGAGCTTAATGAAACAACTCTCTGCTCTGTAGCTGCATCCCAAGCTTCAAAATCACATTTAGAAGCAGCTGTCTTCTCATGTGGAACCAGATACTGTCTCCTAGGAATGCTAGTATACTTCTGTTCTTGAAAGATCCATTAAAACATTGTAAAACCACCTAAAATCAGTTTGACCTATGGTACATGTATTGCTGAGACTTGAGGGTTTATGAGTGGCGTGACCTAGGGTTGTAACCAACTTTATTTGCAGAATGGGAGGTCTGTTATGACTGGTCTGTAGTAGATAGGGGTTCTTTGGCTTTAGGATAGTTTTCCAAGGGAGAAATGCCTAAAGTGCCACTACCTAACTTAGGGGGGACTTCTTTGGATAGATTTGGATTGTTTTATTTGGAGCTGATGGACAAGCTAGTATGGCTGAGGCTAGATAGGACTTGATAATGAGGTTTCATCTCGTCATGGGCAGACTGAAAGGTAAGAGGGAAAAAAAATTTTATGGGTGTTTTCTAGCTAGCAAATTTGACAATTTCTAGATTAGTTGCTAGAAAACTTGGTTGTTACAACTAGTCATCACCCACAAGTGAAAAATACTGATGACTAACATGTTGGTGGTAAAAAATGCGATGGTTGTGGAAATTTGACTAAAATTAAAAACAAATATCGTACTAATATAAATAATCAATCATTGTCCAACATGAAAGTGAAATGAAAGAGATATGAATATATATATACATCGATTCAAGGTTCAAATAGTACTACAAGTGCTAAACGAATTGATTTACAAGAAGAAGAAATTTTTGTGATAGATTTTTTGAGAAATTTTGAGGTATAAATTTATAAATACACCAAGCATTCCCATAGAGCTCGATGGCAAGACTTGCAATTAAAAAAATCCTGTGAAGTTTTTCCACTAGGGACCATATTGTGAGTAATTTATTTTGTAGAAAACTACACATTTGTTCAACAAAAATAAATTCAAAGTGAATACTGTCATTCTGACCAAGTCTCCATGCTCGTCCATATTATTTATAGATATGTTGAACAAAATTTTGATCATATAGAAAGCACCAGTGAAAATCGGCATGTTATTAAAGAATATCACTTTTATATTAGTGATGATTATACAAATGATACATATTTTGCACAACACTATTTTGGAAAGATTTATGACTCGTTGAAAAGTTGTGGAATAAAATTCAATGAACATTGGATATGGTCAGATGGATGCAAAGGTCAATTGAAATCTTCGCGATCATTCTTTTGGTCGTGTTGTCTTCATATGAAATCTCGCATTAAAATTTGTTGGAATTTCTTTGAGACTGATCATGGAAAAGGAGAACATGACAATGCATGGGCATGCATAAAACGAGCACTTCGAAGATATCAAATGGACCCCTCTGCAAACCGACTTGTGGACGCTAAATAAAGTTTTCAATGGTACATAGTTGCACTAAGCCATGAGACTAACCGATCAAGGGAAGTGTGAAGGTACATTCAATTTAATTTTTAATGGATATCTAATTTTAAATACTATACATTTATCACAATGATTATATTTGATGGTATTTTGATATCATATTTACATTCTTCTTTGAATTTTCCATATACGTCTTTTTGGCATATTAGGGTCGAAGATGTAGATAGATCAGTTGGAAATGACGTTGAAACAATAAAAGGGACTCGGAAATTGCATTGAATCAAAACAAAGTTGTCCACAAATGTGTTTGCATTTGATAAATGAAAATATTCTTGTTTTTGTCATGTTTGCATAGAAAACACAAAATCCAATGATGTTTGTGAAAACAAAATGTATGTAAAATATTGGAAACATACCGAGCTAAATAGAAAAGGGAAAATGTTCGTTGCAATGTTTGAAGAAATAAAATCAGAGGAGACTACAATATCATCTGATGGTGATCGAGTTTCTAATATTGCTAGAGAAGGTAACATTTGAATTGCTTTCAAATGATAGAGATCTAGAGATAGATACTAAAATTATTTTAAAGTTAATTTTCATATTAATTATGATCTAAATTTAAAATAAATAAGTTTGTTTTATTGTGAAGGAGATGTTTTTGCTGTAATTGCACCTACTATCAACAATGAAAATGTGAAGTATTATTTGATGTGTTGCACTAAATGAAAGATGAAATTATTATAAAACTATAATGATCATGGTTTTCCATATGACAAAGGGTCTATTATACTGAAAGGTTATATTTTCATACAAACTAATCAAAGTGGGGATTTTTTTTACTTTCAAGACTATGAACCTGATGTCATAAGTTGTCAATATAGACACTTGGTGTGTGAAACACGCATAAAGTTGATATAGGTTCAATCAAAGGAAAAATGGAAAATTAAGAAATGAAAAATGTCAAAATCCGATCATGAACAGATCATTGAAGATGGAATTCCATTGGAATTTTTTTGATTGAACTTCCCAAAAATTTCTTCTCTTTGGATTCATATTTTAGAACTTCCAGAACTCAACTAAAAATTTAACTTCCTTGTTATGTTATCTGTGCAAGTGTTTGCACATGTAAATTGTTTTGGTACATGCACACTAGTAATTTATACACGTGTACACATACACATGTCTAGATTATCTAGTATAAACAATATCATACATTGTCTAGTACAATTTGTCATAATGTCATTATTTCAAAATGTACATATTTTTGTATCTAGCATAGTTGATATAATGGAAATTTTAAGTTCCACAATTTTCTTTTAGACATGCGTGTCTATTAAAAGTAAATTATAATATTCATTCTTGAATGAAAAATGTGTGGTACGTGTTTTGTAATTTTCAGTTTACTATCAACTAAAAGCAGCTTTTCTATGTGCATTGATGAAAAATGTTGCACGTACTCTATATATGTGTTCTAGAATGAAATTTTATAATTTTATGATTGTTTGACAACTCTAATAAGACCTAGAATCTTATGATTGTTTATATATATATAGTACTTGAGTTTTAAAAACAAAACGTTATATATCACAATCCAAATTTAGCTCATGCCAAATGTATTTCAAACATCCAAAACTTGTTTTAAAAACAAAACATTATATCACAACATGTGATCACATGCCAAATGTAACTATCCAAAATTTAAAATCATTCATGACAAGAGTAAATGTATTTTAAAACTATATATATATATATATATAGTGTTACAAGTATCAAGTTATATATGATTGTATCTAGATAAGACTATATATAAAAAAATAAATTTAAGACTAAATCTATCAAACATAATGTTGCAATTCTAAATGAAATTATATATTCACATTCAATTTTAAAACATGAAATTTTAATGTGTGTACAAATTGTGTACAAGTTCCCCATGCTTCGCAGGACTGCTCGAGGATCATGGCTTTGTTGTGAGAGACACTACATCCATCTCTATTTGATGGATGATACACATGCACATGCAACATTATGTTTGATAGATTTAGTCTTAAATTTACTTTTTTATATATACTCTTATCTAGATGCAATCATATATAACTTGATACTTGTAACACTATACATTGAAATATATATATATATAGATATATATATATATATATATATATATTGAAAAATTTCAAATGAAAATGCATATATAAACTAATTTTCAATAATATTAAAAAAAAGTTAAACTTTTTCAAATGGTTGAAATGGTGTGGATGTTCAATCTATAACTTAAATAACTTAAATATATATATATATATATATATATATATATTTAAGTGAAAAATTGAATACTTGTGATAATGGAACATCTCCTAAGAGAGGCTCCAAAAGAAAATGTCCAAAAGCCTAAAATTCATGTAGAAACCTCTACCACAAAAGGATAATTTACAAAGACATGCAATGTTGCCTCTTCCTACATATTACATAATAGCCATTTTTTGGGTCCATGCCAACCATGGGAGCTAAGAACCTCCTATGTGAGTAGTTTATTGGTGAGGGTTATTCATGTGGAGATATTTGAGTTTGAGTGGGAAAATGAATTTCTATAGAGCGTTCCACCACCAAAGCTTTGAGCTTTCAAAATGTGCCTTGAACCACACCTTATATCTGATCTTAGCACCTGAGTGACACATTCTTGGATTTTTTTCCAACAAAGTGAGTTGGAAGTATCCATATTGAGAAATGAATTTTTGTGAAAGGATTTGGGTTATGCATTGAGTTTTCAGATAGTAGAAGAATGTGGGTTGCCTCTAGTATCTTAAGTGGAGGAGGAAATAACCTGAAATCATTACCAACCCCATACGATGGGTCCTTGCATATTTGGAATTGGGAACCATCACTTCCCAATAAATGGAAAGGATGCCACCAAATCCTTACATTCATTTTAACCTATGAAGGGTTTGTTTGGAAGTCAAATCTAATTTATGATGAATAGACCATTGAGGTATTTGTACATTGTGACATTTTCCTAGAGAGTGTCATATATAAGCATCATCTAGAAGTTCTTACCAACTAAGGATTTAGCAAAAAGGAATAGGTTTCTGAGGCCCCACCCCCAAGATCCTTTGTATTGAAAATTATTGACCATATTACTAAAGTTATTCTAGTATTTTTCCTAGCACCTATACAAAGAAATATGAGGCTCAGTTTGTGTATATTATGAAAATTCCTTTAGGGACCAAAGATATGAAGAGATATTAAACTATAATACTTTCAAAAAATTATTTAAGTAGAATTAGATGACCACCGTGGGAAAGGAGATAGTGATTCCATATGGAAATTTTGGCTTCAACGTTCTTGATGAGCCATAACCAACCAAACTTTCAATATTTAGTTGATTTTAAAAGAACTTAATATATTTGAGGCCCTCCTCAAATATCTTGGTAGGATAAGCTAGAAACATTTCAAGGGCCAAAGAGCACTCTAGATCAGAAGCTTCATGGCATATCAAAATAGGCTTATGGGATTTTATTATCATGCATGTAGACTTGTGAAAGGTATCCAAGATTGATTTGATGGTTGAGATATTTCTTCTTGTGTCTTATAGAAAAACAAGAACATCGTCTATTAAGAGAAGGTGAGAGACCTATACTACTTTACAGAAAATAGTACCCTTGATCTCATCTATGGACTTATGTGAATCCATGAGTTTGTTGAGAGCTTAAACCACTAGGAAGAGCGGGATACCTTAGAAAATCCCTCTGGAAGAATTAAAAATCTTCTAGGATCCCTATTAATAAGGGCCACAAAGGAGGTTGATTAGATACATTCCATTATGCAGTTGACAACAGAAAGAGTCAAATGGCCATATAAATGAGGATAATTTGAAGGAAGGTCCAATCTACGTTATCAAAGGCTTTTGATAGGTCTATTTTAAGGAATATCACTATGTATTTTGAAAATTTTATATCTTGCATAACCTCTTATGCAACGACAACTACATGCAAGATGTTCTGATTATGGAGGAATTTAAATTATTCTTCTGGAAATTACAAGCTTGATATTGGCTTGAACCTTTTGGCAATGATTTTTGAGATAATATTGTTTATGAAATTGCAACATGAAATAGGTCCATAATTAGAAAAGGATGTGCCTTACTTTGTCCTTGGGATTAGACAAAGAAAATTTTCATTGTTTGATCTTGAGAGTTTTGTCTAATCCTTTGATTCATTTACCACCTTTACTTGGTCATATTTTAATAGGTCATGGAAGCCCAAATAAAATTCTACCATAAATCCATCCAGACTTGGGATTTTAGATTTTTGCATCGATTTTAAAGCTCCTATAATCTTAGAGTTCAAATATCCTTTATCAACAATTTATTCATTTGTTCGTTGATAGTGGAGGAAAAAGGGAGTCCACCTAAGGAATGTCATGTATAGGGAATCTAGCGGGTGCTTAATAGAGAAATTGAAAGATCACCACCAATACTTTCTCCTCGAAGAAATCAAATGAGGCTTAGTCATCAGATTTAATCTCCCAAATATTATTCCTTTTGTTCCTGAAAGGATTTCAAAGAGATTGGCCATGCATAAAATTAACTATGTATCTCAAATAGCTTCTTTTGCACCCCCAATATCTCCCTTTCCAAATTTTCTTAGTGTGTCATGGACCATGCATGAGAAATTTTCTTGACGACTCAGAGGTTTTCCATGAATTGTGACATATAAGTCAAATCCTACTAGGAATCCACGCGCCTCCACCAATAATGAATAAGAGAATAATAATCCTCCTCTTGCAATTAGGAGGGGATGAAATGGAAGGGCTAGAAATGAGATAGAGGAGAATGGGCCAATGGTTAAAAATACCCCTCGTTTAAACAAAATATTGTAAAGTGTAGCCAAAATTTCATAGGCCTTTTGATATGAGGAATTGATTGAGCATTTTTGGTACTCCACTGCAATTTGTATGACCATTTATCCAAGTTGGTAACTTAACTAGCTCCACCAAAGCTTTGGGTCTTCGAAATGTGCCTTGACCCACACCTTATATCTGATCTTAGCACCCGAGTCACACATTCTTGGATTTTTTGTTCAACAAAGTGAGTTGGAAGTATCCATCTTGAGAATAATGAATTTTTGTGAAAGGAGTTGGGATTTTTTATCTCACTCCACAACTAAATTTCCATCCAAGCCTAAAATATTATGTGATTTCCATTTCTCCATGGCTCTTTCTTGTAGGTTATGCATTGAGTTCTCAGATAGTAGAAGAATGTGGGTTGCCTCTAGTATCTGAAGTGGAGGGAGAAATAACCTAAAATCATTACCAACCCCATATTGTGGGTCCATGCCTATCCATAATTAGGAGCTATCACTTCCCAATCAATGGAAAGGATGCCACCAAATCCTTACATGCTTTTGAACCTATGGAGGGTTTGTTTGGAAGTCAAATCTAGTCTATGATGAATAGACCATTGAGGTATTTATATATTGTGACATTTTCCTAGAAAGTGTCAGATATAATAATCATATAGAAGTTCTTTCCAACTAAGGATTTAGCAAAAATGAATAGGTTTTGAGGCCCCACCCCCAAGATCCTTTGTAGTGAAATTTTTTGACCATATTACTATAGCTATTCTAGAATTTTTCCTAGCACTTGTACAAAGAAATATGAGGCTGAGTTTTGTATATTATGAAAAATCCTTTAGGGACCAAAGATATGAAGAGATAGTATACTAGAATACTTTCTAAAATTTATTTAAGTAGAATTATATGACCACCATGGGAAAGGAGATGGTGAGTCCATACGGAAATTTTGGCTTCAACCTTCTTGATAATCCATAACTAACCAAAATTCTAGTATTTGGTTGATTTTAAAAGAACTGAATATATTTGAGACCCTCCTCGAATGTCTTGGTAGGATAAGCTATAAAGGTTTCAAGGGCCAAAGGGAACTCTAGATCATAAGCCTCATGGCATATCAAAGTAGACTTATGGGATTTTATTAGCATGCATGTATACTTGCAGAAGGTATCCAATATTTATTTAATGGTTGAGATATTTCTTCTTGTGTCTTATAGATAAGCAAGAACATTTTTTATTAAGAGAAGGTGAGAGACCTATACTAATTTACAGAAAATAGTACCCTTGATGTCGTCTATTGAATTATTTGAATCCATGAGTTTTTTTAGAGCTTTAACCACTAGGAAGAGGGGGAGACCTTAGAAAATCCCTCTCTAAGAATTAAAAATCTTGTGGGAGCCCTATTAATTAGGGTCATGAAGGAGGTTGATTGGATACATTCTATTATCCATTTGACTATAAAAAGATTCCAATCTACGTTATCAAAGGCTTTTGATAGGTCTATTTTAAGGAACATCACTCTTTATTTTGGAATTTTTATATGTCACGAAACCTCTTATGTAACAAAAACTACATGCAAGATGTTCTGATTATGGAGAAATTTAAATTATTCCTCTGGAATTTACAAGCTTGAGATAGGCTTGAGCCTTTTGGCAATGATTTTCGAGATAATATTGTTCATGACATTGCAACATGCAGTAAGTCCATAATTAGAAAAGGATGCGCTTAACTTTGCCCTTGGGATTAGACAAAGGAAATTTTCATTGATTGATCCTAAGACGTTCATCTAATACTTTGATTCATTTACTACCTTTAGTTGTTCATCTTTTAATAGGTCATGGAATCCCAAATAAAATTCTACCAAAAACCCATCCAGACTTGGGATTTCATATTTTTGCATGGATTTCAAAGCTGCTAGAATCTTAGTGTTCAAATATCCTTTTTCAAAATTTTATTCATTTCCTCGTTGATAGTGGAGGGGAAAAGGGAGTCCACCGAAGGAATGCCATGTATAGGGAACATAGGGGGTGCTTAATGGAGAAATTGAAAGGGAACCACCTCTACTTTCTCCTCAAAGAAATAAAATGAAGCTTTTTCTTTAGATTTAATCTCCCAAATAGTGTTCCTTTTGTTTTTGAAGGGATGTCAAAGAGATTGGCCACGTGGCAAATGAACTATGTATCTCAAAGAGCTTCTTCTTCGCCCCCAATAGATCCCTTTCCAAATTTTCTTATTGTGTCATGGACCATGCATGAGAAATTTGCTTGATGTTTTGGAGGTTTTCCATGAATTGTGCCATATAAGTCAAATCCTTCTAGGAATCCACATGCCTCCACCAAGAATGAATAAGAGAAAAATAATACTCCTCTTGCAATCAGGAGGGGATGAAATGGAAGGGCTAGCGATGACATAGAGGAGAATGGGCCAATGGTTAAAAATACCCCTTGTTTCAAAAAAATGTTTAAAAGTGTAGCCAAATTTCTTAGGCCTTTTGATATGAGGAATTGATCGAGTATTTTTGGTACTCCACTGTCATTTGTATGACCATTTCTCCAAGTTGGCAGCTTAACTAGTTCTATGTAAATTATATTGAGATTAGTAATGATATCTCAAAAGAAAGCACTTCGTAGGTCCATACATGAATTTTCACCCCATCCTTCCCGTAGTGAAGTAGTAAAGTTTCATTTGCTACCCAAAATTGTGTAAGGATTGGCGAAGATATTAGTTGTGACCAATGCCTCCCCAAATATAATGTGATATATATTATAACAATATTTAATTATTTAACTATACTAATTTAATATATAATTCAAATTTAATAATAGAGTAAATATACCTTTATAAACATTAAAAATCAAATTATTGAGTTCGGATAATCTCTTATCTCACCCACGAAAAAAAAATTTATACTAATTTAACATCTTACTTAACCTTAATCTTAAAAGTATATTATTATAAAAATAAATATTTAATTAAATAAATAATTTTAATCTTCCCATATATAATTAAAATTAAGAATTTATTTTCCAATCCTCATAATTTATAACCATATTTATTCCTTTATAGTTAAACACCTATTAACAAATGTTTGGGTAACATACATCGAAACCTCAAAATTGTTAATACTTATTCTATTTATAGTTTATATTACGATCTTGATTATGATCTTTATGCCCTAAGGTCATACTATTTGAAAACAATTCCCCTAGCTGCCACTGTGTCCATATTTGAGCCATTGGATCAAATGTTAGACAATTGAAATGTTTTAGGCTATTAGATCAAGTAAATATTTATATATATGTTGTTTATAATATTAGTTATTTTCTTTTTAATAAGTTATATTGAATTTAGGTTTTGGTGAATTTTAAGTTAAAATGTTGTTATAAAAACCTTGTTAGATTTTAACCTCAATTTTGTTAATAAAATTTAAATTAATAACTTTATAAAACTAGATTTTACATAAATTAGTTTAATGAATAATTATTTTTTTTGTAAAATACTTAAACATAAAAATTTTGGGTACATAAGCATAAGTTTTTTTATTTATAATAAAATTTATATCATAAAATTAAATTACACACAAACCAATTAATTTATATTACATGGATAAAAAACAATATAAAAAGGGAAAATAACTATTTACATATTTAAATATTACATTTTTGTGCTACTATGCTCTCCAACAAAATATGATAGAAAGGTTGTAATGTCATGTTTAACATTTTGACTATGTCAAATTACGCAAAATTTGAAATAAAAGTAAATTAAATAAAAATATTGACATAATGTAATGAACATTTTAACTAGGTAAAAATACAATAATAAAATAAAATAATGGTAAACTCTAAATACATCCCATGGTATTGACCCATGGTATTCATGTGGAATGTAGTTTCTATATAGGGGGGAATTAAGATGGCCTAAATCAATCTTAACTTTGGATCTACCAAGAGCCAAGAGGGATAGAATATCTTGATATGCAAACCTCTTTTAGAGTGAAAAGAGAATTGATAAATATACATTTTTTATTTTTAATTTGAACTTACATGTACAATGAAAAAAATTAAAATATTAAAATGGTGACTTCATTTTTGTGGTCAAATTTGTGGTTTATAATATTAAACCCTTGGGTTTATTACTTTTTTTGGTTTATAATATGAATAATCGATCAATGTCATGCATGATCAAATGACACATTCTCACAAACATTGTCTCAATATGAAAATCACCCATGGCCAACCATGGTCATAATATCCATCACTACTAAAGATATTGTAATTATCTTGAATAAATCAATCCTGAATATCACAATCTCTGGTTTATAACTCATGTAATGGTTGTCCCTTGGGTTCACCAATTCCTTTAGTTTATAATATTAAACCCTTGGGTTTAATAATTTTTTTGGTTTATAATATGAATAATCGATCAATGTCATCCATGATCAAATGTTGCATTCTGATGAATATTGTCTCAATATGAAAATCACCGATGTCCAACCATGGTCATAGTTGGTCCAAGGTCGCATTGTGAGAACAATTGTCTCAAGGTTTAAATCGATTCCCTTGGGTTCACCAATTCCTTTGGTTTATAATATTAAACCCTTGGGTTTATTAGTTCTTTTGGTTTATAATATGAATAATCGATCAATGTCATCCATGATCAAATGTCACATTCTGACAAACATTGTCTCAATATGAAAATCACCCATGGCCAACCATGGTCATAGTTGGTCCAACGTCGCATTGTGACAACAATTGTCTCAATGTTTAAATCATTTCCTTGGGATCACCAATTCGCTGGTTTATAATTTGTTGGGTAATGGTTTTCCTTTGGGTTCACCACTTTAGTTTATAATATTAAAACCTTAACAGCTAGTTCTTTGGTTTATAATATGAATAATCGATCAATGTCATCCATGATCAAATGTCGCATTCTAACAAACATTGTATCAATATGAAAATCACCCATGGCCAACCATGGTCATACTTGGCCCAACGTCGCATTGAGACAACAATTGTCTCAATGTTTAAATCAATTCCCTTGGGTTCACCAATTCCTTTGGTTTATAATTTGTTGGGTAATGGTTTTCCCTTGGGTTCACCAATTCCTTTGGTTTATAATATTAAACCCTTGGGTTTATTAGTTATTTTGGTTTATAATAAGAATAATCGATCAATGTCATCCATGATCAAATGTCACATTGTGACAAGCATTGTCTCAATATAAAAATCACCCATGGCCAACCATGGTCAGAGTGCCAACCATGGTAATAGTTGGTCCAACGTCGCATTGTGACAACAATTGTCTCAATGTTTAACTCAATCCCCTTGGGTTCACCAATGCCTTTGGTTTATAATTTGTTGGGTAATGGTTTTCCCTTGGGTTCACCAATTCCTTTGGTTTATAATATTAAACCCTTGGGTTTATTAGTTCTTTTATTTTATAATATGAATAATCGATCAATGTCATCCATGATCAAATGTCACATTCTCACAAATATTGTCTCAATATGAAAATCACTCATGGCCAACCATGGTCATAGTTGGTTCAACGTTGCATTGTGACAACAATTGTCTCAATGTTTAAATCAATTCCCTTGGGTTCAACAATTCCTTTGGTTTATAATTGTTTGGGTAATGGCTTTCCCTTGGGTTCGCCAATTCCTTCGGTTTATAATATTAAACCCTTGTGTATATTAGTTCTTTTGGTTTATATTGTGAATAATCGATCAATGTCATCGATGATCAAATGTCACATTCTGACAAATATTGTCTCAATATGAAAATCACCCATGGCCAACCATGGTCATAGTTGGTCCAACGTTGCATTGTGACAACAATTGTCTCAATGTTTAAATCAATTCCCTTGGGTTCACCAATTCCTTTGGTTTATAATATTAAACCCTCGAGTTTATCAGTTCTTTTGGTTTATAATATGAATAATCGATCAATGTCATCCATGATCAAATGTCACATTTTGACAAATATTGTCTCAATATGAAATCACCCATGGAAAACCATGGTTATAGTTGGTCCAACGACAGATTGTGACAACAATTGTCTCAATGTTTAAATCATTTCCCTTGGGTTCACCAATTCCTTTGGTTTATAATTTGTTGGGTAATGGTTTTCCCTTTGGTTCACCACTTCCTTTAGTTTATAATATGAAACCCTCGGGTTTATTACTTCTTTTCATTTATAATATGAATAATCGATCAATGTCATCCATGATCAAATGTCAAATTCTAACAAATATTGTCTCAATATGAAAATCAACCATGGCCAGCGATGGTCTTAGTTGGTCCAACGTCGCATTGCGACAACAATTGTCTCAATGTTTAAATCAATTCCCTTGGGTTCACCAATTCCTTTGGTTTATACTTTGTTGGGTAATGGTTTTCCCTTGGGTTCACCAATTTCTTTGGTTTATAATATTAAACCCTTGGGTTTATTAGTTCTTTTGGTTTATAATATGAATAATCGATCAATGTCATCCATGATCAAATGTCACATTGTGACAAGCATTGTCTCAATATGAAAATTACCCATGGCCAACTATGGTCATAGTGCCAACCATGGTCATAGTTAGTCCAACGTCGCATTCTGACAACAATTGTCTCAATGTTTAAGTCAATTCCCTTGGGTTCACCAATTCCTTTGGTTTGTAATTTGTTGGGTAATGGTTTTCCGTTAGGTTCACCAATTCCTTTGGTTTATAATATTAAACCCTTGGTTTTATTAGTTCTTTTATTTTATAATATGAATAATAGATCAATGTCATCCATGATCAAATGTCACATTCTGACAAATATTGTCTCAATATGAAAATCACTCATGGCCAACCATGGTCATAGTTGGTTCAATGTCGCATTGTGACAACAATTGTCTCAATGTTTAAATCAATTCCCTTGGGTTCAACAATTCCTTTGGTTTATAATTGTTTGGGTAACGGTTTTCCCTTGGGTTCACCAATTCCTTTGGTTTATAATATTAAACCCTTAGTTATATTAGTTCTTTTGGTTTATATTATGAATAATCGATCAATGTCATCCATGATCAAATGTCACATTCTGACAAATATTGTCTCAATATGAAAATCACCCATGTGTAACCACATCAGTTGTCAATCGCTAAAGAATTAGGACAACAATTGTCTCAATGTTTAAATCAATTCCCTTGGGTTCACCAATTCCTTTGGTTTATAATTGTTTGGGTAATAGTTTTCCCTTCGGTTCAGCAATTCCTTTGGTTTATAATATTAAACCCTTGCGTATATTAGTTCTTTAGGTTTATATTATGAATAGTCGATCAATTTCATCCATGATCAAATGTCACATTCTAACACATATTGTCTCAACATGAAAATCACCCATGGCCAACCATGGTCATAGTTCGTCAAATGTCGCATTGTAACAACAATTGTCTCAATGTTCAAATCAATACCCTTGGTTTCACCAATTCCTTTGGTTTACAATATTAAACCCTTGGATTTATTAGTTATTTTGGTTTATAATTTGAATAATCGATCAATGTCATCCATGATCAAATGTCACATTCTGACAAATATTGTCTCAACATGAAAATCACCTATGGCCAACCATGGTCATAGTTGGTCTAGTGTCTCATTGTGAAAAAAATTGTCTTAATGTTTAAATCAATTCCCTTGGGTTCACGAATTCCTTTGATTTATAATTTGTTGGGTAGTGGCTTTCCCTTGGGTTAACCAATTCCTTTGGTTTATAATATTAAACCCTTGGGTTTATTAGTTATTTTGGTTTATAATATGAATAATCGATCAATGTCATCCATGATCAAATCTCACATTCTGACAAATATTGTCTCAATATGAAAGCTACCCATGGATAACCATGGTCATAGTTGGTCCAACGTCACATTGTGACAACAATTATCTCAATGTTTAAATCAATTCCCTTGGGTTCACCAATTCCTTTGGTTTATAATATTAAACCCTTGGGTTTATTAGTTCTTTAGCTTTATAATATCAATAATCGATCAATGTCATCCATGATCAAATGTCACATTCTCACAAACATTGTCTCGATATGAAGATCACCCATGGCCAACCATGGTCATAGTTGGTCCAACATCACATTGTGACAACAATTGTCTCAATGTTTAAATCAATTCCCTTGGGTTCACCAATTCCTTTGGTTTATAATTTGTTGGGTAAAGATTTTCTCTTAGGTTCAACAATTACTTTGGTTTATAGTATTAAACCCTTGGGTTTATTAGTTTTTTTGGTTTATGATATGAATAATCGATCAATGTCATCCATGATCAAATGTCACATTTTGAAAAACATTGTCTCTATATGAAAATCACCCATGCCCAACTATGGTCATAGTTGGTCCAACATCGCATTGTGACAACAATTGTCTCAATGATTAAATCAATTCCCTTGGGTTTACCAATTCTTTTGGTTTATAATATTAAACCCTTGGGTTTATTACTTTTTTTGGTTTATAATATGAATAATAGATCAATGTCATGCATGATTAAATGACACATTTTGACAAACATTGTCTCAATATGAAAATCACCCATGGCCAACCATGGTCATAGTTGGTCCAACGTCGCATTGTGACAACAATTGTCTCAATGTTTAAATCAATTCACTTGGGTTCACCAATTCCTTTTCGTTTATAATTTGTTGGGTAATGGTTGTCCCTTGGGTTCACCAATTCCTTTGGTTTATAATATTAAACCCTTGGGTTTATTAGTTTATTTGGTTTATAATATGAATAATCGATCAATGTCATCCACGATCAAATGTCGCATTCTGATGAATATTATCTCAATATGAAAATCACCCATGGCCAACCATGGTCATAGTTGGTCCAACGTTGCATTGTGAGAACAATTGTCTCAAGGTTTAAATTGATTCCCTTGGGTTCACCAAATCCTTTGGTTTATAATTTGTTGGGTAATGGTTTTCCCTTGGGTTCACCAATTCCTTTGGTTTATAATATTAAACCCTTGGGTTTATTAGTTCTTTTGGTTTATAATATGAATAATCGATCAATGTCATCCATGATCAAATGTCACATTCTGACAAACATTGTCTCAATATGAAAATCACCCATGGCCAACCATGGTCATAGTTGGTCAAACATCGCATTGTGACAACAATTGTCTCAATGTTTAAATCATTTCCCTTGGGTTCACCAATTCCTTTGGTTTATAATTTGTTGGGTAATGGTTTTCCGTTGGGTTCACCACTTCCTTTATTTTATAATATGAAACCCTTGGGTTTATTAATTCTTTTAATTTATAATATGAATAATCGATCAGTGTCATCCATGATCGAATGTCACATTCTGACAAATATTGTCTCAATATGAAAATCACCCATGGCCAACCATGGTCTTAGTTGGTCCAACGTCGCATTGTGACAACAATTGTCTTAATGTTTAAATCAATTCCCTTGGGTTCACAAATTCCTTTGGTTTATAATTTGTTTGGTAATGGTTTTCCCTTGGGTTCACTAATTCCTTTGGTTTATAAAATTAAACCCTTGGGCTTATTAGTTCTTTTGGTTTATAATATGAATAATCGATCAATGTTAACCATGATCAAATGTCACGTTGTGACAAGTATTGTCTCAATATGAAAATCACCCATGGCCAACCATGGTCATAGTGCCAACCCTGGTCATAGTTGGTCCAACGTAGCATTGTGACAACAATTGTCTCAATGTTTAAATCAATTCCCTTGGGTTCACCAATTCCTTTGGTTTATAATATTAAACCCTTGGGTTTATTAGTTCTTTTATTTTATAATATGAATAATCGATCAATGTCATCCATGATCAAATGTCACATTCTAACAAGTATTGTCTCAATATGAAATTCACTCATGGCCGACCATGGTCATAGTTGGTTCAATGTCGCATTGTGACAACAATTGTCTCAATGTTTAAATCAATTCCATTGGGTTCAGCAATTCCTTTGGTTTATAATTGTTTGGGTAATGGTTTTCCCTTGGGTTCGCCAATTCCTTTGGTTTATAATATTAAACCCTTGGGTTTATTAGTTCTTTTCGTTTATATTATGAATAATCGATCAATATCATCCATGATCAAATGTCACATTCTGACAAATATTGTGTCAATATGAAAATCACCCATGGCCAACCATGGTCATAGTTGGTCCAACGTTGCATTGTGACAACAATTGTCTCAATCTTTAAATCAATTCCTTTGGTTTATAATTTTTTGGGTAATGGTTTTCCCTTGGGTTCACCAATTCCTTTGGTTTATAATATTAAACCCTTGTTTTTATTAGTTCTTTTATTTTATAATATGAATAATTGATCAATGTCATCCATGATCAAATGTCACATTCTGACAAATATTGTCTCAATATGAAAATCACTCATGGCCAACCATGGTCATAGTTGGTTCAACGTCGCATTGTGACAACAATTGTCTCAATGTTTAAATCAATTCCCTTGGGTTCACCAATATCTTTCGTTTATAATATTAAACCCTTGGGTTTATTAGTTATTTTGTTTTATAATATGAATAATCGATCAATGTCATCCATGATCAAATGTCACATTCTGACAAATATTGTCTCAACATGAAAATCACCCATGGCCAACCATAGTCATAGTTGGTCCAATGTCTCATTTTGACAACAATTATCTCAATGTTTAAATCAATTCCCTTGGGTTCACAAATTCCTTTGGTTTATAATTTTTTGGGTAATGGCTTTCCCTTGGGTTAACCACTTCTTTTGGTTTATAATATTAAACCCTTGGGTTTATTACTTATTTTGGTTTATAATATGAATAATCGATCAATGTCATCCATGATCAAATGTCACATTTTGACAAATATTGTCTCAATATGAAAGTCACCCATGGCCAACCATGGTGATAGTTGGTCCAACGTCGCATTGTGACAACAATTATCTCAATGTTTAAATCAATTCCCCTGGGTTCACCAATTCCTTTGGTTTATAATATTAAACCCTTGGGTTTATTAGTTCTTTGGCTTTATAATATCAATAATCGATCAATGTCTCCATGATCAAATGTCACATTCTGACAAATATTGTCTCGATATGAAATCACCCATGGCCAACCATGGTCATAGTTGGTCCAACTTCACATTGTGACAACAATTGTCTCAATGTTTAAATCAATTCCCTTGGGTTCACCAATTCCTTTGGTTTATAATTTGTTGGATAATGATTTTCCCTTGGGTTCACAAATTCCTTTGGTTTACAATTTGTTGGGTAATGATTTTCCCTTGGGTTCACCAATTCCTTTGTTTTATAATATTAAACCTTTGGGTTTATTATTTTTTTTGGTTTATAATATGAATAATTGATCAATGTTATCCATGATCAAATGTCACATTCTGACAAACATTGTCTCTATATGAAAATCACCCATGGCCAACCATGGTCATAGTTGGTCCAACGTCGCATTGTGACAACAATTGTCTGAATGTTTAAATCAATTCCCTTGGGTTCACCAATTCCTTTGATTTATAATTTGTTGGGTAATGATTTTCCCTGGGGTTCACCAATTCCTTTGGTTTATAATATTAAACTCTTGGCTTTATTACTTTTTCTGGACTATAATATGCATAATCGATCAATGTCATGCATGATTAAATGACACATTCTGACAAACATTGTCTCAATATGAAAATCACCCATGGCCAACCATGGTCATAGTTGGTCCAACATCGCATTATGACAACATTTTTCTCAATGTTTAAATCAATTCCCTTGGGTTCACTAATTCCTTTTGGTTTATAATTTGTTGGGTAATGGCTGTCCCTTGGGTTCAGCAATTCCTTTGGTTTATAATATTAAACCCTTGGGTTTATTAGTTTTTTTGGTTTATAATATGAATAATCGATCAATGTCATCCATGATCAAATGTCGCATTCTGATGAATATTGTCTCAATATGAAAATCACCCATGGCCAACCATGGTCATAGTTGGTCCAACGTCGCATTGTGAGAACAATTGTCTCAAGGTTTAAATCGATTCCCTTGGGTTCACCAATTCCTTTGGTTTATAATTTGTTGGGTAATGGTTTTCCCTTGGGTTCACCAATTCCTTTGGTTTATAATATTAAACCCTTGGGTTTTTTTATTCTATATTGTTTTTAATATTCCCTTAGCCTTTTGATCCCTTAGGTTTTTAATATTTATCCCTTGGGTTCACCGATTCCTTTGGTTTATAATGTTAATCACACATTTGGTTTATTGTTGTGTTGAGTTTAAAATACTAATTCTCAAGGTTAGTTAATTTCTTATATTTTTCAGTTTAAAATATTAATTCTTAGGGTTTATTAATCTCTATTGTTTATAATATTCATCCATTAGGTTTATAATATTTATCCCTTGGGTTCGTTGATTCCTTTGCTTTATAATATTAAACCCTTGGGTCTATTAGTTCTTTTGGTTTATAATTTTAATAATCCTGTTGGTTTATTAATATTTTATGTTTAAAATACTGATTCTTATGGATTATTAATTTATTAGGTTTTTTAGTTTAAAATATCAATTCTTACAGTTTATTAATCTCTTGTGTTTTTAACATTGATCCCTTATGTTTATAATATTTATCCCTTGGGTTCACCAGTTCCTTTGGTTTATAATATTTAAACCTTGGGTTTATGATGACATTGGGTTTGTATTATTAATTATCCCTTGGGTTTATTAATATCTTCACTTTAAAATATTAATTGTTAGGGTTTATTAATCTCTTAGGTATTTTGTTTTTAAATATTGTTTCATATGCTTTATTACTCTCTTGAGTTTAATATATTAATTCTTAAAATTTATTACTTTGTTATGTTTTTGGGTTTAATGTTATTAATATATTAATATATATTATTAATAAATATTCTAATATTTATTAATAATGTTTATTAATAATATTATAATATTATTAATATATATTATTAATAATATAACCATCTAATATTAATATATTAATAAATATTAAAATATTATTTATTATTAATATTATTATTATATTAATAAATATTATATATATTTCAAGTTAATATAATAAAATTATTATATAATATTTATTTATTGATATATAAAATAATGTGATGGGTAGTGGATATAGGTCTATTGGCGTATATCAATCACATTGGTAAATGTGGTTGTAAATCTATTTTATATATACCTATCGACGTATATCTTCATGAAAAAAAAATTATTAGAAAAACTAGCTTCATTTATTAAACTAATATTTCTGCTATGGAAATAACTATATGAAACTGAATACATGTGAGAAGTTCGGAAATAGCTATATGAAACTAAACACATGTTTAAAGTTCGGAAATAGCTGTATGAAACTAAATACATTTGACAAGTTCATTAATGTTGGGAAAATCAATTCCAAGGACTCAATGGTACAACTGGTTGTACAATACTTTCCCGAGGACAAAAACCATTTCAATTTAACCACATTTGGAAGGGTTGTCGTGAAAACGAACGTGACTTTGAAGGAGATGCAGATTGTTGGACAACAGTTCATATATATATAACCTCAGGATCATCTAGCAAGGTCAATCTCACTGCATCGGTAGCTCAATATCGAAACTGAGTTACAACAAAAACTGTGAATTACATTTTAGCTGCACAAGATGGCAGGGAAAAATGTGATGGCGATGGTCATCAATTTGATCATCCGGATGACAATAATATTGTACTGTTCGGAAAAATTCAAATTGGTAACTGCAGGCTACGGAAAACAATGGTTGCGAGCGCACGCAACATTCTATGGAGAGGTTCATGGAACTTCAAATGAGATGGGTAAGTTCAATTTTTTGAAGTGTAATCTGTAAACAATTTTCCATTCAAATTATTTAATTGAAATTCCAATCAGCTGTTTGTTATTTCTTGAATCTGATGGGCTGCTGTTTGGATCTGGCGTTGTTGGGACTGATGAAATGACAAGAGGAGCCTGCGGATATGAGAAAATGTACGAAGGTGGATATGGCGTAAGAAACACTGCACTGAGCGGAGCCCTTTTTGGAGAAGGGGAGGCGTGTGGGTCTTGCTATGAATTGTTGTGTGATGCTAAATCGGTCCCACAATGGTGTCTCCCAGATAGGAAGAGGATTAAGGTGACTGCTACCAACTTGTGTCCTCCCTATGGAGCTGGATGGTGTAATCACACTAACCATCACTTCGATCTCTCCATGCTTGCTTACCTTACCATTGCCCGCTACAATGCAGGAATTGTGCCCGTTTTCTACAGAAGGGTGCCATGCCTAAGGGAGGGAGGCTTGAGGTTTTCCATGAAAGGGAATGCCTACTTCAATGCGGTGGTCATAAGCAACGTGGGCGGGAGTGGAGACGTGAAGGGCGTGTGGGTAAATGCAGATGGGTTCGCAGCTGATTACTGGCAAGCGTTGCATAGAAACTGGGGGCCAATTGGCTATACAATATTGGTAATCTGGAAGGGAAGACGTTGTCCTTCTGAGTGACTATAGGTGATGGAAAGACTCTCACCTTCTACAATGTAGTACCTCCCAACTGGCGATTCAGCCAAAACTTCTTCTCTAACCTTCCGTTCCAGAATATAAGTAGGTCTCAGCCAAGTATTGTTGTCCTTTTATTGTTATTTGGTTAGATGCAAAGTTTTGATCAAGAGCTTCCGAATGTGGCAATAGATCTGTTACACACTGTTATTTGCTCTACTACTATAATACCAATAATCGTTGGATAGTTGGCTTTCAGTATTGTTCAATATCTATGGTAGCTCATTGGATAGTTGGCTTTCACTATTGTTTAATATCTATGGTAGCTAGCTTGGAGATTTGTTCCAGTAGCTTTGGCTTATAATTCACGGTATTTAACAAGCTTCACCGCCTCGGAGCACATAAGCCTTTTGAAATGTTACGAAATGTAGCCATCACATCCTTAGTAAAGTTGATATATTTATTACATTAGCATCCTAAAATGAGAATATTCATGAATATAAATTTCCGGTAATCGTCAGAATGTAGATCTCACAAGTTGTACAAATTTGTTATGGATAATATTCATGAATATAAATTTCAGATAACCGTCTGAATGTAAAAGATCATCTAAACATAAAGGTATTGAATGAGATCTTCCAAGTTGTAAACATCTGTTATGTCTTTTTTATCCATATTTTGTATATGCAAAACTTTTTTTCGTTCCTCATCCATCATATATTGTTTTGGTCATAAATATCAATATATCTATTTGTATTTAATTTAAATATATATTTTCTTTATTTTTTTATTTGTAAATGAATTTATAAAAATGTGTTATATTTTTAGCTAAATATTAGTATATATTCATTTTATCTGAACTCCAGATTTATCGAGCAAGAGATCAAATATTTTGAGAGGTAAATCTTTCCTTAAGTTTTACACTAAAAAAATTTACATTTTAATATTTTTGATCCCTATCAATGCAGGGTAGATGATGAATCTATATTGAATTTTTTACCTGAGACAAAAATTATATATATATATATATATATATATATATATATATATGATTTTTCCTTTTGTTAAAATATGCTTTCACGTCAGACGAAAACATTTTAACTATGATATCAATTCAGAAACACTTATTTTTTTTACTTAAAAAAAAAAATCAACTCACACAAAACATTTTTTACTATGATATAGATTTTAATTTATATATCTAAAATACTAATTAATTTTTAATTTGATAAAATTTACTTCACACAAATGCTATTTAACTCTGACATTAATATTTAGAATGTATACACTAGGTTTTATTTATTTATTTATTTTTGGAATATATATATTAGATTTCTAAGTAAAATAATCCTATATGACTTTTTACCATACTTACACGGGTACGACTCATAGGTATTGGAGAGCACATACCCAAGCTCCTAAGGGAGCTTGGGAAATGGTAGGAAACTCTTCAAAACTACCAAGTGGTAGGAAACTCTCGAAAACCTCTGGGAGCTTTAACTGGTGCTTTGGAGCTATTGAAGAGTTTCACTGCAATGAATAAATACAAACTTGAGTGTATTGAGTTAGGATGTTGCTTGAACTAATATAACCTTTTGAAGGGAAGCGTATGTCATTAGGTTTAGATACTCATTTCCCTCATATACACCAATGACTAATGGATATAAAATCATTTACGGAGATCAGTCACTAACAAAACCATCAATATTTCCCCTAACTGAATGGACAAAAGATGAAATACTAAAGAAAAACAATAATTCGTTGAAATTATGAAATATAAATATTATTAAAGAATGTTTTTTAATTTAGTTTTCAAGTTTATTCTAGTATAATATATATATATAGTGGTGATAAAATTTGTTTGGCAAGTTTTGGATGGAAATAATTTTTTTTTTAATATATTTTAAATTTTAATATATTCTATTATTGTCTGTGTTTTGTAATTTTTCTTTACATCACTATATCTATTAGAGTACAACTAGAGCAAGATATTGAGAAGGATTTATCACCAATTAACAGACCCACAAGCATTGAATATGGTCTTGAGTTGTAAGATTCCAATGGGGCACTGTGAAGGTTGGAATTTGGATTCATTTTTACCTTTTGGATATTTATACTTAATGTTAAGGAATGTTATATTTAATTTTTTCTCCTTAAAGATTGATGTTTTGATAATTAATTAACTCTTCACAGATATTTTTTTGGTTAAAAAATTGTCCTTCAATAACACAATTATGTTAAAAATTTCACATATTTATCATAAGAAAAAAAATGATCATAACACACAAATGACTTATTGAATGATAAATCTTATTATTATTTTTTTATTATTTTATAATTAATAATGACAAGATATTTTCTATTGTAAAATCTATTTTTTATATCAACATTTCTCCATAACGAAATTAAGAGTTAAGATTAAAATTAATTATGAAAAAATAAAAGTATTAGATTATTACTTCGTCAAGAGTTAAAGGTATTAGATTATTACTTGCTAGAAGAATTCTAGAAGCCCTATTCCCAAATAAATATAACAATTACGATTTTAGACATATTCAAACTTACTAGAGAAAGTTATAATGACAAATGGTGAGTATTCGAAATAGGTAATTACTAGAGAAAGTTATAATGAAAAATGGTTTTTTCATCCCGAATAGATATATTTACAATAACTTCTAAAAATATGACTAAAATAGGAGAATTTTCATAAGATAAATATCTTATCTATTAAATGAGGTTGTTTATATTGGATTCTGTAGCAACACTACAAACAAGAAGTTTGCAATCTATTTTGAGTAACCTAATTCGTATAGTGATCCACAATAGTTAATGTGTATGTGTTCATGGCGAGTAGATATATTTACAATAACTTTCAAAATCCAATTAAAATTTATCAAATTCCAACCTTGTGGAGGGTTGTAAATAATGTTATACACTATGTAAAGACACCACGCAACTATAGAAAGTAAATCCTCTCAAAAATAAAGTTTTATCCTGGTACAAAACTCTCTGCGTAGTGGTTGATAATATTATCAACATAGATATGGTATGAAAATTTGACCTAAACGTGATGGTAATATGAATAAAATATTATGATAGAATATGTGAAGTTATAAAATATTTCATACAACATGCATTCTCAATTTCAAACCACAAATATAAATTACTAGTACATCATTAACTTGTAGTAAAAACTAATATAGAGAAATCAACCCAAAAAATGCTAGTTTAAGGAAAAATTGATTAGATTACATTTTTTATTTACATCCTACATAATAGGTTTGTACATACTTAAACTTGAAACTAGGAATTACGGTGCCACAAGTTCCAATAAAAACTCAAATCTACCTCATCAACCAATGAGGGAACCTTGGAATTGACAAACTCTAGTGCAATTATACCCTATAATACTATTTTTCGTTAAAAATGGTCTCAAATATGAAGCTTTATCTGCATAATATATTATTTTGTTTCAGATTAAAAGAAGGACATGACCTTGTTGTAGATGCTAAGACACTCCCTAAGAGAATAAAACTTAAATCAAAATAAAATATGCAAAAGCATACAACATGGAAAGAAAGATATTATTTGAGAACTTGGCGAGCACATTAAGGTGATCTTATCATAGTTCGAATTTAGTCAGGGATATTATTTTGAGTAATTTTCTAGTAAGTTGAGGATGGCATTAGAACAATCAAATGCATACTCACCCATATTTAGCTTGGTCTGCTTTAATTTCTAGTTGATGCATTTGAATCTACTAAAGGAGAGTGCACAACAAGGAAATGTTCATCATCTGCATCTAAATCACTGCTCGTCGAGCTCCCAAAATTAGAATCTCAACATTTTCAATGAATTTTCTCATCATTGTTTCATCTAGAAAAGTAGTAAGCAATGTTGAAAAATATTAGCAACTCAACATAGGCCAAAACATTATGACATTATGACCCTAAAACAAAGGCTATAAACAAATCCATTCTATGCAAATAAAATGTAGATTTAAAAGTTTATGGCATACCACTTGAAGAACACGCTGAACGAGTGGCCCGAGCTACTAGAACTATTAGAATTACTTTCATAATCCTCATTCTTGTTAATCTCCACAGGGGGGGAATTTGTAGATTGCATATCATCATCAATGTCAACATATTCATCTTCCTTCCCTCTCCCCCTCCCCCTATTTTTAGCACATAATAAAGAAAGATAGTTGAATAAATAGATTAAAATAATGGGGGCGAAATATCAAACCAAACCCAAAAGGTGAAAAACAGAAAAGGGTTGTATCAACACTGAGTTTCAATGATAATTTCTTGAGTTTCTTTGGAGCTTCTCTTCTACAGGAAATAAGAGACTAGAAATAACGACAAGAACACATCATCACTAGCAAAAAGATGTACTATGTCAATTATAAAAACCATTCGAACCTCTCTCTATGTTAAGGGATAAAATACACTGGAGTCTCATTGACTTATTGTAACTATTAAAACACATTAGTGAAATTTAATAAGCAATTTTTATCATAAAATGTAGAGAAAGAGTTAGTTGCAACATCTTCTATCCCAATTAGATATAGTTGTTCAACACTAATTACCTTCATCTTATTCTTGCTCATGCTCTTCTTGAAATTATTAACAAACATATCAAATTTCAAAGCATTTTTTTTCAAAATTATATATATCAACAACAATCTCATCCTCTTATTGACATAGCGCTAGATTGCCTTTCTTAATAATTTGGACAATGTTTAGCAACTATTTGAAGACATTGTAGACTTACACTCAATTCTTGCCGCTCCTCCCAAATCATCTACTCATTATGAGAGGGTATTTTTCCTTGGTTTATTTGGAAATAGGTGCTCGAAAATTCGGGTTAGCCTTCGATTTTGCATTAGGAGGTCATGGCGATAAACCCGAGAGAGGCTCTGTATTCTTCAAAACGTTGTTTTGGGCTTCACCAAAAGGTGATTTCTTAATATTTTGGTTTTCCCGAGGGAATAACCCATCGTCGCCTAACCTAGACAATGTCATCTTCTCCTCTTCTTACAATTTCCTCTTCTCCCCGTCATTCCTTATAGCTCTAAATAAAGATAGTATTAATTTACCATTGGCATTTGTTTTTCTTTATTGTCTCCACCATCTTGGCTACTATCAATGGATGTGACGTTTAGCAGCAAAGCTGGCAGTCGTTGATCATTGGTAGCCAACCCCCGCGTAACGTATTTAGCACCATCGTTACACATATGTTTCCGAGAGAACTGAGAGGCGTTGTAGCTATAGCTAGTGTTGACGTCATCCCCACATACCCTTCAATTTTGTTATTTCCATCGAAATAGTGATTAGTAGGTGCACCAAGGTTTTCATTTCATTTCATAAAATTTGCACTCGCTACTATTGAATTTGAACTCCTTCAATGGGAGGTGGTGGAATTCAATGGAGATTGGTGGATGTTGTTATCTACATTGGAGAATTGGAGTGTGGTAAATTTAGAGCAGTAGAGCGTGTCGAAGTTGGAGGCTGGGAACCACAGCCTTATCCTAAGCGTGAGCAAGGTAGCTACTAGAAAATATCGGTGAATCGATGGCTATGTATAAGGGTATTAATGACGGTTTTGAAAAAATAAACCTATCGGTGAATCGATAGCTATGTATGAGGGTATTAATGACGGTTTTGAAAAAATAAACCGTCAATTTTTTTATTTTTTTAAGTTGTAGACACGTCACGGAAAATGGCAACTTAAATTTTCTAAGTGTATTTGATGACCAAAATGTCTTATGATGGCAAATTTTCGCATCAAATTCTAACCCTTGGCACTATAGAATAAGAGAGGAATTGAAAAAAAAAAAACACCCAATTCGTATCAAATTGAGGAGGGGGTTTCGTACCTTCATGGAGGCCAACGAAGGAGGCTACAAAGACTGACATGATAATTACCATGTATGTAGCACCGCTAAGAACCCTCAATTTGACTCAGTGAAGGGAATGTCTTTGTACATATTGGATGGAGGGGATCAGACCAAATGTTAACTCCTTCCCATCGGTTCAATGAGTAATTTACTTAATATTCATACATAAATGGTGACTAAGGATATGACTAGCAATTGCACCACGAGGAGCAAAGGAATGCCGAAAGGTGTAGCGGATGTGAGGGTCTTAGTCCCTATTGGATCCAGTTCCTTCCTCTTTTTATTTGATATGAGAGTGAGTGACAATTGCGAAAAAGTGGAGGAGGAGTTAGAATAAGTGATGGTTTATTTTCGAGGTGGAACAATGGGCATATTGTCACCTAATTGTTAATTATAAGCTTATCGGGAATATTTGCAAGCCCATGACTTACAACATTGAGATATGGAAATTGTGAAATTTACCCATGGGCCATAACATCAAATTTTTGGATTGAGCCCTAGATTTGCAACTCTTGGAAATAACTGAAGCATGTAAGTGGTTTTGGTCATAAAAATAATATCAATATTATTAATTAGGAGTAATAATATCATGATAAATTAAATCTAATAAGCAATTCAAATATAGTTAAATTTTAAAAACATGATTGACAATAATCAATAATTATAAAGAAAGAAAGAAAATTGATATAAGTTTTGTTTTTGCTCAGAGAAATTTTACTAAGTTTCATTAATTGTGATTAATTAATGAGTTATGACAATCTAATATTGTTAGTTATGATGAGACGAGTTTTCTTCTAAGCTTAATAGTATAATAAATAAATATAATATAATAAACTAATCTTCTTATTTATAATAAGTCTTTTGATTATGACAAGTTTATAAACTAGCAATTGCACCATATGTTGCAAAAGAAACGTCGTAAGGCAATAGCATAGGAAATAGTAGTCTATAAGGAATAAGAAGGCAATAGCATAGGAAAGAGTAGCCTAGAAGAAATAAGATGTTGTAGAGAACAAGTCATCTTGAAGGAATGAAAGGAAAATTTTGCTTCCATGGAAGCAAGTCATGGAGGTTTCAAAGATATTGATGATAAGAGTTATCAACCAAAAAATTTTGTTAGAGATTTTGAAATATGAAATGAGGGTGAAAACATATATGTAAACCAACATAATATGTTCACATATATACAAATTTTGTTATAGACATTGAAATAGGAAATTGATGGTGAAAATCGTTTGGTGATTAATAATCCAGCACGTAACTCAAATAGGATATTTTAAATACATTCAAGTACAATCTATCTAGCATAGATGTAAATAAAGAGAATTTTTATGAACAAAAATAGAGTTTACTTCAAGTTCATCTACATATCTCAGCGCCAATTGCATGCTTATCAGAAATTGTATATGAAGAACAATAGTCTTGGTATACAATAAAGTGAATGTCATTTTAATATGGAGACATTTTTGGAAGGAGATATTGTTATTTATGTTATGTTTTATTTTCTTAACTCCAGACTTGGTTTATTCTTTCTCTATATACATAAGAGAAAAATACAAAGTAAATTCACAAATTTAAGTTATCCTTTTATATTTCATAATTACAAATCTAGTTTGTTATTAAAATATTTTACACATCCTAGGTTATTATAAATTTATCAAGAGTATATAATTATTAGGGTGGTGTTCTATGTGCACTAAAATTCCCATGAGGTCCATCATAATGTATGGGGTCCATTGCAACCTTGGATATATTCTGTGAGTTGTTGTGATTTTTTGCTTGTGGCTACGACGTAGTTTTGGTTTTCACCTAGTTATCATGATTCAAAAATTTGTTATCATCTTAGATCCTTATAGCATTATATATATTATGTGAGCTAACGTGATGTTTTCTTTTTCACAATGATTCAAAAATCAGTTATTATAACACAATATTGACTTTCTTGTTGTTTGTTTTGTTTATCTTATTAAAATATTTTACACAACCTAGGTTATTCTGAATTTATCAAGAGTATAGAATTACTAGGGTGGTGTTCTATGTGCACTAAGATTCCCATGAGGTCCATCACAATGTATGGGGTTCATTGCAACCTTGGATATATTCTATGAGTTGTTGTGATTTTTTTTTTTGTGGCTACAACTTAGTTTTAGTTTTCACCTAGTTATCATGATTCAAAACTTAGTTATCATCTTAGATCCTTATAGAATTATATATTACGTGAGATAATGTGATGTTTTGTTTGTCACAATGATTCAAAAATTAGTTATTATACCACAATATGGACTTTCTTGTTGTCTTTTTTGTTTATGGACCCCTTAAAAAAACCAGAGGAACATTTGATTTTACAGTGTGATCTCCCCATTATGGGTGGGGGTTTCAAAAATTCGAGAGTAAATTGAGTGGCTATTGTTAGAAATTGTTGTATAAGACGGGAAATTTGGATGGTTTGTAGACAATATGGATGTCATAACATATAGCTTTTTTGAATTTTTTAGTGTCTCTGGCCACCATGCATCTAATAGGATCCATTTCAACTAAGAACGTCAATACATCACTACGCGAATGATAACTTGTGACATCCCTAGCCATTTTCTTTTATTATGGATCAAGTTATAAACTAATGACTTGAGAAATCCCTAACCATTTTCTTTGATTGTGGATCAAATTATAAACTAAAATATACTCTATCTTCAGAAAACTCTACATTCTATATTGGATGGAGGGAAAGGTTATGATAAAAAATGTACAAAAAATCCCTTAAGTTTTTCTCAACTTACTCTATGGGTAATCACATAGTGTCAACCAGAGGAACATTTGATTTTACAGTGTGATCTCCCCAACATGGGCGGGGGTTTCAAAAATTGGAGAGTAGATTGAGTGGTTATTGTTAGAAATTGTTGAATAAGATGGGAAATTTGGATGGTTTGTAGACAATGTGGATGTCATAACATATATATTTTTTAAATTTTTTAGTGTCTCTAGCCACCATGCATCTAATAGGATCCATTTCAACTAAGAACGTCCATACATCACTGTGTGAATCATAACTTGTGACATCCCTAGCCATTTTCTTTTATTATGAATCAAGATATAAACTAATGACTTGTGAAATCCCTATCTATTTTCTTTGAGTGTGGATCAAGTTATAAACTAAAATATACTCTCTCTTCAGAAAACTCTACATTCTATATTGGATGGAGGGAAAGGTTATGATAAAAAATGTACAAAAAAATCCTTAAGGTTGTCTCAACTTACTCTATTGTTAATCAAATAGTGTCAACCAGAGGAACATTTGATTTTACAGTGTGATCTCCCCAGTATGGGTGGGGGTTTCAAAAATTTGCCAGTAAATTGAGTGGTTATTGTTAGAAATTGTTGTATAAGATTTAAAATTTGGATGGTTTGTAGACAATATGGATGTCATAACATATATCTTTTTTGAATTTTTTAGTGTCTCTCACCACCATGCATCTAATAGGATCCATTTCAACTAAGAACGTCAATACATCACTATGCGAATGATAACTTGTGACATCCCTAGCCATTTTCTCTTATTATGGATCAAGTTATAAACTAATGACTTGTGAAGTCCCTATCCATTTTCTTTGACTGTGGATCAAGTTATAAACTAAAATATACTCTCTCTTCAGAAAACTCTACATTCTATATTGGATGGAGGGAAAGGTTATGATAAAAAATGTACAAAAAACCCCTTAAGGTTGTCTCAACTTACTCTATTGTTAATCACATAGTTTCAACTAGAGGAAAATTTGATTTTATAGTGTGATCTCCCCAACATGGGTGGGGTTTTCAAAAATTGGAGAGTAAATTGAGTGGTTATTGTTAGAAATTGTTGAATAAGATGGGAAATTTGGATGGTTTGTAGACAATATGGATGTCATAACTTATATGTTTTTTGAATTTTTTTAGTGTCTCTAGCCACCATGCATCTAATAGGATTTGTTTCAACTAAGAACGTCAATACATCACTGTGCGAATGATAACTTGTGACATCCCTAGCCATTTTCTTTTATTATGAATCAAGTTATAAACTAATGACTTGTGAAATCCTTAGCCATTTTCTTTGATTATGGATCAAGTTATAAACTAAAATATACTCTCTCTTTAGAAAACTCTACATTCTATATTGGATGGAGGGAAATGTTATGATAAAAAATGTACGAAAAACCCCTTAAGGTTGTCTCAACTTACTCTATTGTTAATCACATAGTGTCAACTAGAGGAACATTTGATTTTACAGTGTGATCTCCCCAACATGGGTGGGGGTTTCAAAAATTGGAGAGTAAATTGAGTGGTTATTGTTAGAAATTGTTGAATAAGATGGGAAATTTGGATGGTTTGTAGAAAATATGGATGTCATAACATATATATTTATTGAATTTTTTAGTGTCTCTAGCCACCATGCATCTAATAGGATCCATTTCAACTAAGAACGTCAGTACATCACTGTGCGAATGATAACTTGTGATATCCCTAGCCATTTTCTTTTATTATGAATCAAGTTATAAACTAATGACTTGTGAAATCACTATCCATTTTCTTTGATTGTGGGTCAAGTTATAAACTAAAATATACTCTCTCTTCAGAAAACTCTACATTCTATATTGGATGGAGGGAAAGGTTATGATAAGAAATGTACAAAAAAATCCATAAGGTTGTCTCAACTTACTCTATTGTTAATCACGTAGTGTCAACCATAGCAACATTTGATTTCACAGCGTAATCTCCCCAACATGGGTGGGGGTTTCAAAAATTGGAGAGTAAATTGAGTGGTTATTGTTAGAAATTGTTGTATAAGATGGGAAATTTGGATGCTTTGTAGACAATATGGATGTCATAACATATATATTTTTTTAATTTTTTAGTGTCTCTCACCACCATGCATCTAATAGGATCCTTTTCAACTAAGAACGTCAATACATCACTATGCGAATGATAACTTGTGACATCCCTAGCCATTTTCTCTTATTATGGATCAAGTTATAAAATAATGACTTGTGAAATCCCTAGCCATTTTCTTTGATTGTGGATCAAGTTATAAACTAAAATATACTCTCTCTTCAAAAAACTCTACATTCTATATTGGATGGAGGGAAAGATTATGATAAAAAATGTAAAAAAAACCCGATTCGGCCAAACCTTCTTCTCGAACCTTCAGTTCCAGTATTCTTGCCTAGAATATAAGTAGGTCTCAATCGAGTATTTTTGTCCTTTTATTGTTATTTGGTTAGTTGAAAAGTTTTGATCAAGAGCTTCTGAATGTGGCAATAGATCTGTTACACACTGTTATTTGCTCTACTACTATAATACCAATAATCGTTGGATAGTTGTCTTTCAGTATTGTTCAATATCTATGGTAGCTCATTGGATAGTTGGCTTTCACTATTGTTTAATATCTATGGTAGCTAGCTTGGAGATTTGTTCCAGTAGCTTTGGCTTATAATTCACAGTATTTAACAAGCTTCACCACTCCGGAGCACATAAGCCTTTTGAAATGTTACCAAATTTAGCCATCACATCCTTAGTAAAGCTGATGTATTTATTATATTAGCATCCTATAATGAGAATATTCATGAATATAAATTTCAGCTAATCGTCAGAATATAGATCATCTAAATATAAAGGTATTGAATGAGATCTTACAAGTTGTACAAATTTGTTATGGATAATATTCATGAATATTAATTTCAGATAACCGTCTGAATGTAAAAGATCATCTAAACATAAAGGTATTGAATGAGATCTTCCAAGTTGTAAACATCTGTTATGTCTTTTTTATCCATATTTTGTATATGCAAAACTGTTTTTCGTTCCTCATCCATCATATATAGTTTTTGTTATAAATATCAATATATCTATTTATATTTAATATTTTAAATATTTAATTTAAATATATATTTCTTTTTATTTTTTTATTTGTAAATGAATTTATAAAAATGTGTTATATTTTTAGTTAAATATTAGTATATATTCATTTTATCTGAACTCCAGATTTATCGAGCAAGAGATCAAATATTTTGAGAGGTAAATCTTTCCTTAAGTTTTGTACTAAAAAAAAAATTACATTTTAAGATATTTGATCCCTATCAATGCTGGGTAGATGATGAATCTATATTGACTTTTTTACCTGAAACAAAAATAATATATATATATATATATATATATATATATATATATGAGATTTTTCCTTTTGTTAAAATTTGCTTTCACATCACACCAAAACATTTTAACTATGATATCAATTCCAAAACACTTATTACACAAAACATTTTTTACTATGATATAGATTTTTATTTATATATCTAAAATACTAATTAATTTTTAATTTGATAAAATTTACTTCACACAATTGCTATTTAACTCTGATAGTAATATTTAGAATGTATACACTAGGTTTTATTTATTTATTTATTTTTGGAATATATACACTAGACTTCTAAGTAAAATAATCCTATATGACTTTTTACCATAGTTACACGGGTATGACTCATAGGTATTGGAGAGTAGGTACCGAAGCTCCTAAGGGAGCTTGGGAGATGGTAGGAAACTATTCAAAACTGCTAGGTGGTAGGAAACTCTCCAAAACCTCTGGGAGCTTTAAATTGTGCTTTGGAGCTATTCAAGAGTTTCACTGCAATGAATAAATACAAACTTGAGTGTATTGAGTTAAGATGTTGCTTGAACTAATATAAGCTTTTGAAGGGAAGCGTATGCCATTGGGTTTAGATCTTCATTTCCCTCATATACACCAATGACTAATGGATATAAAATCATTTAGGGAGATCAGTCACTGACAAAACCATCAATATTGCCCCTGGCTGAATGGACAAAAGATGAAATACTAAAGAAAAAAATTTTGTTGAAATTATGAAATATAAATATTATTAAAGAATGTTTTTTAATTTAGTTTTCAATTTTATTCTAGTATTATATATATATATATATATATATATATATATATATATATATATATATATATATATTCAATAGTGGTGATAAAATTTGTTTGGCAAGTTTTGGATGGAAATAATTTTTTTTTAATATATATTAAATTTTAATATATTCTATTATTGTCTGTGTTTTGTAATTTTTTTTTTTACATCACTATATCTATTAGAGTACAACTACAGCAAGATATTGAGAAGGATTTATCACCAATTAACAGACCCACAAGCATTGAATATGGTCTTGAGTTGTAAGATTCCAATGGGGCACTGTGAAGGTTGGAATTTGGATTCATTTTTGCCTTTTGGATATTTATACTTAATGTTAAGGAATGTTATATTTAACTTTTTCTCCTTAAAGACTGATGTTTTGATAATTAATTAACTCTTCACAAATATTTTTTTGGTTAAAAAATTGTCCTTCAATAACACAATTATGTTAAAAATTTCACATATTTATCATAAGAAAAAAAATGACCAGAAAATGATAAATCTTATTAATATTTTATTATTATTTTATAATTAATAATGAAAACATATTTTCTATTGTAAAATCTATTTTTTATATCAACATTTCTCCATAACGAAATTAAGAGTTAAGATTAAAATTAATTATGAAGAAGTAAAAGTATTAGATTATTACTTTGTCAAGAGTTAAAGGCATTAGATTATTACTTGATAGAAGAATTCTAGAAGCCCTATTCCCAAACGAATATGACAATTACGATTTTAGACATATTCAAACTTTTCATCAAATTCAAAAAAGTGTTTTCACCCAAAAAAAAAAAAATTTGAATGTCCAAAATTATTGACTTTGTCCAGGATACTATATTAGATTCAGTTGAAACACCACAAAAATGAGTATTCTAAATAGGTAATTACTAGATAAAGTTACAATGACAAATGGTTTTTTCATCCCGAATAAATATATTTACAATAACTTCTAAAAATATGACTAAAATAGGAGAATTTTCATAAGATAAATATCTTATCCATTAAATGAGGTTGTTTATATTAGATTCTGTAGCAACACTACAAACAAGAAGTTTGCAATCTATTTTGAGTAACCTAATTCTTATAGTGATCTACAATAGTTAATGTGTATGTGTATATGGCGAGTAGATATATTTACAATAACTTTCAAAATCCAATTAAAAGTTATCAACTTCCAACCTTGTGGAGGGCTGTAAATAATGTTGTACACTATGTAAAGACACCACCCAACTATAGAAAGTAAATCCTTTCAAAAATAAAGTTTTATCCTGGTACAAAACTCTCTTAGTAGTGGTTGATGAATTATCAACATAGATATGGTATGAACATTTTACCTAAACGTGATGGTAATAGGAATAAAATATTATGATAGAAGATGTGAAGGTATAAAATATTTCATACAACATGCATTCTCAATTTCAAACCACAAATATAAATTACTAGTACATCATTAACTTATAGCAAAAACTATTATAGAGAAATCAACCCAAAAAATGCTAGTTTAAGGAAAAATTGATTAGATTACATTTTTTATTTACATCCTACATAATAGGTGTGTACATACTTAAACTTGAAACTAGGAATTACAGTGCCACAAGTTCCAATAAAAACTCAAATCTACCTTATCAACTAATGAGGGAACCTTGGAATTGACAAACTCTAGTGCAATTATACCCTATAATACAATTTTTCATTAAAAATGGTCTCAAATATGAAGCTTTATCTGCATAATATATTATTTTGCTTCAGATTAAAAGAAAGACATGACCTTTTTGTAAATGCTAAGACACTCCCTAAGAGAATAAAACTTAAATCAAAATAAAATATGCAAAAGCATACAACATGGAAAGAAAGATCTTATTTGAGAACTTGGCGAGCACATTAAGGTGATCTTATCATAGTTGGAATTTAGTCAGGGATATTATTTTGAGTAATTTTCTAGTAAGTTGAGGATGGCATTAGAACAATCAAATGCATACTCACCCATATTTAGCTTGGTCTGCTTTAATTTCTAGTTGATGCATTTGAATCTACTAAAGGAGAGTGCACAACAGGGAAATGTTCATCATCTGCATCTAAATCACTGCTCATCGAGCTCCCAAAATTAGAATCTCAACATTTTCAATGAATTTTCTCATCATTATTTCATCTAGACAAGTAGTAAGCAATGTTGAAAAATATTAGCAACTCAACATAGGCCAAAACATTATGACATTATGACCCTAAAACGAAGGCTATAAACAAATCCATTCTATGCAAATAAAATGTAGATTTAAAAGTTTATGGCATACCACTTGAAGAACACGCTGAACCAGTGGCCCGAGCTACTAGAACTATTAGAATTACTTTCATAATCCTCATTCTTGTTAATCTCCACAGGGGGGGAATTTGTAGATTGCATATCATCATCAATGTCAACATATTCATCTTCCCTTCCCCTCCCCCTCCCCCTATTTTTAGCACATAATAAAGAAAGATAGTTGAATAAATAGATTAAAATAATGGGGGCGAAATATCAAACGAAACCCAAAAGGTGAAAAACAGAAAAGGGTTGTATCAACACGGAGTTTCAATGATAATTTCTTGAGTTTCTTTGGAGCTTCTCTTCTACAGGAAACAAGAGAGTAGAAATAACGAAAAGAACCATTCGAACCTCAAAAAATGTACTATGTCAATTATAAAAACCATTCGAACCTCTCCCTATGTTAAGGGATAAAATACACTGGAGTCTCATTGACTTATTGTAACTATTAAAACACATTAGTGAAATTTAATAAGCACTTTTTATCATAAAATGTAGAGAGAGAGTTAGTTGCAACATCTTCCATCCCAATTAAATATAGTTGTTCAACACTAGTTACCTTCATCTTGTTCTTGCTCATGCTCTTCTTGAAATTATCAAGAAACATATCAAATTTCAAAGCATTTTTTTTCAAAATTATATATATCAACAACAATCTCATCCTCTTATTGACATAGCGCTAGATTACTTTTCTTAATAATTTGGACAATGTTTAGCAACTATTTGAAGACATTGTAGACTTACACTCAATTTTTGCCGCTCCTCCCAAATCATCTCCCCATTATGAGAGGGTATTTTTCCTTGGTTTATTTGGAAATAGGTGCTCGAAAATTCGGGTTAGCCTTCGATTTTGCATTAGGAGGTCATGGCGATAAACCCGAGAGAGGCTGTGTATTCTTCAAAACGTGGTTTTGGGCTTCACCAAAAGGTGATTTCTTAATATTTTGGTTTTCCCGAGGGAATAACCCATCGTCGCCTAACCTAGACAATGTCATCTTCTCCTCTTCTTACAATTTCCTCTTCTCCTCGTCATTCCTTATAGCTCTAAATAAAGATAGTATTAATTTACCATTGGCATTTGTTTTTCTTTATTGTCTCCACCATCTTGGCTACTATCAATGGATGTGACGTTTAGCAGTAAAGCTGGCAGTCGTTGATCATTGGTAGCCAACCCTCACGTAACGTATTTAGCACCATCGTTACACATATGTTTCCGAGAGAACTGAGAGGCGTTGTAGCTATAGCTAGTGTTGACGTCACCCCCACATACCCTTCAATTTTGTTATTTCCATCGAAATAGTGATTAGTAGGTGCACCAAGGTTTTCATTTCATTTCCTAAAATTTGCACTCGCTACTATTGAATTTGAGCTCCTTGAATGGGAGGTGGTGGAATTGAATGGAAATTGGTGGATGTTGTTATCTACATTGGAGAATTGGAGTGTGGTAAATTTAGAGCAGTAGAGCGTGTCGAAGTTGGAGGCTGGGAACCATAGCCTTATCCTAAGCGTGAGCAAGGTAGCTACCAGAAAATATCGGTGAATCGATGGCTATGTATGAGGGTATTAATGACGGTTTTGAAAAAATAAACCTATCGGTGAATCGATAGCTATGTATGAGGGTATTAATGACGGTTTTGAAAAAATAAACCTATCGGTGAATCGATAGCTATGTATGAGGGTATTAATGACGGTTTTGAAAAAATAGCTATGTATGAGGGTATTTTTTATTTTTTTTAAGTTGTAGACACGTCAAAGGAAATGGCAATGTAAATTTTCTAAGTGTATTTGATGGCCAAAATGCCTTATGATGAGAAATTTTCCAATCAAATTCTAACCCTCGGCACTATAGAATAAGAGAGGAATTGAAAAAAAAAAACACCCAATTCGTATCAAATTGAGGAGGGAGTTTTGTACCTCAATGGAGGCCAACGAAGGAGGCTACAAATACTGACATGATAGTTACCATGTATGTAACACCGCTAAGAACCCTCAATTTGACTCAGTGATGGGAATGTCTTTGTACATATTGGATGGAGGGGATCAGACGGAATGTTAACTCTTTCCCATGGGTTTAATGAGTAATCTACTTGATATTCATACATAAATGGTGACTAAGGATATGACTAGCAATTGCACCACGAGGAGTAAAGGAATGCCGAAAGGTGGAGCGGGTGTGAAGGTCTTAGTCCCTATTGGATCCAGTTCCTTCATCTTTTTATTTGATATGAGAGCGAGTGACAATTGCGAAAAAGTGGAGGAGGAGTTAGAATAAGTGATGGTTTATTTTCAAGGTGGAACAATGGGCATATTGTCACCTAATTGTTAATTATAAGCGTATCGGGAATCTTTGCAAGCCCATGACTTACAACATTGAGATATGGAAATTGTGAAACTTACCCATGGGCCATAACATCAAATTTTTGGATTGAGCCTTAGATTTGCAACTCTTGGAAATAACTGAAGCACGTAAGTGGTTTTGGTCATAAAAATAATATCGGTATTATTAATTAGGAGTAATAATATCATGATAAAGTAAAGCTAATAAGCAATTCAAATATAGTTAAATTTAAAAAAAAAAGATTGAAAATTATTAATAATTATAAAGAAAGAAAGAAAATTGATATAAGTTTTGTTTTTGCTAAGAAAAAATTTACAAAGTTTCATTAATTGTGATTAATTAATGAGCTATGACAATCTAATATTGTTAGTTATGATGAGACTAGTTTTTTTCTAAGCTTAATAGTATAATAAATAAATAAAATATAATAATCTAATCTTCTTATATATAATAAGTCTTCTGATTATGAGAAGTTTATAAACTAGCAATTGCACCATATGTTGCAAAAGAAACGTCGTAAGGCAATAGCATAGGAAATAGTAGTCTATAAAGAATAAGAAGAAAATAGCATAGGAAAGAGTAGCCTAGAAGAAATAAGATGTTGTAGAGAACAAGTCATCTTTGAAGGAATGAAAGGAAAATTTTGCTTCCATGGAAGCAAATCGTGGAGGTTTCAAAGATATTGATGATAAGAGTTATCAACCAAAAAATTTTGTTATAGATTTTGAAATACGAAATGGGGGTCAAAACATATATGTAAACCAACATAATATGTTCACATATATACAAATTTTGTTATAGATATTGAAATAGGAAATTGATGGTGAAAATCCTTTGGTGATTAATAATCCAACACGTAACTCAAATAGGATATTTTAAATACATTCAAGTACAATCTATCTAGCATAGATGTAAATAAAGAGAATTTTTATGAACAAAAATAGAGTTTACTTCGAGTTCATCTACATATCTGAGTGCCAATTGCATGCTTATCAGAAATTGTATATGAAGAACAATATTCTTGGTATACAATAAAGTGAATGTCATTTTAATATGGAGACGTTTTTGGAAGGAGATATTGTTATTTATGTTATGTTTTATTTTCTTAACTCCAGACTTGGTTTATTCTTTCTCAATATACATAAGAAAAAAAATACAAAGTAAATTCACAAATTTAAGTTATCCTTTTATATTTCATAATTACAAATCTAGTTTCTTATTAAAATATTTTACACATCCTAGGTTATTATAAATTTATCAAGAGTATAGAATTATTAGGGTGGTGTTCTATGTGCACTAAAATTCCCATGAGGTCCATCATAATGTATGGGGTCCATTGCAACCTTGGATATATTCTGTGAGTTGTTGTGATTTTTTACTTGTGGCTACAACGTAGTTTTGGTTTACACCTAGTTGTCATGATTCAAAAATTTGTTATCATCTTAGATCCTTATAGCATTATATATATTATGTGAGCTAATGTGATGTTCTTTTTGTCACAATGATTCAAAAATAAGTTATTATACCACATTATTAACTTTCTTGTTGTTTGTTTTGTTTATCTTATTAAAATATTTTACACATCCTAGGTTATTCTGAATTTATCAAGAGTATAGAATTATTAGGGTGGTGTTCTATGTGCACTAAAATTCCCATGAGCTCCATCACAATGTATGGGGTTCATTGCAACCTTCGATATATTCTATGAGTTGTTGTGATTTTTTGCTTGTGGCTACAACTTAGTTTTAGTTTTCACCTAGTTATCATGTTTCAAAACTTAGTTATCATCTTAGATCCTTATAGAATTATATATATTACGTGAGATAATGTGATGTTTTGTTTGTCACAATGATTCAAAAATTAGTTATTATACCACAATATGGACTTTCTTGTTGTCTGTTTTGTTTATGGACCCCTTAAAAAAACCAGAGGAACATTTGATTTTACAGTGTGATCTCCCCAGCATGGGTGGGGGTTTCAAAAATTACAGAGTAAATTGAGTGGTTATTGTTAGAAATTGTTGTATAAGATGGGAAATTTTAGATGGTTTGTAGACAATATGGATGTCATAACATCTATCTTTTTTGAATTTTTGAGTTTCTCTGGCCACCATGCATCTAATAGGATCCATTTCAAATAAGAACGTCAATACATCACTATGGGAATGATAACTTGTGACATCCCTAGCCATTTTCTTTTATTATGGATCAAGTTAGAAACTAATGACTTGAGAAATCCTTAACCATTTTCTTTGATTGTGGATCAAATTATAAACTAAAATATACTCTCTCTTAAGAAAACTCTACATTCTATATTGGATGGAGGGAAAGGTTATAATAAAAAATGTACAAAAAACCCCTTAAGGTTGTCTCAACATACTCTATTGTTAATCACATAGTGTCAACCAGAGGAACATTTGATTTTATAGTGTGATCTCCCCAACATGGGAGGGGGTTTCAAAAATTGCAGAGTAAATTGACTGGTTATTGTTAGAAATTGTTGAATAAGATGGGAAATTTGGATGGTTTGTAGACAATATGGATGTCATAACATATATATTTATTGAATTTTTTAGTGTCTCTAGCCACCATGGATCTAATAGGATCCATTTCAACTAAGAACGTCAATACATCACTGTGCGAATGATAACTTGTGACATCCCTAGCCATTTTCTTTTATTATGAATCAAGTTATAAACTAATGACTTATGAAATCCCTAGCCATTTTCTTTTATTGTGGATAAAGTTATAAACTAAAATATACTCTCTCTTCAGAAAACTCTACATTCTATATTGGATGGACGGAAAGGTTATGATAAAAAATGTACAAAAAAATCCTTAAGGTTGTTTCAACTTACTCTATTGTTAATCACATAGTGTTAACCAGAGGAACATTTGATTTTACAGTGTGATCTCCCCTGCATGGGTGGGGGTTTAAAAAATTGGAGAGTAAATTGAGTGGTTATTGTTAGAAATTATTGTATAAGATGGGAAATCTGGATGGTTTGTAGACAATATGGATGACATAACATATATCTTTTTTGAATTTTTTAGTGTCTCTGGCCACCATGCATCTAATAAGATGCATTTCAACTAAGAACGTCAATACATCACTATGCGAATGATAACTTGTGACATCCCTAGCCATTTTCTTTTATTATGGATCAAGTTATAAACTAATGACTTGAGAAATCCCTAAACATTTTCTTTGACTGTGGATCAACTTATAAACTAAAATATACTCTCTCTTCAGAAAACTCTACATTCTATATTGGATGGAGGGAAAGGTTATGATAAAAAATCTACAAAAAACCCTTTAAGGTTGTCTCAACTTACTCTATTGTTAATCACATAGTGTCAACCAGAGGAACATTTGATTTTACTGTGTTATCTCCCCAACATGGGTGGGGGTTTCAAAAATTGGAGAGTAAATTGAGAGGTTATTGTTAGAAATTGTTGTATAAGATGGGAAATTTGGATGGTTTGTAGACAATATGGATGTCATAACATATATATTTTTTGAATTTTTTAGTGTCTCTGGCCACCATGCATCTAATAGGATCCATTTCAACTAAGAACGTCAATACATCACTATGCGAATGATAACTTGTGACATCCCTAGCCATTTTCTTTTATTATGGATCGAGTTATAAACTAATGACTTGAGAAATCCCTAGCCATTTCCTTTGATTGTGGATCAAGTTATAAACTAAAATATACTCTCTCTTCAGAAAACTCTATATTCTATATTGATGGAGGGAAAGGTTATGATAAAAGATGTACAGAAAAATCCTTAAGGTTGTCTCAACTTACTCTATTGTTAATCACATAGTGTCAACTAGAGGAACATTTGATTTTACAGTGTGAACTCCCCAGCATGGGTGGATTGGAGAGTAAATTGAGTGGTTATTGTTAGAAATTGTTGTATAAGATGGGAAATTTGGATGGTTTGTAGACAATATGGATGTCATAACATATATATTTTTTGAATTTTTTAGTGTCTCTAGCCACCATGCATCTAATAGGATCCATTTCAACTAAGAACGTCAATACGTCACTGTGCGAATGATAACTTGTGACATCCCTAGCCATTTCTTTTATTATGAATCAAGTTATAAACTAATGACCTGTGAAATCCCTAGCCATTTCCTTTGATTGTGGATCAAGTTATAAACTAAAATATACTCTCTCTTCAGAAAAATATATATTCTATATTGATGGAGGGAAAGGTTATGATAAAATATGTACAAAAAAATACTTAAGGTTGTCTCAACTTACTATATTGTTAATCACATAGTGTCAAATAGAGGAACATTTGATTTTACAGTGTGAACTCCCCAGCATGGGTGGCGGTTTCAAAAATTGGAGAGTAAATTGAGTGGTTATTGTTAGAAATTGTTGTATAAGATGGGAAATTTGGATGGTTTGTAGACAATATGGATGTCATAACATATATCTTTTTTGAATTTTTTAGTGTCTCTGGCCACAATGCATCTAATAGGATCCATTTCAATTAAGAATGTCAATACATCACCATGCGAATGATAACTTGTGACATCCCTAGCCATTTTATTTTATTATGGATCAAGTTATAAACTAATGACTTGAGAAATCCCTAATTATTTTCTTTGATTGTGGATCAAGTTATAAACTAAAATATACTATCTCTTCAGAAAACTCTACATTCTATATTGGATGGAGGGAAAGGTTATGATAAAAAATGTACAAAAACCCCTTAAGGTTGTCTCAACTTACTCCATTGTTAATCACATAGTGTCAACCAGAGGAACATTTGATTTTACAATGTGATCTCCCCAACATGGTTGGGGGTTTCAAAAATTGGAGAGTAAATTGAATGGTTGTTGTTAGAAATTGTTGAATAAAATGGGAAATTTGGATGGTTTGTAGACAATATGGATGTCATAACATATATATATTTTGAATTTTTTAGTGTCTCTAGCCACCATGCATCTAATAGGATCCATTTCAACTAAGAACATCAATACATCACTGTGCGAATGATAACTTCTGACATCCCTAGCCATTTTCTTTTATTATGAATCAAGTTATAAACTAATGACTTGTGAAATCCCTAGCCATTTTCTTTGATTGTGGATCAAGTTATAAACTAAAATATAGTCTCTCTTCAGAAAACTCTACATTCTATATTGGATGGACGGAAAGGTTATGATAAAAAATGTACAAAAAAATCCTTAAGGTTGTCTCAAGTTTATTGTTAATCACATAGTGTCAACCAAAGAATCATTTGATTTTACAGTGTGATATCCCCAGCATGGGTGCATGTTTCAAAAATTGGAGAGTAAATTGAGAGGTTATTGTTAGAAATTGTTGTATAAGATGGGAAATTTGGATGGTTTGTAGACAATATGGATGTCATAAAATATATATTTTTTGAATTTTTTAGTGTCTCTCGCCACTATGCATCTAATAGGATCCATTTCAACTAAGAACGTCAATACATCACTATGTGAATGATAACTTGTGACATCCCTAGCCATTTTCGTTTATTATGGATCAAGTTATAAAATAATGACTTGTGAAATCCCTAGCCATTTTCTTTGATTGTGGATCAAGTTATAAACTAAAATATACTCTCTCTTAAGAAAACTCTACATTCTATATTGGATGGAAGGAAAGGTTATGATAAAAAATGTAAAAAAACCCGATTCGCCCAAACCTTCTTCTCTAACATTCAGTTCCATTATTCTTGCCTAGAATATAAGTAGATCTCAGTCGAGTATTGTTATCCTTTTATTGTTATTTGGTTGGATGCAAAGTTTTGATCAAGAGCTTCCGAATGTGGCAATAGATCTGTTACACACTGTTATTTTCTCTACTACTATAATACCAATAATCGTTGGATAGTTGGCTTTCAGTATTGTTCAATATCCGTGGTAGCTCATTGGATAGTTGGCTTTCACTATTGTTTAATATCTATGGTAGCTAGCTTGGAGATTTGTTCCAGTAGCTTTGGCTTATAATTCACAGTATTTAACAAGCTTCACTGCCCCGGAGCACATAAGCCTTTTGAAATGGTACGAAATGTAGCCATCACATCCTTAGTAAAGCTGATGTATTTATTATATTAGCATCCTATAATGAGAATATTAATGAATATAAATTTCAGGTAATCGTCAGAATGTAGATCATCTAAATATAAAGGTATTGAATGAGATCTTACAAGTTGTACAAATTTGTTATGGATAATATTGATGAATATAAATTTCAGATAACCGTCTGAATGTAAAAGATCATCTAAACATAAAGGTATTGAATGAGATCTTACAAGTTGTAAACATCTGTTATGTCTTTTTTATCCATATTTTGTATATGCAAAACTGTTTTTCGTTCCTCATCCATCATATATAGTTTTGGTCATAAATATCAATATATCTATTTATATTTAATATTTTAAATATTTAATTTAAATATATCTATATTTTTGTAAATGAATTTATAAAAATTTGTTATATTTTTAGCTAAATATTAGTATATATTCATTTTATCTGAACTCCAGATTTATTGAGCAAGAGATCAAATATTTTGAGAGGTAAATCTTTCCTTAAGTTTTGCACTAAAAAAAATTTACATTTTAAGATATTTCATCCCTATCAATGCTGGGTAGATGATGAATCTATATTGACTTTTTTACCTGAGACAAAAATAATATATATATATATATATATATATATATATATATATGAGATTTTTCCTTTTGTTAAAATTTTCTTTCACATCACACCAAAACATTTTAACTATGATATGAACTCAGAAACACTTATTTTTTTTACTTAAAAAAAAATCACCTCACACAAAACATTTTTTACTATGATATAGATTTTAATTTATATATCTAAAATACTAATTCATTTTTAATTTGATAAAATTAACTTCACACAAATGCTATTTAACTCTGATAGTAATATTTAGAATGTATACACTATGTTTTATTTATTTATTTATTTATGGAATATATACACTAGATTTCTAAGTAAAATAATCCTATATGACTTTTTACCATAGTTACACGGGTACGACTCATAGGTATTGGAGAGTACATACCCAAGCTCCTAAGGGAGCTTGGGAGATGGTAGGAAACTCTTCAAAACTGCCAGGTGGTAGAAAACTCTCCAAAACCTCTGGGAGCTTTAACTGGTGCTTTGGAGCTATTCAAGAGTTTCACTGCAATGAATAAATACAAACTTGAGTGTATTTAGTTAGGATGTTGCTTGAACTAATATAACTTTTTGAAGGGAAGCGTCTGTCATTGGGTTTAGATCTTCATTTCCCTCATATACACCAATGACTAATGCATATAAAATCATTTAGGGAGATCAGTCACTGACAAAACCATCAATATTGCCCCTAGCTGAATGGACAAAAGATGAAATACTAAAGATAAACAATTCGTTGAAATTATGAAATATAAATATTATTAAAGAATTTTTTTTAATTTAGTTTTCAAGTTTATTCTAGTATAATTAATATATATATATATATATATATATATATATATATATATATATATATATATATATATATATATATATATATATTCAATAGTGGTGATAAAATTTGTTTGGCAAGTTTTGGATGGAAATAATTTTTTTTTTAATATATATTAAATTTTAATATATTCTATTATTGTCTGTGTTTTGTAATTTTTTTTTACATCACTATATCTATTAGAGTACAACTAGAGCTAGATATTGAGAAGGATTTATCACCAATTAACAGACCCACAAGCATTGAATATGGTCTTGAGTTGTAAGATTCCAATGGGGCACTGTGAAGGTTGGAATTTGGATTCATTTTTACCTTTTGAATATTTATACTTAATGTTAAGGAATGTTATATTTAATTTTTCTCCTTAAATATTGATATTTTGATAATTAATTAACTCTTCACAAATATTTTTTTGGTTAAAAAATTGTCCTTCAATAACCCAATTATGTTAAAAATTTCACATATTTATCATAAGAAAAAAAATGACCATAACATACAAATGACTTATTGAATGATAAATCTTATTAGTATTTTATTATAATTTATAATTAATAATGACAACATATTTTCTATTGTAAAATCTATTTTTTATATCGACATTTCTCCATAACGAAATTAAGAGTTAAGATTAAAATTAATTATGAAAAAGTAAAAGTATTAGATTATTACTTTGTCAAGAGTTAAAAGTATTATATTATTACTTGCTAGAAGAATTCTAGAAGCCCTATTCCCAAATAAATATGACAATTACGATTTTAGACATATTCAAACTTTTCATCAATTTCAGAAAAGTGTTTTCACCCAACAAAAAATTTGAATGTCCAAAATTATTGACTTTGTCCATTAACTAAGGATACTATATTAGATTTAGTTGAAACACCACAAAAATGAGTATTCTAAATAGGTAATTACTAGAGAAAGTTACAATGACAAATGGGTTTTTCATCCTGAATAGATATATTTACAATAACTTCTAAAAATATGACTAAAATAGGAGAATTTTCATAAGATAAATATCTTATCCATTAAATGAGGTTGTTTATATTGGATTTTGTAGCAACACTACGAACAAGAAGTTTTAAATCTATTTTGAGTAACCTAATTCTTATAGTGATCTACAATAGTTAATGTGTATGTGTTCATGGCGAGTAGATATATTTACAATAACTTTCAAAATCAAATTAAAAGTTATCAAATTGCAACCTTATGGAGGGCTATAAATAATGTTGTACACTATGTAAAGACACCACCCAACTATAGAAAGTAAATCCTTTCAAAAATAAAGTTTTATCTTGGTACAAAACTCTCCTAGTAGTGGTTGATGAATTATCAACATAGATATGGTATGAAAATTTTACCTAAATGTGATGGTAATAGGAATAAAATATTATGATAGAAGATGTGAAGGTATACAATATTTCATACAACATGCATTCTCAATTTCAAACCAGAAATATAAATTACTAGTACATCATTAACTTGTAGCAAAAACTAAAATTCCCATTAGCTCCATCACAATGTATGGGGTTCATTGCAACCTTGGATATATTCTATGAGTTGTTGTGATTTTTTGCTTGTGCCTACTACATAGTTTTAGTTTTCACCTAGTTATCATGATTCAAAACTTAGTTATCATCTTAGATCCTTATAGAATTATATATATTACGTGAGCTAATGTGATGTTTTGTTTGTCACAATGATTCAAAAATTAATTATTATACCACAATATGGACTTTCTTGTTGTCTGTTTTGTTTATGGACCCCTTAAAAAAACCAGAGGAACATTTGATTTTACAGTGTGATCTCCCCAGCATGGGTGGGGGTTTAGAAAATTGGAGAGTAAATTGAGTGGTTATTTTTAGAAATTGTTGTATAAGATGGGAAATTTGGATGGTTTGTAGACAATATGGATGTCATAACATCTATCTTTTTTTAATTTTTTAGTTTCTCTGGCCACCATGCATCTAATAGGATCCATTTCAAATAAGAACGTCAATACATCACTATGTGAATGATAACTTGTGACATCCCTAGCCATTTTCTTTTATTATGGATCAAGTTATAAACTAATGACTTGAGAAATCCCTAACCATTTTCTTTGATTGTGGATCAACTTATAAAGTAAAATATAATCTCTCTTAAGAAAACTCTACATTCTATATTGGATGGAGGGAAAGGTTATGATAAAAAATGTACAAAAAACCCCTTAAGGTTGTCTCAAGATACTCTATTGTTAATCACATAGTGTCAACCAGAGGAACATTTGATTTTACAGTGTTATCTCCCCAACATGGGAGGGGGTTTCAAAAATTGGAGAGTAAATTGACTGGTTATTGTTAGAAATTGTTGAATAAGATGGGAAATTTGGATGGTTTGTAGACAATATGGATGTCATAACATATATATTTATTGAATTTTTTAGTGTCTCTAGCCACCATGCATCTAATAGGATCCATTTCAACTAAGAACGTCAATACATCACTGTGCGAATGATAACTTGTGACATCCCTAGCCATTTTCTTTTATTATGAATCAAGTTATAAACTAATGACTTATGAAATCCCTAGCCATTTTCTTTGATTGTGGATCAAGTTATAAACTAAAATATACTCTCTCTTCAGAAAACTCTACATTCTATATTGGATGGACGGAAAGGTTATGATAAAAAATGTACAAAAAAATCCTTAAGGTTGTCTTAACTTACTCTATTGTTAATCACAAGTGTCAACTAGAGGAACATTTGATTTTATAGTGTGATCTCCCCAGCATGGGTGCGGGTTTGAAAAATTGGAGAGTAAATTGAGTGGTTATTGTTAGAAATTGTTGTATAAGATGGGAAATTTGGATGGTTTGTAAACAATATGGATGTCATAACATATATCTTTTTTGAATTTTTTAGTGTCTCTAGCCACCATGCATCTAATAGGATCCATTTCAACTAGGAACGTCAATACATCACTATGCGAATGATAACTTGTGACATCCCTAGCCATTTTCTCTTATTATGGATCAAGTTATAAACTAATGACTTGTGAAATCCCTAGCCATTTTCTTTGATTGTGGATCAAGTTATAAACTAAAATATACTCTCTCTTAAGAAAAATATACATTATATATTGGATGGAGGGAAAGGTTATGTTAAAAAATGTACAAAAACCCCTTAAGGTTGTCTCAACTTACTCTATTGTTAATCACAGTGTCAATTTTGTAAAAATATAATCTACAATAAGGACTGAGTTGGTTTTCTCTTTTGTAAATTTTGTTTGGAATTGTAAAAAAAAAATTATAAAAGCTAAAATTATGTAGTGAGAAACATTGTTTAAAATTTCAGAATAAAGATTTTAGTAAGTTTGACATCATGTAATATGAAAATTGTTTATGATTATAAAGTAAAAAACATGTAATATTTTTTTAGCTAAGCTAAAATTAGGTAATTAAAGATATGTATATAGTTTTCTTTTTAATGAAAGAAAGAGTATGTATGTAGTTACAAACTGTTATGTAGTTACAAACTATTACAATTAAGTAATTAAAGGTAAATTTAGTGTTATTTAAGAAATGAAAATTATGAACATTCATCATTATTGCTCAAGATAAATCATGTCGTGTGAAATAATTTCGAAATTTAAAAAGATCACATATTTAAAAAAAAAATATTATGAATTTAATTTTTTATATATTAAGAAATACTAATCATGAATAAGAAAACAATTGTAACATAAATAATATGTAACAAAAAACCATGTATTTTTGGAATAATAAAATAGTTGTAACAAAAATAATATAGAACAAGAAAAACTATGTATATTTGGACGTATGAAAATTTAGATACATTTTATTAAGTAAAATTTTAAAAGAATAATGGTTATAAACATTTAAAAATAATGGTTAGGGCATCTTAATTTCCCCCTTTGGATAAACCACATTCCACTTGAATACCATGAGTCAATACCATGGGTTTTTTTTATAGTTTAGTAAATAATTAGTTTAGATCTATATTATTGATGAGAGGGATCAATGACGTTTGCATATCAAGACATTTGATCCCTCTTGGCTCTTGGTAGATCCAAAGTTAGGCCATCTTAATTTCCCCCTTTACATAAACCACATTCCACATGCATACCATGAGTCAATACCATCTGTTGTTTTTATAGTTTAAATAATTAGTTTAGATCTATATTATTGATGAGAGGGATCAATGATGTTTGCATATCAAGACATTTGATCCCTCTTGGCTCTTGGTAGATCCAAATTTAGGCCATCTTAATCTCCCCCTTTACATAAACCACATTCCACATGCATATCATGAGTCAATACCATGGGTTGTTTTTATCGTTTAGTATTATTTTTCTTTTTTATTTGACCTAGTTAAAATGTTAATTACAATATGTCAATCTTTTACTTGTGAATCTAATGGCCTAAAACATTTCAATGGTCTAACATTTGATCCAATGGATAAGACATTGACACAGTGGCACCTAGGGGAGTTGTTTTCAAATAAGAACGTCTTATGACGTAATTATAAAAATTATTTATAATAATATTTTTATAAAAGTTAATTAACTAACCAGAAAGAATTGTCATCAAACTTACATATACTAACTTTTTTTTTTTTTAATGGTTTTCTTTCACAACATGGAATAAATAATTGGACACTTTGATATGCGTTTTGAAATGAAGATTACATTAGGTTGCATATCATGTAAGTAAACACAAAAATAATTATAATATAATTACAAGAGTGCAAAACTAAATTTACATGTCATGATGTTTTTCCTTTATATGATTTCCAAAAAAAAAAACTGCTCCCTATTAAGTATAAAAAAGTACATATATTAGAGAGAGAAAATCTCAATAGCCATAGAGAAATACATATAGTAGGGCCATCATGAGTCTATAAACAGAAAAGCACAATAACCTGCTATTAGAAGATTCAGATCAATATTGACCACAACTCAAAAGAAGTCTATCAAAAGGCCAAAACAGCTAGAAAAATAGAATTTAGTCTAGAGAAAGACACGGCACCCTGCAAACAATGACCCATGTTTTATTATAAAGCGATGAAGCCTTCCCTTGTCAGAGAGCCATAGAAGAAGTGATGGAAGAGAGCAACAACTCAATTTAAATAGTGGATCCTCTTCCCTATTTTGAATTCAATAGATGTCAAATATAGGAAGATGAAGAAATTCATCAGAGAAATCTCTAATGCTAAATTTCCAAATCTCAAGAGCTGGAGAATTTAAGGGAACCTTTTAGTTAGCCCATGCTCTTATATGATTTATAGTGTGATTTATAGTGTTAGTAATGTTAGTATATATGATAACACTTCTCCATGCCTCTGTTACACATCCCACTGTGAGTATGCTACACATAAGTCTTTCTCATGAAGAGTTTTAATGAATTATGAACAGATTTAGATACCAATAGATGCACAATATTAAGAATTGAATGCCAATTGTTTTTCACTAAATTGCTTATACAATATGAGGTCAAATTTTCTTTCCCCCGAGGCACCCTTGAAAGCTTTATATATAATTATGAAACAATTTGCACCTAATATCAAATATCTGGATTTCTCATATGTAGCTTGAATATTTGATTGCAACTGAAGTACTTTGACTTGAAAAGAGGTCATTTCTATCACAAAAAAGAGAAATCTACAAGATATTGAGAAATGGAATCTCTAGAGACATTTTTATTTGGTTGAACTTGAGATCTATTATTAGTAATTTGAATAGTTTAATATGAGAAATGGAATCCCTAGAGAAATTTTTATTTGGTTGAAATTGAGATCTGTTATTTTTAATTTCAACAAATTAATATGAGAGGTTGTGACCTGAAAATAAAGGTTCTTACCTACCATAATCCTCTCTAAAGAGGCATCACTACTACCAAGCTATTTGTATAATCAAATTGATTTCTCTACAATTATTACATAGTACTCTAAGAAAGGAAACATAAAATTAATGTCGGTTCTAACATCTAAGCCATATACCCAAATCCATAACTAATTATTGTTCTAACATCCAAGCCATACACTAAAATCCAGATCTTGGTTACATTATAATAATCTCATGCCTTATCATGTTTGGATAACGGAATAGCCATTTCTGGGAATGCCTTAAGATGTAGCTAAGTAATAACTTCCTATCCAGAAATCAACTCATAATCATGGTCATGGTCATAACATTGAAATATTTTATTTTTATTATTTCCATCACAGACATATACTTAGGTATCGATTTGTAGGACACGGGTAGTTCTGCTCCATCCAGGGAATTGACAGAACTCCTAGACACGCTCATTAGACATACTTGAACATAAATTGTTCCAAAGGAGTCACCATCTATGTTTGGAAGATGACACAACACACTTTTCACCCCAAGCACCAATTTTAAGTTGTAATAGAAAGAAATTTATGCAGATAACATTGTACAAGTTGCATGCTTCTAATGAGGATTGCTTGCTTATAAAGTATCATGGTTAATGTCAATCTGATTTCTGCTTATAAAGGGCTTTAGGGAGTGCATGAAGAGTTATTTTGTTACAATTTATATAGTTGTTCTAAACCATATGAAGCGAAATTTCAAGAAGCAGTGAAATTGCATTACAAATTTGAGTGACCATGAGGTCATTCAAATATAAAAGTGACATATAAGAACTTCTATAGTCTTAGTGTATAGAGACACATATGAGAAATAAAGATTATTACATATCTGAAGTAGGTTCTACATCAATATGGACATCTTAGTGACTTGGAGGCCGAAAGGAGTCATGAGTAATTTTTTTTTACAAAGCCCACTGCTCTGGACTGGGTAAATGGACCAAAAGCCTCCATCTGGCCACTTTGTCTTACATGTGCATGAGCTCTAGTGTAGAATGAAATGTACATATATGTTATATAACCTGTATAACCTGGAATCATAAACATAGAACTAAAAATTTCATCATGTTGATTTGTAGAGAATGATTTAGGAATAAATGGAAATAAGAACAAGATATTTGGACGTGAGAGAAATTATTAATTATTAGTATCTGCAACACTGAAAATAATGACAATAGCAGTGTGACATGGGCCTTTTATTTCAATTTTATGAAACTTTGTTGCAATTCACAAAGAAGTAAACGTAAAGAAATAGCACAATAAACACTAGTGTAAATCAAATCAAGTGGCTTTGCATTTTTAGGTGACCTAAAAAATGCAACAACGTGCTATAGACCTTGGAAAAATATTGATAACATCCTAGAATCGAACCGTAACATGTTTCAGTGCAACATAGATTCAAATTATTTTTTTCCAGCCAAGAAATTTCCAAAAAAGGCTAAAAACGGAAAAGACATTTGGAAATAAAACAAGGAACTAGGGTCTGAAGATGAACTTGCATGCTATAATTGTTGGTTTTTTTTCACATTATAAATCATAAAGACATATATTGTTAAATATTTCAAAAAAGGCATTTGGAAAATAGCGTAGGAACCAAAGACAACATAGTAGCACAAATGTCCATGGAAGGATGGTCGTTTTTTCTATATACATTACTTTAGAGAGATTAAAACTTGACCAAACAAGATGTATTATTTTCTTTAAAATAGAACTGCTTAAAAAAAATTGAAGTCTTTCAACCAGAGTGCATGTTGATGGTTTCTGAGGAGGGGGAATTCCTAGTCGTAAACACAAGATGTTGCATGGCATCGACAACACCAATTGACATCCAAATTTGGGATGTGATTGAGATAGTATGCTCGAATTTTCCTATTTGTATCCCTTTTGTGTACATGGATGAGGAAATGCATGAAATATTTAATCCTTTTAATTATTTGGAGAGTTGGGCACAACTGGTATAGAGGCAAAGTGGAAGGGCGAAAGAACTGTGCCTGTATATTGAAAAGAGAAGCCTCTTGTTCATGTATTTGATGGGAAATTTTGTAGAGTTGTGAAAGAAATTTTTGATCCATATGTTTTTGAAAGCAAAGGAAAATCATGTAAGTGAAAATGTATAAATTAACTAATTGAAATGGAAAGCACAACAACAAAAAAACGGTAGAAACCATTTTGAAGTGAAAATATATTGGAAATAGAATATGTAAAAGAAGCAAGAAAATTGCAAGGTGTTACAATGACAAAGAAGATGGAAGTTGTACTGGTGAAATGAAAATGAAGGAAAGGTACCAATAGGAGAAGGTATTCAAGGAGTTTGATTAATAGATTTGGAGGCAAGGTACATTTCCTATTTTTTCCTGTGTATGATGAAATGGTTTTCTTGCATGTGTGAATAGCGTGGGAACGTGAAATCGCGGGAGATGCAAAGATAATTCAACGATCTAACTCTTGATACAGCTGTGAAATTTAGGCCTTGTCGATAAATGTTTTCGATGTCGATTGTTTCCTTATCTAGTGTCATGCCTTGTGATTTATGTATTGTGAAGCCCCATGCCATGCAGAGTGGCACTTATGTTCATGAACCCCTTGTTATGGGAGGAATTGGAACATAATTTGGATTTGAGGCATCCCATGGTGGACGTTTGTAGTGAATAAAGTCAACAACAACAAATGATGGCAGTTCGGGGGTTTTAGAACCAGGTGCATACATGAGTGTGTGAACATTGCTGAGCGAACCATTAACAAATCCAACCTCAACCAACAAGTTTCTTGTAAGAATGACACGTTGCCCAATGCAGAGGAATATTTTTGCAGCTAGCTGATCATCCTCCAATTTGGTGATGGGTAGTTTTCTCCATTGGGTAGCATAACAACGTGAAACTGACTGGTTTAGTGTTTTTAAAATGGATTTATTGTGTAGTGCAACAACCTCATTTTTTGTGTAGAGGTGCATTGAATTGGAGAATGGTTGGAGTTTAGCTTCATGAAGGTTGGTTTTTGAACATGTAATAAAAAAGCTTCCAATGATCAGAAGTGGGGGTTGTATTGCGAAGGTTGGAGAGGAGTTGACGAAAGGAAATTTGAGTAGGACTTTTTCCTTGTTGTCGAAATAGTGTCAAAATCATAACCACAGTGTCAAAGCTTTTCCAAAGATAATTTCCATGAGAAGTTCCTACATACATTGGTGTGTCTTTGATAGGTGGAAGTTGGCCGAGGTCCCCCACAAGGATTATAGAATATCCACCGAATGGGTTGTTTTTATTTGATGGAAATGCCTCGCGCAAGTGATCATCAATTTGAGCAAGAAATTTAGCGCCAATGAAGCTCATTTAATCAATTAGAATGTATTTCACATGCTGAAGTTATTCTTGAAGGTTCAGGAGGGATTGACCTTCTAAAGGTTGCATAGAGGAAATAGGGATGTGAAGAGCAAAGTATATCATCAGGGCATTTATGTGGAATTCTATAACACCAGTTGGAGCAAGCAAGAGGAGGGGGTTTTCTCCATTGTTTAAGTTGGCAAGGAAGGCATTTTTGAGGCACTCAATTAGGAAAGACTTGCTAGTGCCGACAACGCCTTGGATGACCATTCTTAAAAGTGTGGTGGCGGTATTGTTGTGAAAGTGGGAGAAAATTATATTAAATGCAGTGGTTTGGCTTGGGGACAAGGACAAAAGGGAATTTGAGCATGGATTTTGGATTTGGTGAAGTATTTTGGAGGAATAGTTGAAGTCGATGAAGCGGATGGACGTTTCTTGCAAGTGTGAAGGCATTACAGAGTGGTCCCAATTATGGTTTGCATCAAAGTCATGATGGCCAAGCATGTCATGCTCATCGAGGAGGATGTTGTTAAGTGGGTGGAGTTTAGAAATGAATTTCCATTGATCCATGTATATGGTGGGGGCAGGGCAAGTTTCATCAGTCGATGAACAGTCAAAGTCGGAAAAGTCTGGGCTAGGAGGGGCTCTGTGAACATGCAAAGCTTGATACATGTGTCTATATTGTTCCCAATGTGCAACAATGGCCATGTCGGATGTGCCAATGTCATTAGGGAGTCTACAAATAGGGTAGTATAGAAGGAGTTCACTCCAGTAGAAGTCTACATAGCATGTTGATTCTTTCGATGGAATGGAGGTGTAACAAGGAAGGACATGCATGACCATAGGAGGGATTATGTGTTTCCAGGGCGATGTATTACGATGGGAGGAGAAGGAATAAGAGCATGTGATTTCACTAAGAGGCAATGTCGCAAGTGCAGGAGCTATTTGCTGGTAGGAGAAGATGAAAGGTGTTGATGGAAGATTACCATCCATATATTCTGAAACATGTTCAAATACTTGTTTTTTTATATTGAGGGAGACAAAATAACAATTGCACTTTGTTAGTGGGAGTTTTTAGAGCATGTGGCATGTTTCTTGTGCACCAATGTCCCTATCGGTGACCATTTCGGTAAGGACTTTGCGGACTACAGTCATAATAGGAGCATCGGGGGGTGGGAGGGGGAACTTTGCGAGGGACAGGAGAGCATCTGGTAGTAGCTTTAGGACTTTGCCTCTGCTTTATCTGTATACTTTGAAATGTATTTCAACACAGGATGATGTGAGAGAAATGGTTGAAATTCAATGTTGGCCCTCCATATTGCAAACATATGAGCATTGTGCACATTTAGCTTATTGTCATTTCTAGTAGGGTAGTACACTTTCTGGCCAGTAGCATCAATGTGAAGAGAGGAGGTGTCTTGAACCTCCCATGGGACTTCATAGTAGCAATTAGTAGAGTTATTTCTTTTGTGAAATCATGTAGCGGAGTGGCAAGTTGTGTGTCTTTGGACGGAATTCACAAGTTTGTTATCGTCTTGCAACTCATTGACCACAAAGATTTCATGCATCCCAAGGAGGCACATGTCATGTAGGGATGAATGATTCATTCCAGGAGCCCGGTTGTGAAGAGGATGAGGGTTCCAAGCAGTGATGCATGTATCAAAAATTTATTTGGCTGCAAGGACATCTGCAGTGTTGGTCCAGTCAATATTTTCCATAGAAGGTGCATTTTGAAGCCACGGGAAACCATGGATATGTGCAGAGCCTCAATTTTTCCATTCATACCTTAGCAAGGAAGGGAAAAAAAATTAATATGGATGTGTGGAACTAAAATTAAAGAAAGGAGAGAAGGGGAAGGAATATTATGCATACATGCACCAGTAATTTGTCACAAGGAATATTTTTAGTAGGACCTCTTCCAGGAATATTGTGAATCTGCAATGGATGTACTAAGATGCACGATATGTGTTTTCAACAATTTTTTGGATTATCCAGCGAGTTTTATCATGTGTGTTATAAGGAATGGCCACATGCAACTCATGCCATTTGGTATCAGCTGCACTTAGTGTGAAGAATATGGAAGCGGTACCTTGTTGAATGATCATGTCATTGAGCTCCCCTATAGCACTGTTAAAGAATGAACGTCTCCCACGTAAGGATGAGCCGAAACACATAATTTATTACGAAATGGTGGAAGGCGGAAGCTGTTGAAGGTGGTGGCGAAGCTCTGTGATTGTTGTCAGAAGGGTATTTGCAAGATCCCTTTTAATGAAGACAAAATTAGTTTCTTGGCTTCGATGGTGCATGATAAGGTTGTACAAGTAATAGCCAAATCTAGGATGTTGACCAAAATGGTTGTCATGGTAGCACATTAGATGCAAAGTGTATTCTTGCATATCCACTTTTGCAATTCTTGGTTGGTTAATCATGGAAGATCTGGTGGGGAAGAGGGTGGGGAAGGCCATGGATAAGAGGCCCACTATGTTGTATTCATTAACTAGAGAAAGGCCAATGATGGGCCATTGAAGTGAATGGGTGGGTGCGGAAATGGAGGATTCTATGTAGGCATTTATTTCATCAATTTCTGAATGATAGTTTGGTAGAGTTGAAAAAAAGGAGGATGAGTGGAGGTCATATGTGCATGGGTTGGGAAGTTCATAATTAGGAGTTTCATAAAGACCTTCTTCGGGTGGGAGCGAAGTCATGTTGATATGGCGTACAATGTTAGAAATGTCGGTAGGTGGAACAGGGAGAGCAGAGAGTGAAAGTGGGTTAATTTGAACATCTTTTTAGTATGGTTCGTTTTCTAGTTTGAATTGCAAAGCTGCAAGAACACGTGATCCACTAACAAAAAATTCATAGGATGTTTGGCCATTACTAGTTTTGTTTACAACAAGTATTTCCAGTTCTAACAACATGTGAGGGAGAGAGGTGACAATATTAGTGATATCTTGAGGGAATCTAATCGTATGGCCAAAATATTTGAGTTTGCCTCCACGTACATAAGTGAAGTGAAGAACGGGGTTGACACGAGCAATGAGAACCTCTTCAACTTGAGTTAGGCAGGGGAGGACATGGGATTGGATGCCTCGGTCCATGTTGTTTGTGGAGGAGAAACAATGGGTTGTTTGTTCAGAGGCACAACGGGTACAAGAAATAATTTCATTTTTTGTTTTCGTTTTCATTGATGGGTAAGCTTCATGACAAGTGGAGAAAACTTGGATGGGACAAAGTGCATCAATCCTTGCATGAAAGCATCGATGTGGATGTTGGAAATGGTTGTTGTTAAATTGTTTGGAAGGTGAAAAGGAATGTACATGGGGGGGCATTTGTACAGGGTAGGAAAGAGGCGAAGGAATTGAAGGCTTTGGAAAGGTTTGGTCAGCGATTGGACATGGAATGGGAAATGGGAAAGGTTGGGTTGATGGTAGGGGAAGGAGGGTAGTTTGGGAAGGAATTGGAGATTAGTTTGCATTGGATTGAGAGTGAAGGTTGGCTCGACGATTGGTGAAGAGGAAGCAGAGACGTGCATTAATTCTTTCCTTGTTAATCACGTAGTGGCATCGTCATTTTTCCCTTTGCACATTGTTCTCATGTGTGGTTGGCATAACTGTTGCAAATAAGAAAAGCTATGTCAAGAATTGAAAGTGTTAATGATGTATAAGGAAAGGAGAGAGAAGCATCCATATGAAGCATCTTTTTGCATATTTTTTATTGTATTTTTTTTATTGTTTGATTTTTGTGTGTTATGTCTTTCATGACAAAGAATACTAGTATATAAATTTTCTGAGTGATGTTCGAAGAATAAATGTATTGAATACATGATGCACGGAAACGGGTTTTTGGATTTTGAAATGAAAAAAAATTAGTTTTTGAAGCTGTAGAGACCAACTCTATCATTTACTAGATAAGCTCTAGGCTTTATATATATATATATATATATATATTATATATATATATATATATATATATATATATATATATATATATTTACAAAGTGACTAGGAAATGAAACCATAATCCTACAAGTTTGAAAACTTAGTAAAATTAAATCATGTATATCAAGTCCATCAATTTAACTTCATAACACATACATATATTTAACTTGATTATAGGCACAATGAAATCATCATAATTAAAAACAATATAACTAACACATGTACCGTTCACCCTTGGATGAGAACCAAACTTGACTTGCTGCTACTTGAGCTCCTTTGTTTTCGTCTACCTCCAAGCTTGAATTTTGTTGTGATTAAACCAAATGTAATGACCCACCGGTTGACCTCCTAGCCTACTCCTTGGGTACTTTCCTTCCCCGCGGACCCCTGAGCTGCAATGGGGTTGTACAATGAAGGAATGTGCTATCTAATAGAGGTGAGCCCTTCTTGGCTCAAGAGTCCCCTCTCTATAATACTCTATCCCACCAAACTCAACTATAGCTTGTAACCACTCAAAATGACATAATCTCCTCCATCCAACAATAGGGTAAACAAAAAAGGTTTTTTTTCCCTTCCATTTCCCTTTCTTTTATAGAAGGTTTCATAGGTGACACTTGGAATTTATTGCATAAATAATTATTTTTTAATACCCAAAAATTTGATTATTCACCTACCCATGTGTCACCCTCTCATGAAGACTCTCCAAAAATAATTTACTTAATTATTCATTTAAAAATAGTATTTCCTTCAACCCAACAAGGCTTCCTATTTCTTCTCCTAGTTGTCTCTTGATTCCCCCTTTTTACTCCTTAAATTGTATTTATCACTGAATTTAATTGATAAGTCTCAGATTTGGTCCCCTAACTACCTCAATTTTCCTTTTAGATGAACATTCTTATGTTGCCTTTTGCCACATGGAAGTTATCTAAATTTCTCAAATTTTAATTTATTTTAATTCACCACCCTCTCCTCTTAATGAAGTTTTTTATAAATCTTTATACTTAACTCTATGTCCCTCTTTCCCCCTTTTTGCCTAATTAAGTTACTTATGTACATTATCCACTTAATATTTTGTTTTAATCATGGAAAAGGTAGAGTTATCATGGTAAAATATTTTATCTCTTCCTATTCCTCCCTTACCCTAAAGTTTATTCTTGATTTAATTCATTTCATTCTAACATCCTATATCACTTGATATGAATAGTTGGACTTTCATATATTGTTTATATTTATTAGTTTCTTTAATGATGTCAAGGGTGTCAAGTTGGTCATGCCCTTCGAGAATCTTCCATTCGAGGTTCCAAGGGTGGCATGCCTAAGAATTTTTTTTTTTTGATGCCAAGGATGCCAAGTCGGTCATGCCCTTCAAGAATTTCTCTTGAAACCCCAAGGGTGCCACACCACTTTCCCTTCAAGTATTTAGTGGTTACAAGAGGAAATTATATGTGCAATGACAGAGACCCCTATCATCTCGTAAGTTGCCTGCTATAGTGAGACTAATGGTGTTGGGGATAAAGGAATCCTCCTTGATGCGCGCCCCCCAAAAAATCCTCGTGAGAAAACCGAATTTGGGACCTACCCTCATGACATTGTGATCTTTGAGGCAAAGGTATTTTGACCTTTCCAGCCTAAGTCACAACGAAAGTGCTAGCGAGTGAGATTAAGAACATTGTTCCACCCCTCCCATGTTGTTCCATCCAATTGTACAACCCCATCACCCATATGTGAGTCATCCGGCCAAGTAAATAACATGTTCCTGCAACCACTAACATATCATTAGAGTGTATATATATATATATATATATATATATATATCAATTTTCAAACTGAACTTAGAATTTCAAAGACCAAATATAAATTTATATCAAACCAGAATTGTCAGCTCATCATATGCGAGTGCCTCTGGTGGTTCCCTGTCATACTCAATAATCATCAGTAACAAAGTTTCTCATTGTTAGTCATTATCATAATGGCAACATCAACATGACCATCATTCACATCGTTATTCATTTTGAATTAGAACTAATGTAAGTAGCTACCATAAGGGACACATCCATCATGGTTATCATAATCATAACATCAATGGGAAATTAACATATCCATCAAAGCCATCATCATTGTAACATCAATAGAAAACATACCTATCTATCATCATCATGATATTAATAGAGAACATACATATTCATCAATGATGTCATCATCATAGTATCAATAAAGAACATACATAACCATCAAATCCACTAATAATAGAGTCATGTGTCTGGATCCTCAACTTGAGGTCGTGAAAGTATAAAGTATGAAGGATTAGTGTCCCTCAACCAAAGTGGGGCACTACATTCACCCCCTCTTAATAATGAACTTCACCCCGAAGTCCTTAGGTTAGGAAAGGAAATTGAGACAGGGAATGCATATCCTTAATATCCTCTATTAAAATCTTGCTATCCTCATTGTGAAAAGTATCCTCAATTTTTAAATCAAGAAATTTCTCCCTGATTTTTGTCCATCAAGGAATACCGAAATATTTGAGGATCATACTTGAAACATCTTCCATCTTCTTTATGGTTCCCTTTACACAAGTAATATAAACATCATATTTTCTTGTTAACTTTTATTTCCTCCCTTATATAGTGTTTAAATGGTCGTGGGTGATTATGTGTCGCATTCTTTGACGATCAATCCCTACAATTATATTTTATCATTCTTGATGCCAATGCTTTTAGGGCACACAACGTCATTCAACAATGTATAATATGTGTATGGATATGCCTAATACATTATATCAATATTCCTTTTGTAAAAAATGTGGACTACTTGGGAACCATTAGTTTGTATAAACACCATCCCCAAATAAGTTAACAAAATATCTACAACTTATATATGTTTATTTCTCATATATTAACACAATTGATTTCTTATTAGAATGATCATAGTTATATATGTTTAACATCTATCACCATGAAATATCTCACAAGAGAATGTACAATTAGTGAGTGACCATTAACTCAAACCACATGTGTAATGAACCTACATCAGGGTGCATCAATTCTTCTTGTGAATTAATCTCAACTACATCACTTACAACACTTAGGTTTAATTAATAAAATGGCTTTTAGGCTAGGAATCATCACATAGTAGATAACCTTTAACATGATATCATTAATATCGCTATATGATAAAGCTCCAACAAAAATAAATTAAACCATACAAGTATATGATAGGCTCCAAAAACTAGCACTCAATATCAACCTATATCAAATTAGTAATAATCCTTTTGAATTTCTTAGCTGTCACATATTTGAACCTAAGAGTATTGTAATTATCAATTTCAATGTTTCTAATCATCATTGTCTCAATCAATCACCTAAGCTAAACTCCTTCATTATCACATGCATGGCACGTCTCTACTGTGCAATTGTTGAATAATAAGCAATTGCATGTTCCCTCTTCTTCTCCCATAAAGGAATCGACATGAAAATTTAATTCCATACATTTATTCCCTGACGTGTGTGTGTATATATATATATATATATATATATATATGTATGTATGTATGTATGTATGTATGTATGTATAATGTAATTAATCTCTGAGTCATTATTGGATCCATCAACATGTCCCTAGGTGTTCCAAATCACTTGGGATGGCTAAGCATTCCAAAAACCACTATGTCATGAACCATATTGTTTTATAGTAAAGGGTTATGACCATATGAGATTGACTAACTAGGTGAAGAACCATGCACATGAACACATACTTATGGTTTTCCTTTGGCAAAGTATTTGGTAAAACTATATAAATACTAAAAACCTAATATAAGAAAAGCGATAGACTGTCATCTAAGATTTCTCAAGATGAAAGGATGAAACCTACTTGTTATTGTTCTCGTCATTATTTTGTCCCAGATATGAAATGAAACTCTAACCCTCAAGAGTTCTTGTTTAATTTCAGGTGGATGATTCATCCTAGAAGGAGTCACCTCCAAGTAATCTTTAGGTTGACATATTTTCCATCCATATTCTTAGGTCATCATACTCTATTTCCAAGGGCTCTAGAATCAATAATTGTTTCAATATTATCTATTGCTATCAATCTATTGGTATTGGATTCCTGCGTGAATGACTATCTTGTTGTATTTACTCTTATCAATTATATAAAGGATCCCGATTCTGTTTCAAAGAATGAAAAGTTTTCTTGCCATAATTTAGGAAACCAACATCCTTACCAACGTAAACATCAATTTACACTCTAGTACTCATATCTCATAAGGAATTTACTACTTTAGTATTATTATTAAATAACATAACTTATTTATTAAGTATCACAATATGTATGATTTACTAACTTTTAATGATACATTTAATATGCATGTACACTCTATTCTAACTTTCAGATATGCATTAGCCATGATGCAAATATATTAACTTGAAGTATGTGTTTAAATATATCACTTTGTCTAACCCTATATTTATGGATAGAGTATTATAAGACTATCCACTTTAATTGAAGTGAACCTATAATTACTTTGAAATCCCTTTTTATGTTTCATTTTCTTCAAAATTTTACAATATTTATTCTATAACAATGTTGCTTCTGGTCATTCAATTTAGAAATTAAGATATGGAAAAATTGCTTAAAACTTATAACCTATATTGACCAATGTCAAATTTATAATGGTCAATAGTAAAATCCAATCTTACAGTTTTGATTTCACATAAAATAATAAATTGATATGTGAAGTGAATAGATCAATTAATTTTCTGACATACAAGTACTTGTATAAATTTTGGTGGGTTATCCACATTAGTAAGTCTACATAAATTTTGGGTGGGTAATAAACACTAATTCTACAGCATTTCAGGTTTACTCCTATCTGAGTATTGAGGAAAACATAAATAATGGATATTGGGGAGAACATAAATAATAGAGGGAAGTAACTCCTCAAATAATAAAGTGTTGGCCTTAGGCCTAAATAAATGTTAATGTCATATTACTGCCAATCAACTACAGCGGGGCACTACAGTTTACATTAGTTTACATTGAAAAGTCCATGGAAAAGAAAAATTCATAGAAGAGGGGCAGAACCAATCCAAACGCCATTTAAGGAATGAGCCGACCATGGCTGAGTTTGAGGAGACATGTGAGCTACATGGCCTCCCTTTTTTTGATACTGAATTTTCACTTTCTGAAGGTTATTGGTCATCATTATGATCTGAAAAAAATTATTATGAGAGTCCTAAAATAGTATGACAGCTTGCTATTGACAACAAAGATATCACATACGTGGGTAATCTGCCAACAAAATGCTTAACCATGTACAGTGGTACATTTGCATGCAAAAGATATTGGTTGTTAAAGAACCATACATTAAGATTAAAGTGGGAGGGTAATAGACAGGTCAGTTAGTTGGGAATGGGAAAAAGTTTCAGATAGGAGAAGATCCCCAGATAGGGGCCAAATGTTATGGTAATTTGTCTCAGGCATGAAGCTTCAAAATGTTGGGATTTTCTCTCTAAGGAAAATAATGACTCGGAGATACATAGGAAAGGTTGGTCACCGCAGTGGTTGACTGTAGAAGATCTAATATTATAAGGGCTTTTCGTAGAGGACTAGAACCACTTTATTAATTTTCTTAACCATAGTGCTATCAAATTATGAAGAAAATTTGATCAACTCAAATGGTCCAGCAATAATGGTACAAGGGATTACATTGTCAAACTAGGTTATGCTGCAAGAATTGAAGAAGACCTGTCCACTCAAAGATTTTGGTGGTGGACATCTGCTTGGGAATTGGCATGTCCATTAGAAGCAAAAATGCTATTGGTTGGCTCTAGCCAACAAAATTTTAACCTGCCACAATGGACAAAAGAGGATTTGGGTAGGGCCTAGCAGATGCATTCTTTAGAGGATTATTTACGTAATTGTGAACCATTTGTTTGTGACTTGTCCTGTTGTACTATATGTTTTGGAGGAGGTAGCACAAATAGTTGTGTGTTTGATTAAATGAGACATGCTGACTCTGGCTTAATGTCTTCTTGACTACATAAAAAATGAGACAACTGCAGATTTTAATGCACTTCCTTCCCTTTTATTTATGGAATTTGATGGGCCAAAAATAAGATGAATTTCCAGGATTTGGTTCTTAAACCTACTCAAGTAGCTCATAAGGTTAGATTGGATATGGATGAAAAAGGAGAAAATAGTTAGAAAGTTTGATGACACTAATTATTGATCAAGAGAAACCCTGGGGTTTATTTGATGGTTCAAGTCATGGAGACACAAGTATCTGTGGAGAAGAGATTTCCCTTTACTTTAATACAAATCATTATTTTTATCTGAAGTATGCTACCGGACAAGGTTCCAACAATTGGGCAGAACTTTATGGACTTTGGGTGTTGTTAAAAGCTATAGAGGAGCGAGGATTAAAGCATATTCAAGCCTTTGGAGACTGAAAACTCATGATAGACTAGAAAAATTATTAGTACAAAAATCAAAATCAGGGTTTTGTTCCTATCATGAATCATCTTATCAAGTAGAAGCTGTAAATACCACTTTTGACTTTATTACTTTGGCTCATATTTACCGAGAATTCAACTCACAAGAAGATGCTTTAAAGAATTTTTGGTCCTGCAGGAGTGTACCCTACTGGAGACTGGAGTGCAGAGGTGACATTCTCATTTCAAAAACTGAGCAATCTTTGTGTTAGCTGTTTTCTTGAAATCAGAGTTGTGTTAGATATTCCAGTTTATACGAAATATGTTGGTTCTCTACCATAATAAGCCTTTAATGTTTTTTTTCTGACACATCAGGATCGAATGAATATTGTGAAGGACTGTAATAACTAGACATGGTATCTATTTTGAAAAATGCATACACTAGCTACCACATACGGAACAACCTCTGAGCAATCTCGATTCTCAACACATAAAATTTTATATTTTCATTCCTTTTTCGAAATTTTCAATTAGAAGGGATTTTTTTTTTCACTATGAGAAGAAAAGATACAAATTTTATTTGTGAAAATATGCAAGGGACTAGCAAAATTTATCTAAAAATATGCCTGGGATTGTAAACATGTAAACAGAACATGTACTGTTCAAATACATGTCTCGATTCATATATTGTTCACAAACTGTTAGGTTGATTTGTGGCAACTAAATTCACTGAATCTGGCATTTGTACATGAAGTGGAATTAGGTTGCAGTGTACTCCTTGTTAGACTCAGGGTATCCTTCACACGAATGATTTGTGGCCATCCCAAACCTCTCATGGGATGCCAAAGTTCAGTGGTTAACACTTCGTGACTGTGTGCTCAGTTAAGTATCGTACTAGAGGTTGCATAATAATATAAGATATCGATATATTTAGAAAATAGTTGAAAGTGGAAGTTCAATGCTGGGCTATTCCCATTGCTACCTCATTGCCTTCTCGGTGAGGGCAAACCATAAATAATTCCATGATGGACAACAGTGTATTTTGATCGTCAGAGCCTGAAACTTTAGTTTCTTTCATTTCCATCATTTAATTCCAATCGTGGACCGAACAATACATCATTTATAATTTCATGACACTTTAAATAGGATCATAGGAAACAAGCATAGCCGATGTTAATGTACATAATGGTACAACATTCAGAAACCTCAATGAACGCCATACCCGATATCCACGATCCATTAATAGGAAAATGAATCCATGAGTCTAAAAACAAAAATCCTTTTAAACTGTCACTTACTAATACTAGTTCGTTGAGTTAGTTTTAATACAGTTCCATCGTTTAATGGAACATACTATTTAAACAGATTATTTATGGTCAAGTCCTCATAAATATTTATTATTTTAGGATTGTGATATCCTCTAAACTTCAGTTCACAGAAATATTAATTAGATTAAGATCGTGATGGATTGTTGAAACCTCAGTCCACATAAATATGTCGTAGTTTATCTGGTAAAGGTTTTGGAAAATTTTCCGTTAGGGATTTCTTGGAATTTAATTTGAACAACAGAAATTGAGATTTGGCCCATTTCTAACTAAAAACCCCTCTTAAAACAAAATCTGGTATTTAGAAAACGCTCATAGGTATGTAGAAACCCCACATCTAAGAAGTCGTCTATTTCTCCTGTACGCAAATCAGAGGTTTATGATAGATCCAAATTTCGAACTTTTATGCATTTTAAATCTGAATACATAAGTGGCTTTAAGTGCTCTCATTTGTTCAAAAGGAGGTGAAAATTTTAGGTTTGTTTGATACTTTTGGAATTAGCTTAACATTTTCCATCTTACTGCTATTCTAGATATAATGTCTGTTCATTACCAGCCATTGAAATATAAGTGAAATCAGATATTTTGCTCATCGTGAAGTGAACTCTTTGGATTGATTGCATTGACAAGATTGGTGAAGTTGGATAAGAATACTAACACTTGTTGTCTTATAAGTTCCATAATTTAAAATGGTGCACACATAAGCTCACAAAAAAATAACACGAGGAAACCTTAATACTTTATGGGCCTATAGGTCCTAGAGGTTGAACCTTCGCTCTGATACCAAGTGTAGAGACCAACTCTATAATTTACTAGATGAGCGCTAGACTTTAAATATATATATATATATATTTTTACACAGTGACTAGGAAATTAAACCATAATCCTACAAGTTTGAAAACTCAATAAAATTAAATCACGTATATCAAGTCCATCAATTTAACTTCATAACACATACATATATTTAACTTGATTATAGTCACAATGAAGTCATCATAATTAAAAGCAATATAACTAACACATTTACCATTCACCCTTGGATGAGAACCAAACTTGACTTGCTGCTACTTGAGCTCCTTTTTTGTAATCTACCTCCAAGCCTGAATGTTGTCGTGCTTAAACCAAATGTAATGACGCAACGGTTCACCTCACAACCTACTCCTTGGGTACTCTCCTTCCCCGTGGACCTCCGAGTTGCAATGGGGTTGTACAACTAAGGAATGTGTTAGCTGATAGAGGTGAGCCCTTCATGGCTCAAGAGTCCCCTCTCTATAATACTCTATCCCACCAAACTAAACTTTAGTTCGTAACCACTCAAAATGACACAATCTCCTCCATCCAACAATAGGGTAAACAAAAAAGGTCCTTTTTGCCTTCCATTTCCCTTTCTTTTATAGAAGGTTTCATAGGTGATGCTTGGAATTTTATGCATAAATAATTATTTTTTATTACCCCAAAATTTGATTATTCACCTACCCATGTGTCACCCTCTCATCAATACTCTCCAAAAATAATTTACTTAATTATTCATTTAAAAATAATATTTCCTTCAACCCAACAAGGCTTCCTATTTCTTCTCCTAGTTGTCTCTTGATTCCCCCCTTTTACTCCTTAATTTATTTTTATCACTAAAGTTAATTGATAAGTCTCAGATTTGGTCTCCCTAACTACCTCAATTTTCCTTTTAGATTAATATTCTTATGTTGGCTTTTGCCACATGGAAGTTCTCTAAATTTCTCAAATTTTAATTTATTTTAATTCACCAACCTCTTCTCTTAATGAAGTTTTTATAAATCTTTATACTTAACTCTATGTCCCTCTTTCCCCTTTTTTGACTAATTAAGTTACTTATGTACATTATCCACTTAATATTTTGTTTTAATCATGGAAAAGGTAGAGTTATCATGGTAAAATATTTTATCTCTTCCTATTTCTCCCTTACCCTAAGTTTTATTCTTGATTTAATTCCTTTGGTGCTAACATCCTATATCACTTGATATGAATAGTTGGACTTTCATATATTGATTATATTTATTATTTTCTTTAATTATGTCGAGGGTGTCAAGTTGGTCATGCCCTTCAAGAATCTTCCATTTGAAGTTCCAAGGGTGCCATGCCTAAGAATTTATTTTTTTGATGCCAAGGGTGCCAAGTCAGTCGTGCCCTTCAAGAATTTCTCTTGAAATCCCAACGGTGCCACACCACTTGCCCTTCAAGTATCCAGTGGTTACGAGGGGAAATTATATGTGCAACGATAGAGACCCCTATCATCTCATAAGTTGCCTGCTATAGTGAGACTAATGGTGCTGGGGATCAAGGAATCCACTTTGATGCATGCCCCCCAAAAAATCCTCGTGAGCGAACCAAATTTGGGACCTGCCCTCACGACATCGTGATCTTCAAGGCGAAGGTATTTCGACCTTTCTAGCCTAAGTCACGGCGGGAGTGCTAGCGGGTGAGATCAGGAACACTGTTCCAGCCCTCCCATGTTGTTCCATCCAATTGTATAACCCCATCACCCATATGTGAGTCATTCGTCCAAGCAACTAACATGTTCCTGCAACCACTGACATATCATCAGAGTGTGTATATATATATATATATATATATATATATATATATCAAGTTTCAAACTGAACTTAGAATTTCAAAGACCAAATATAAATTTCTATCAAACCAGAATTGTGTCATCATATGCGAGTGCCTCTGGTGGTTCCTTGTCATACTCAATAATCATTAGTAACAAAGTTTCTCATTGTTAGTCATTATCATAATGGCAACATCAACATGACCGTCATTCACATCGCTATTCATTTTGAATCATAACTAATGTAAGTAGCTACCATAGGGGACACATCCATCATGGTTATCATAATCATAACATCAATGGGAAATTAACATATCAATCAAAGCCATCATCATTGTAACATCAATAGAAAACATACCTATCTATCATCATCATGATATTAATAGAGAACATACATATTCATCAATGATGTCATCTACACATTATCAATAAAGAACATACATAACCATCAAATCCACTAATAATAGAGTCATGTGTCTGGCTCCTCAACCTGAGGTCCTCAAAGAATAAAGTATGAAGGATTAATGTCCATCAACGAAAGTGGGGCAGTACAGAAGCAACAACATTATGCATGTATGGGCTAGACTAAAAGGAACCCACTTTTTGCATTTGAAAAAATTAGAAGAAGCAATTTGTGTATTATTTTCCATACTGAGCATAGCATATTTGTATGTGCATTTAATCAATGTGTGTGTGTTGCAAAGAAGATGAAAAAATGGAGGAAAGTGAAAACCAAGTGAGTAAATGTTCATATATTAAGAATACCCATTACAACATAGTGAATCGGGCATATATACAAAATTTAATAAAGAAACGAGTGGGCGCCCATATGCCCAGTAGAACTATTAAAAAACTATAGGTCTTGCAAAGATACAAAAAAAATTACAAAAGCAATATGCACTATCAAATATGAATGGTAAGTGAGGTTCAACAAGAGTGCAGGGGGGACAATGAGAAGCAATGGAGAATGGAAGGGGTGGGAAATTGATAAAAAAGGTGTTATAGGGAAAGGATGTATGGAACAAGAGGAGGGGAAATAATGGAGGAGAGGGGGAAATGCATAGCTACAGCCTGCGAGAAACTATGTTGGGGGGGCAGGAGCAGGTTGTAGGAATTGCAGGAGGAGATTCGATGAATCAGCGTAAGCGAGTTCTTCAGCGTGCATGAGAGTTGGGCGTATCTGTTCGAAAATGTTGAAGGTGTCCATCCTAAAAGAAAGTGTGAAGAGGAATTGTCATCCTCTAATTTTTCTAGATATGTCTAGGATAGCTCAAAGATCGGATGAGAGGAGGCAGAGGTCCTTCGCAGAGATGCTAATAAGGGCATATGTAGCTTTGTCGAAAGAAACCACATTTTCAAGGTGGCCAGTGTGGTCATGCAACTTAATTCAGAGGACGTAGCAGTAGGCACACTTGAGGAAGGAGCCTTCACATTTCGAACAACACCATGTGTTGTCAGCTTGTCGTAAATCATTTTTCATGCATTACATCCCATCAATTTTAATGGGGCATGCAAGGAATTATAAAGCATCCATGTTAATTGAGGTAGCAGTAGTACGAAGGGAAACCCATGGAGTTCTTTCGTTGGGTAACAGTGAAAGAGTGTCGGGAATTATTTTTGTATTGAGGGGTATCTTTCTCATGCCAATTTATTTCTCGCTGAGCGAGGGTGATGAAGATTTGATGCCTTCCTCTTCAAACCATTTCTTGAGTTAGCATATTTCAAAATTATCTGTATTTATAAGTACGGAAGTGGTAGGGATTGTTCTAATAGTCTCTCCATTGAACTCGACGATTCGCGCCCCCTTGATTTCAAGTACGGGAATGGCTCGAGCAATGTGGAATTTAGAGAGTGTATGGCCTTCAACATGATAGTGTTGCCCCACAAGGTAACATCGATGTTTCTTCCAGACATGTGGCAAAGAGATATAGTTTTCCTAGAAGTCTCAAAGCCATTGCCCCTATGAACAACAGAGGCAGGAGAGAGGGAGTTAATAATACCGATGACATCAATGATTGAGTTGAGAGGTACAAGTTTGAGTGAATTGATCGGCACAAAATGAAAGGTATGGGAAGGTATTTTTTGGTCATTAGCGAAGGGTTGAGACACAGTTGATGAAGAGAAGAGGAGGATTTCGAATGGGATTTTTAGATGGTTATAGGAAGGATTGGGGATCTTTACGGTTCCATTCGTAATAGTGTAGAGATGGCCAACTTGAATGAGAGCATGTAGGGATTCTTTCAAGTAATTGAAGGCAGAGACATGGATTTCATCATCGTCGCAGTCAACAAGGTCAAACCCTAGTGACTTCCTAGCACCATGGGCATTGGTATATTCACGAAGGGGTATTTTGCAAGCTCTTGGCCTTGGATGGACCAAGATTTTCAAGTAGGGGAGAGTGCTAAAAAGGGAGAGTGGTTGCAGATGTAGGGGTGGATTTTGGGAAAGAAATCTTATGGTTTTCAAGGGGGGTGGTGATGAAAAGGGAGAGGTGGAAGAGGAGGACGAGGTGGCTTGGAGAATTTTTTCAGTGGAGAGAACAAGAGGGGTTGGTTCGCCAACCAACGTTGCCACACGCTAGACTATCTAAATGTCGAGGACACAGAGAAACCTGCAATAACAACCATTGTGTGAGTGAAGAGGGGAAGTAAAACATTAGGAATTAAAAAAAATACTAAAGGTACATAAGAGGAGAAGCATAAAAGGGAGGAAGGGGGGGGTGGTTTGTACGCAATGTAAATAGATTGGTGTGCATACATGCATGAGTTTCTTTTGAGGAGAACAATGGAGCCTATTTGGAATTCCATGTTTTTTGCAAGGTCAGTATGCGAAGAAGGGAGCAGAACGACTTGTTAGTGAGCACCATCGGAAAGAGACACGTGGTAGCGAGGCATCACAGTCCGAGCATAACTTACATTAGGGGAATTTTGAGGTCTAAAATAGGCCTCCTAAGGAAATTATAAAATAGTATTGGAAATAATAGAATAATTTTTTATTACATCATCAAATTATAGAGGGAAAAATAAAAAACTACTTTTTCAACTCGTATTTTCAACCTATCTCCCAAATTTTTTACTCAAATTTCAAGCAGGAGTACTCATTAGATGTAAAATTTAATTCCCCATCCAAGGAGTACCCATGTTTCATACTTTCTATGGATCTTGGTACATGAAAAATGAGAAATACATGGAAAACGTGATTGCAATCACATTTTTTCATGTATTTCTCATTTTTCATGTAGTAGGCTCCATCGAAAGTATGCAACATGGGCACTCCCTGGATGAGGAATTAAATTCTGCATCCAATGAGTACTTCCGCTCAAAATTTGAGTAAAAAATTTGGGAGATAAGTTGAAAATACGAGTTGAAAAAGTAGTTTTATTATTTTATTATTTTTTAATATTTTTACCCTTTTACTTAAAAAATGGTGAATCATCCCCCATGGTTGACATCATCATCTTGAATCCTATTGGTTCTTATAAAGTTCATTTTGGTTGTACATTTTTCTTAGGAGGCACATTTTAGACCTCAAAATTCCCCTAATGTTTGTTCAAGCGCAATAATTTGGGGGGTTGGCCGTAGGTCATTGCACCAGTGAGCAACAAAGAAAGTGCTTTGCTAGTCAAGGTCGTCTCCATGGCGATGCGGGAATAATGTTAGAAGAAGGTGCTGTAAACGAATAGACAAAGTAAGGTAAAGAAAGTGAATTAAAAATTCTGTACATAAACGAAGGAAAAGTTATAAAATCTACTTTGAAAGGGATGAAGGAAAAAATCGAATTTGTAAAAACTGAAGGTCGAGCAGGTTTTTTGTTTCGAGAAGTAAATGGTCTCTATAGTAAATATGAAGGGGGATGTGCTAATTCGAAGTGGAGGACAACTAATAAAAGTAGGCAGAAGGGGCAATACAGTGGTGTAGTGTAGTGTTATATGTTGCTGGAGTTAAGTGAAACAACTAAGAAAATGGGGAAGTGACAATAGACAAGTGATATGAAGGGATGTTTCTTTTGTTTACAGTTGTTTCACATGATTTTTTTTCAATATACATGTGCATTTAGAAAGTCTGAAGAGAAGGATGTCAAATATTTTGGAAATGTATGGTACAAAAAGGCAAAAATGAACTGAAAAAAGATGTCTGAATAACTCGGTCATAGAAAAACTGACATGCACTTGAAGTTGCATGGGAGAAGTTGTATTTATTGTTTGTGTGTGTTTTTTTTTTTTGTGAATGTGTATAGAAAAGTGGATGGTGAAGAATTCGATATTGGAAGTAAATAGGAATTGTTTTTTTTTTTGTTGTTGAAAGGGACGTGTGTTTGGAAAAAAATTAGAAAGAAAGAAATGAATAAAGCAATGTGAAGCTAAGTTTGTAAAATAAGAAAAAGTGTAGATCCATACCTCTGAACATCTAAATCAGAAATTGGAAAAGATAAACAAGTTGAGATGTCTACCTCCCGAGAGGGAGCATAAAATTTTATCCTGCCAGGTCAACACAAAGATATGTTAGGCAAGTCGCATATAAATATGCCAAGTGAAAAGGTCAAGGTAACATTTCGAAGGCCTAGCTATAGTTGGAATAGTTGTTAAATACAATGAATGATATGTAGAAAGGCAAGGGCAGAGTAGTGTATTTCTATGTAAGAGAAAGTAAAAGTAAGTAAAACATCACTGGCAAGAGATTGTTGTATTTTTCATTCTGGTAAAGTATAATGGCGTTGGTAGTCCCCTGTTAGTATAGGATAAAGAAGAAATAAGAAAAAGCAGTCATGACCTCTAGAAATAAGCAAGGGATTGGACAAATCGAAAAATGGCATGAGATGAAGGAATCATTCATTGTTGCAATCTTAAAGGTTAGATGATGGAAAAAAGCTTTCTTTTAGAATGTGATATGTAAATACACACAACATTTCTAATTTGAAAATATTTGTAACAAACAAACCTTCATAATGAAATTCATTAAGTTGCAAGGAAGTTGTTTTCGTTTGTTTCAGGTAGAAAAATTTGTTGAAGTTTACAACAAGAAATAGTGAAGGAGGCATCCTGAAACATCATCCTTGATCCTAGTTGGAAAATAATCACCTAAACTAGGTGGGGCCCACATAGGATATTTCTAGGTGTATGTCTATTTTTAGACATGGTGAGCATATTCTATATGTAGCAGGAGACTATTTGTAGATGGTTGGTCAAATGTGAAAAATAGATGAGATTCTATTTTTAGAAGATTGGGTGAATTCTATTTATAGATCGCTAATCTAAAAATAGATGAATGTCGATTATTATTAGCTCTTAATAATAATCAGACACTAAACAACAACTTATTCTCTTGGAGCACTTTATTTCAGTGAAAAAATTTGTAAAATTAGTGGGTTGAAGGAATTACGCAAGTCCTAAGGTTTTACTGGAGTTCATGCATGGAGGACTCAGTTAAAACTGAAGTGGTAAAGTTATGACAGAGTTGGAAGAGTAGTTCATGGAGTTGTTACTCAGTTTAACTCAATTATTGAGTTAAACTCGGTTGAGCTAGTTGTATCTAGTCTAACTGAATGGTACACTAGTGAGAGTGGAGTAAATTAATTATTTAATTAACTCACAAATAATAACTCATTAATCAACTGAAAAATACAGCAGTTAACTACAGTACATGTCAGACCTAGTGGAGACCCAATGCAGAGAGAGGTGAAAGGGTGAGATAGACTATCTATTGTGACCATAGTGATGCATGGATTGCATCTATATATACATTGGAGTTGCCAATGATAATTACACAGTCAAGGAGAGTGGGATTGCATCGAATTGGTCTTTGTAATCAGTTTGGATTGCGCAGTGGAGACAGGCTAGCAGGAGGGCTGAGATTGGTGCATGGATTTGCAGATTTCTTCTATGTTAGTGTGTGAAAATTGTATTGTACTGAGAGCTTGATGTACTAAGCTTTGTATGAGATTGTTACATGATCTCCATGATACATAATATATGATAGTTGGGGTTTTCAGCTTCAAGCTTTCCCGTTAAACAACTGTGTTATGTGTATTTTTATGCTTCACACGTGTGTGCAATTAATTTTCCGCGAAATATTAACAGTGGAATGATTTTGTATTTTGAAAGAAGTTAAATATTGTGAGATCGGGGGAATATGGATGTATGCATGCTTATTGTATACTAATTTCTACAAAATGAAGTACAAGAAAAGTCCAATTAATTTCCTACCAATGTCCTCATAGAAGTGTAATAAAAAAAAATTGTTTGAGTGAGAAGAATCAACAAATACTTCTTTGAGGATTGATACTTGCAACGAAGAGTGTCATTCAAGAATAATAGAAGTTATTTCCAACTTCATCGACTGATATGAAATAACTGCCTCTATTAATATGAAAACAATATTCCAACACATGTTAGAATATTGTATTCGGAAATTGAAAAGTTAAATTTAGGAGATGTTGATCCATTGATACATAAGCAAGCACTGCAACACATTAATTTCCAGCTAAATTAGTTGCTACAACAAATTATTTGATTAATATGTCACCAAGTTCAATTTTGGGTGAGATGACAGTAGAGGAAGTGAAAATGGAAAGAAGACCTCTTTGGAAAACAGGAGGCAAACTAATTCTAACCTTGTCTGACTATGAGAATGAAGGTGAGGTGTGAGGTGGGAATGTCCACAATCATTCATAGGTCACTCTATTCTCTCATAGTTATTGGGAAGAAATGGGCAAAAACATTCAGAAGAAATGTATGTTTTCAAAGTTACAGTGTAGAACAAAAATTGGAGGATTCACATACCAAGAAGTAATAATTCACTTCAAAACCAGGTTTGCATCATAAGCATTTAGAAACAATGTATGTTTTCAAAGTTACAGTATAGAACAAAAACTGGAGGATTCACATACTAAGTAATAATTCACTTCACAACTAGGTTTGAAACAATTAACTGTGCTGAAAATGGCCATCATCTTACTAAATCCATGTGCTATAACTTAGCAGGGGAACATATTTTTGAAAAAATGCCTCAACATATAATCCCATTTGCAGTTAAAAGTGAAGGCTCTGTTTTTTTCTTATTTTGTCCTTAATAAAGTGAGATACTCATGAACATCCACTGTCCAAGATGGAAATGACATAGCAAGAGTATTAGAATTATAGGTTCACCAACTAAGCATTGGTGGAATTTTTGAATTTTCATATAGGCTTGAATTTGAGTGTGCTAATAGAATTTCCAAATATGAAGTTGTAACCTTCGAATTAGATCTCGACTTAGATAGAAAAATTAAGTGTGTAAAGGTTATTAGGGATTGAGACCTGATTATATCTCAAATGAAGAATATTTTCAACACAAAAATGACAGATTAAGGAGACATGGAAATGTTATACAGCATACCTTTTAACTCTTTAATGTGTTTTCTATAGAACTTTTCTGTTTAATAACTTGGTGGATTCACTTGCTATTTGCAACATCCACCTTGCAACCTACAAATGACTTTTTTAGATGGAAAATGTAATTTGGAAGTAAATGCTACCATAATGAGTTGACAAGCCTAAACATTGGAAGGTATTTAGTGTGATTCCCAGATCCTTTGTTAAATGTATTATGGTAAATATTTTTTAGGAGTAAGATAAACGTTGAAAGTGTGAAATGTGAAGACTTTCCAAAAGTTTGTTTTTTGAATGGAGTAGTTCTTCTAGAAAACATCTTTGATAGATATGGTATGTGCAAGAAGAAACTTATAAATGGAAAAACTATTGAAATGGTTGAGATTTGAATAAAACCCAAATATGATTAAAGAAGTTAAAAAGGATACTCAGAAAGAAAGAAGAGAATTTGGGCAACCTTTTTGTGTATATGAGGATTTGCTTGTATGTTCCTATCAAAAGTTAAAATGAAGAATATTTTGAACAAAAAAATGACAGATTAAGGAGATATAGAAATGTTATACGGTATACCATTCAACTCTTTAATGTGTTTGTGATAGAAGGTGTCCCTAGGAAGAATAAGAGCTTGGTGGATTCACTTTTTGTTGCAGCATACACCTTGCAACCTACTGCTAGTTTTTTTAAATGGATAGGGTACTTTGGAAGTAAATGTACCATCATTACTTAATAACCCTGAACATCAGAAGGTCTTTACTGTTATGGTCAGATTATTTGTTAAATGTGTCATGCTAAAGTTTTTTTTAGGAGTAAGATAACCGTTGAAGATGTAAAATGTGAAGACTTTCTATAAGTTTCCCTTTTCAAAGGGCTAGTTCTTCTAGAAAAATATTTGTCAGATATGATATGTGCAAGAAGAAATTGAAAAATGACCATACTAATGAAATTGTTGAGATTTGAATACAACCCGAAAATGATAAAAGAAGGTAAAAAGGCTACTCACAAAGAAAGAGGAGAATTTGGGTAGCCTTTTCTGTATATACGAGGATTTGTTTGTATATTCCTATCAAAGGTAAGATAAATGTTGAAGATGTAAAATGTGAAGAATTTCCAAAAGTTTTCCTTTTCAAAGGAGTAGTTTTTCTAGAAAAAACTTTGATAGGTATGATATCTGCAAGAAGAAACACATATATGACCAAACTAATGAAGTTTTTGAGATTTAAATACAACCCCAAAATGATCAAATAAGGTAAAAAGGCTACTCAGAAAGAAAGAAGAGAATTTGGGCAACCTGTTTGTATATATCAAGATTTTTTTGTATGTTCCTATAAAAATTTAAAAAGAAGCAATTTGAACACCTTGCATCACTGCTTATAGCCTAAGTATGTGCTTGTAATGTGCTTTGCACAGTCAGAAATATTCAAGGTCTACTAGATATGAATGTACATTGAGGTTATTGTATGACCTTATCTTTCTACCAGTGTTATTGAGTTTATATGGTCTCCCATCTATCAAGTCTATGATGAACAGAACATAATAGCTCTAGAACACTTCCAAATAAGCATGATTTGAGATTGTATAAAATGGAAAATGAATTGTTACTTTCACAATGTGCCCACCATAATTACTCTGTATTGTTACAGTACTTGGAATTTAGTTAGAATACTGAAAGGAGCAATTTTATTTCTAAATACCTGGTATTAATCGTTTGGAATTGTTCACACTTCACTTTATAATTTATTATTATAATGATTGCTATGAATTTGGACCCTATGTAAAATACTTGGATGTGGCAGTGCTAAAGTTGTAGTGATGTATGGTTTTCTCTATTTTTCGTCTGCAAGAACTTCTACAATGATGCTTCTAAACATTTTTTGTGTTACAAACAATGCCTTCAAGCCATGCCACCATCTACCTAAAACAATATAAAATACATTGAAGAAATTCCAAATCCTTTACTGTTAACATTTTGAAAAGTCTATGCATAAACCTACCTAAAGAAAAAGGATAGATTAAACTTTAAAACGCTAGTTGCCAGTAGATAGTATGGAATTCCTTGAAAAGCATGGAAAACAGAAGCCGAAGAGTAAGGTTTAGAACAACAGAAAATACATTGAAGAAATTACAACTTCTTTATTGTTAATATTTGAAAATATATATGCATAAACCTAAGGACAATAAAGTTTGAAACTTTGTATGCCCGTAAATGTTGTTGGATTCCCTGATGAGCACTAAACCAGTATTGAATCGGGAGGAAAATTTTTAAAATAGTATAATTCTGTACATTCAAACTTCTTGATTAGCAGTAAAAGAGAACTTGTATAAATGAACTCAAAATTCCCCATTAATAATGAGACTTGTGTGCGAACCAACTACGCCACCACCCCTAAGTGCTTTTTTAAATATTTTTAACTCATGGATATTTATAAGTAGATATACATATGGAAATTTACTCTACGTGTAGTCCCTAAATGCTAGCACTCGGAACCCTTGAAAAGTCATTTAGAAAAAACACTTTTCTTTTTCTGAGATGAACTATAGTGTCTATTTTGTTGGAGTAGAACTACAGTGTCCATTTTGTCCTGAATTTTCTTTATTTCCCCATCTTAGGTTCGCACCATCAGCCAAAAAAAATTCCATGTTATAATAAAAATTTAAAATTTGTAGGCGTGAAGCTCTGTCTCTTGGATACAGAAAATATTTAGTTTACATTAAGGTTCCAAATCGATTTGGAGGAAGAGCACCAGGGATCGGGTCTATTTTTCTAATTCCCTTATGTTAATTAATCAGTGATTGCTACTGCCCTATCAAAGGACTATTTTTTTCTAGAAAAATATTTGATAGATATGATATCTGCAAGAAGAATTACATAAATGACCAAACTATTGAAGTTGTTGAGATTTGAATACAACCCCAAAATGATCATAGAAGGTAAAATGACTATTGAGAAATAAAGAAGAGAATTTGGGACACCTTTTTTTATATATCCAGATATGTTTATATGTTCCTATCAAAAGTTAAAAGGCAGTAATTCAAACAACTTGCATCATTGCTTATAGTCTAAGTAAGCAAGTCTCTGATAGCACCCTTGTTTGTCATCCGCTTCGGAACAAGCATGAAGGGATGAAAAAAGGAGCTATGGCTTGCAAGTTACAATGGAAATACAGTTTTTGCCTAAAAACTGAAAATGTTGGAGGTGCCAGGGGGACATTGGTTGAAGAGGACACTACAGATTTAGATACATGTGTGTTTGAAGAGTTTGTTTCATGAGGAGAGAAAACAACATACACAACTAACCTAACCCGCACACAAACAACTAATTTTCTGCAATTTAGAAATGCATTGAAGAGAGATCGAAGCTTACATGATGTTTTGATTTGAGAAAGTAATCCTTCCAAGTCCTTGAGTCTGGAAGTCCTATTGCAACTTATTGAAACAGAACGAAGGCATGAGAGGCCCCTCAAAATTTATCAACAGGCGAACGAAGTGACAGACTGTAGAGAAGGTCAATGCAAATGAATGCAAAGTATTTCCAAAGGGTAAAACAATAGGAGAGGGGGCCATGAAAAGGTATTGCGACAGAGTTATTAGCATGGAAATCATATATGGAAGTACTGGATTATGTTTAAATATTCCTCCTCCCAGAATGTGTTGAAGTATCTTGGTGGAGTTATTGGTATGGGTCTAAAATGAAAGTATAGACTATCATGTCTACCAAAGTCAATCATAGCCAACTATTGTCAATAATAGTCAACCAAATTCAAGAGTTAACCACATTCAAACAAACGACCACACTCAACCATGGTCTTCTACAATCGACTAAAGACTGTCAACGTTAACCAGTATCAACCTCAGTTAACCAAGGTTAGTTATAGTCAAACATAATGAACCAAATTCGAGTATAACTAACCATAGAATTAGTGAAAAAAAATAAATAAAACTTAAACATAATCAGCCATTGTTTACAATCATCAATTATAGGCAACCATTTTCAGTCAAATTAGTGAATTATAGTGAACCACCATCAACAAAAGTTTAGCACAAGCAATTTTCTTAATGAAAATTAATTATACCTAATCATAGAAGGTGATAGTCTACCATAGGTAGCCAAAGTTAATCATAACTCACAATAATCAACTAGAATCAATTATATTCAACCATAATTTACCATTATCAATTAGTGTTAAATGTAATCAATCTTATATTCAATCATAATGCACCAATGTCAACTAAAATCAACCATATTTAAACATTTCATCCATTGTCAACCAATTTCAACCATTTATTACACATTGACTTCATTTAAATGACACATTGTAATTTTCCTTGAGGTTGAAATCTTTTTGACTTTTAATATTGTGCTACATTGTAACATTTTGAGAGTAATAATTTAAAAGGTTGACCTAAATATTATGTAACATCGTGACATTTCAAGAATAATATTATGAATAACTTCAATTAGATGCAACAACCATCAAGGGGAAATTCAATTGGTGATGGCCATGAAAATGAAGTGTTATGTGTGAGGAGATTTGAAGTTCAAATCACCCCAATTCACCTATGCCTGCAAAAGGGGCATATGTAGGCACCTGGTGTTCAGTGGTAGTAATTGGAATTTACCTTGTGTCACATAAGTACAAGACCATCCCAGTTGTTGATTCCTCCAGTCACAAAATAATAAAACTTCAATTAGATGCAACAATGTGAAATAATATTCAAGTCAACCTCTTAATGCTTGCATGTGAGGAAAAATTGAACTCAATCTCTTCATGTCACATTTTGACATTAAGAGATTCAATTAAAAATTATATCATAATCCAACATAACACTTAATAAATTTCAAAGTGCAACATAACCTTTGAAGAACATTATAATGCATCATAAATATTAAGAAATGTATTAATTTGGTGTACGTCAATGAATATGAATATTGCAATGAGACACAATATTTGAGGAATATTACAATTTTGCATAAGACTTTAGAAATATTGTAATGTAACATACCCTCAATTTATGTCGAAATTTGCAATAACAATTAAGGAACATATTAATTCAACATTGGTCAACCAAGATGAATGTCATAATGCAACATAATCATTTAGAAATGTCACAATACAACATAACCCTTGAAAAAAATCTTACATGATATAACCCTTAATTAACATCAAAATTAAATATCATTATTAATAAATGTTGTAATTCAACATAAATAAACCAATATGAACACCCCAATGCAACATAAAAATATTGTCAATATCTTAGCATCATAATGTTAAGTATTAAAATATACCTCTTAATGTTATAACATTGTCATCATTCATAAAGTTTCAATGTTAAATTTTATGTAGGTCAACCATATAACATAGTTTTGCATTCAGTGCCCTAATGTTATAATTTTACATAAAATATAAATCAACCCTTTAATGTTGATATTTGACATAATAGTCAAGTTAACCATAATGTGACATTTGACAAGTTAACCATAATGTGACATTTGACATAATATTGAACATAACATTGTGGTAAAGACAACCATGTTCAACCATAACTAAAAATGGTAAAACATAATCAACCGTAGTTAACCATAATTAAATATTACCAAACATAATCAACCACTAGAAAATATGGTGAACCATAGTCCCAACGTGACATAAGAATGTTACCAAAATATTTTTGTTGCATTGTAATATAGTATTGATGTCAACCTCTTAATTTCATAACGTGATATAAGATTGTTGTCGTGCATAATATTTTTATGTGATTTTTGTTGGAGACAACATCTTGATATTGCAATGCAACATAACTTTATATCAAGCCTCTTAATATCATAATCTAAAAGAAAATATAACTCAACCTATTGTTGTCACCATGTAACATGACAATAAATTTGGCAAAAAAGTGAAACATAACATAATATTAAAGTAAAAATATTCATGTTTGGTCAACCATAGTAAAGGTATCAATCATGGTCAAACATAGTCAACCATAGTAAAATACCATTAACCATGGTAAATCTTTTTAAACTAGTGTTACATATAGTCAACATTTGTTATATTATAAGTCTTGAGGATATCTAGGAGCAACAAGTGTAGGTGATTTCTCTTGTTAGATAACTTCTTGTGTTGTATTTTTACTTTACTTGATTAACTTCTTCTTTCCTTTATTATTAGTGTTATCTATCATCAAACAACTACGAAATCATAAATAACAATGAGACAATAGGACACAAGATGTAGTAGATCAACCAGGGCCAAAACCTCTCTAACTTGAGAGAAAAACCCAACCAAAATTCTTTCTCTTCTTATAGACCTTCAATTGACAAATTCCAATGTAACAACCCTAGTTAAAAATCCATGTAAAAAAAATATAAGATCAGGGTCATGGGACATGTATTCCAAGATAAATGGTTGGGAAAACATCCTACTGGGTTTTCATTTCGGTTATTATGGCTAAAAAAATTGGCAAAGGCTTTGGAAAGGAAAATAAGAATTATTGGCATTTTATTTATGGAAATAAAGGAAAATAGGAGAAAAGAGAGGTGAAAGGTCATGGGTTGCATGTGTGGAGTAAATTGAAGGAAAATAAAGGAAAATGAAGAAAATAGAGGCCTCGTTGATAAAGAGGATTCTAAGGATCAGTTGGAAATATTTTGGCCAAAACCTTTTGTCAGTTCTATGGTGGAGCTCTATTTTATTCTCTCTCGCATACTCTTGGACACTTAGAGTTTCTTGGAGCACTCTTGGAGGAGTGTGGCATACTTGGGATTTTGAAGCAAGAAGGAAAAGGAAAAATAGGAAAGAGAAAAAGTACATCAGGATCAATAGCTACAATGGGTTTTACTTGAAGGTACCGAGTTGCATGTATGTTTTCCTTATTATTTTTGGAATGCATGGAATATTCATGTGTTTTCTTGGTTGTGATCTGTCACTGGCATGGAGGATTTCCAGGATTGACAATGCATTTTCCTACCCTTTCCATTTCCTATATAGCCATTGTATTGTAGGTTCATTTCGTTGTTTGTTTTTCAGGCTGGTTATCATGTGCCTTTGGCTATGGGTTGAGTTATTAGTTCTTGAAGCCTTGGTTGGACAAACTCTATGGAAGCCCTCTAACTACTTGGGTTGAGTTACTATTCCTGGAAGCTTTGGCTGGAAAAATGCTCTGGAAGCCCTTGGTGGGTTGAGTTACTAGTCTTGGAGGCCCTGGTTGGACAAATGCCCTGAAACCCTCACGATAGTTGTGGGTTGAGTTAGTAGTCCTGGAAGCCCTAGTTGGAACAAATGCTCTAGTGCCATAGACAATTTGGGTGGAGACCAATTTGGTGATGGATGTGATGTCTGACTTAGGTGGAATCACTAGTTTAGGGTTGAGGTAATTTGGTATTTGTAATCCCTGGTTTGGTTTTGAGTGATGTGTTTTATGAGATCCCAAATTCATGCTTGAAATATGGCACGGGGGTGACTGAATGAAGAGAGATTTGGCTCAGCCATGTCTATGGTCGGGTGGAACATGGAAGTTTGAGACTTGGTCGGATTTTTGTTATGGAAATAAGATTTTTTTTCCTCTTGTATTGATGGGTAAATATGTTTTTTATTATGTGGCTTATATGGTTGTTCTATGCTTGTCATTTTTGTTGTTTATATGTTGGTTATGAATGTGTTCTATGTCAGTAGAGATGTATATCTCTCATCATGTTTATATGTGTAAATGCATGAAAAGTGTATCTATGACCAAATAGATGATAATGAAGTTAATGTGTTGAGGAAAAAATGCTTCTTAGTGATTATCAGATAATTATGAGACCCCTATGCTCATATCTATTGTTTAAACCTGTATATTACATATTTGTGACATGTTTGACGAAATTCCTGTCATGGCTAGTAGGGGACTAGTCAAGTCCTTGTTTAAGTGTTTGTATTTACATCATTATTCCATTGTTATATTTCAGTTCTAAAAGTGCCATGGAGTTCTGGGCAGTGGATTGAGCTTTGGGCTTGAAAAAGAGGCATAGAAATTGGGGTCACGGGCTCAGAACTACTAGGAAAAGTCATGAGTTGCATGCATACCCATTTTGTGCACGTGACTAGAGGATTACCGTCGTACTCTTTCTTATTTCAAGAGAGCGACTAGGGGATTGATGCATAAAAAGGTTAGGATAGATAGGTGGCTAGCCTCCTGGAAGGTTGGGATGGCTCATGGGTGTCTTATAGCATGTGCAGAAGGGTTGTGTTTTTTTGTGGTGTTGGTTCCACTTCCTTAAGGTGATCTAGGAGGTTCAATCAGATCATGGTAACTCTTCGTCACATGTTGACCCCAGTTGGTCGATTAATTGGGTAGATGTGGGAAGAGGGTGTTACATATTGGTATCAGAGCAGGGTTCTCTCCTTGCACTGGATGGGAGGTGTGTGTTGGTCATCCATTCATGTCGATTTCATATGTGTTCCTTATGCGCGTAGTCCATGTGCTTGTTTCATATGCATGGTGTGGGTCAATGTTGCCATTGTGTCTCGATGTATAAGTTGGTGATGTTTTTATTGGGGTGTGTTTGTCATGAACACATGTCAGATGTATATGCATTTGTTATGCATGTCTGTGTTTGTATGTTGCTATGCATGCACTATCATGGTTATAGTTAGGCATGTATAGTAGGTCAAACATGCATTGTGGGGTCATTGTATGTAGTTTTTGTCATCATGATGTTGTTGTTTGTTATGATGATGATGTGTTGGCTAAGATAGAGTAGGAGATGTAGATCACCAAAGTGAGGTTGTAACACTAGACATTGGGGTAAGAGGAAGTCATCATACAGGTATTGTATGATTGACATGCATGTATGTTATTTAATGTATTGTTATATACATGTTTGTCATTTTGTTGTTGCTTTGGTTACATGCATGGTAGATGCTAGTGAATCAGTGTGGTCATATGCACATGTGTCGAATATTCACGAAGGGTAGTAACTTGTTGTTATATGCATTTTTGTTATTGTTATATGATTAGTTCACTTGATGATTAGGGTAATTTCATTAACTACTTGATTTTATATGTATCGTGCTAACCTAGATTGGCCTTTGTTGATGGTTATTGTTACAATATTCAAGTATGATTCGACTCAATTATGATAGTTTGTTGTACTAATCTATAATTATTGTGCATATGTGATTGTTATGCATGAATGACAATTGTTTGTGAGTTTAAGATGTGAAAATGTTAGCTAGTTACTGTTATGGATATCATAACCTTATTTATGTTTAGTGGATATGTTGTGAAGTTAGATTGTGCTAATATAGATTGATTATGCATACATGATAGCCTCCCATGAGATACATTAAGGTAGGATTTTCTTATGTCATATACTTTTTGCTTGACTATTTTATTATGTCGTATATTTGGTGTTTGAGTGTTTTTTGTCTACTATGTCATCTAGTTGATTTATCTAACATTGTATGTTTTTAGTTTGTTTGAGTGTTTTATTAATTGCATCACATGAGTATGTGTCCATAAGATTTATTTAAGAAATGATATTCTTTTAAGATGGTTGTACTAACACATATGGGTTGAGACAGCTGATATATACTTGAGCGTAAGTAGGTGATAGTTGTAGCAGTGTGTATTATGACTGATGAATGTGAGTTGATTTTTTATTATGACATGGTTGTTAGACTTGGACAATGTTGATTTAAAATTAATAGATATGTTGTTTTGATCTATGGAACATGTGTTTGACATGTGTGTTCAGTTACATGGCAGCATGCTTGGCACAACAAGGTAAGATAATTGGTATATTGTTATATTTGTTTATGCACTGATAGTTATGTGTCTATGGTAGTATGATGGAAGGGATTGCATGGAAAAGAGACTGCCATGAAATATTGAAGAAACCTTATGTTGAATTTTTTTTAGAAGCACTAGAAACCATGGGGATTGATTCATGGTGTTTGTTTCTAGTCTTGTGATTTTTGTCTTTCATGATTTGTTGCACTTGATTGTTGTTTTGTTTATGTTTGGTGCAAGGAATTGCCACTTTGTTGTGGTGTCATATTGATTTTATTTTTTCATGGTATTCTTCTTCTTTTTTCTTGTTCTTGCCTTTTATGTTTTGAGAGTCTTGGGAATTGGTTTGGAAAGAGGAAATTTGATGGAGCTCGGGGAGAGCTGTATGGTATCCAACAGGTAATTTAAGACCCAGATGAAGCTCGGTGCATGAGTAAAGGGAAACAAAAGGTAATAATATAACAGTTGGTTGGGTTGGTTGGGTCCATTGTGGTAAATAGACTGTGGAAGGATAAACATGAGGAAGGTAACCATAAAGGTAAAGTAAAGGGATCTAAGGTGTTGGATTCCTTGGCTATGTTGGGAATTGTTGTTCTCAATGTTGTGCATGTTGTGCATAGATAAAGGAAGTTCTCTTAACCTTGACCTTATGCTATTTGGTAACAATGTTGTGATCATGATTATGCTGATGTTTATATATGTTTCCATGTATATATGTTGTGTATGATAGGGTCATCATGGATCATGATTACTTAATTCTAATGTTTATATGCATATATGTATGTATGTATGTCGTCATCTTATGAGATCATGATTGTTTTATACTAATGATTATATATATGTGTGTATGTGTGTGTGTGTGTGTGTGTGTCACTATCTGACGGGGTTACCAAGAATTGTTCTTGTGGAGGAAATATTTCTTATGCAGGAGAATGGCATGAAGAGATTCCTGGTATCAAGTGGGAAGATTAGCCCTGGAAAATTTATGAGGTCTGTATAATGTGGATATGAATTGATATTATAGGTTTTTACAATGCCTATGCTTATGTTATGGACATGTAATGTTCAGGGGTACATCCGCGGAATGAAAGTAGTGTGACCTATAGCTTGCTAAGATAAGCATGGATAGTGGAAAGAAGCTCGAAGCCATGTTTCTTCTGGGGTCAGTGTGTGGTCTATGAATGTGTAGTAATATTGTTGTGTATATGCTGTGTATGTTGTATATTCAATGATTGTACATATGGTGATATACATACATGTAACATATGTAGTATTGTGTACATATGATGTTGTATTCCTGTTGTATATATGGTTACGCAGATGACATAGTTGCGTAAACCCACAAAATACAAACCAAATGCAAAGTCTCATGCATATAAACCGAGATAAACTTAATAGTGCTGATACCTCATGCGAAAGCTATTCCTCTTTATCCAATTCACATTAACAAACAATATGAAAATACCTGTCGTATGACAATTCCTATTTATCAATTGACTTTGGTTAAAACCCAAAGTGTCAATATATAAATATATTGACCCCACAGCTATTGTCAACACATCTTTTCCGACGATCTATCCCTTCCATTTATCCAACGACAATCGCACTTCAAAATGCATGATGTTTAAAGTTTTTATAACTTGCGAAATAGGTGGTTTTTATGTGCTACGTGTCATCTTCCAAACTGTATAGAACATCCAATTCCTCTACTGCTTACCTCTTGTTGGCTATGCAATATACCATTACCTCTTTCTAAATACCGCTTCCAAGTTTCGTTCTCCTTCTGATTCGAAGTTCCACAACACTTAGTTCCGGAATCAATAAATCATTGTTTAAGCGATGACACTCGAATTATGGTTCTAACCTAATGCAGGTTTCCATAAATCCGTAGTTATTCTGGTCACATTTCTACTATGAAATCAATATATCGTTGCTCTTTCCAATATTTGATTAAACCCCAATGCACTCTAGCAAAATTCAACTTATTGAATCTTATGGTGTATGCTTCAAAATCTGATCACAATGTCTTTAATGGACTATCTTAATGGAACCTTTATTCCCAATGGTGATTTAAGCCCCAACATGAATTTATTCAAAGTAAAATATTTTCTTCCCTCAAATAATCTTCCTATTATATGCAAAGGATATGGATCTCAATGCTGTCCATAATTTTTTTTTTGAAATTATTTCCAATCTTCAATCAACCAAGAAGGTTAATTTCGACAAGGAAATAGACTCAATTGTATTCAAGTCCTAGGAATCAATACGTCCTTTTTCACCCTTCTCATGCCCAAATATATATGGGTGGCTACAAACTTATGGAAAAATTTAAAAACCAAATCCACAATCAACATGAAAAACCAAACTTTTACAAAGATGCCAGAATACAAATAGTTCATTAAGTCAACTATGTGCAGAAAGCTTAAACTCATAATTAGCACTTGACCAAAATGGTCTGATTTACATTGTATGTAGGTGCTCTAAAGGCCGTGGACATTCTCTCCATATATATATGACCAAATAAGTACAAAAATTTCTTCTCTTTGGTCTGATATTCTAATCAGCATCATTTTCATCTATTCACTAGCCCGTAGGCTTCCAATCCAAACTCTACCTATCTAAATCCTGAATCTCTCCCCTCTATGCATTGAGGCTTATAATTTTATACAAAAGGTTCGCAAACCAATTCTGGTTTCAGAACCTTTATCTTCTCAAAAAAATCTTGAATATCCTCTAAGTCCTCATTTGAATCAACTAATCCCTAAGGATCCTCTCTCATCCACAAAATCTTGAAACCAATTCCTAATTTAGGATTTAAAATTAATTCTCAAATCTCTCAATCTTTCAACTATCCTAATTCTCTCATATTCTCTTTCGAGAACATTTACAAAATTCCTCTCAATATTTAATTAATCCTATTATAAAATATCTCTCATTAAAATCACTCAACTCTAAACAAATTATTTTAATTTGTTACATAAGAATCCAATTTCTTAGAAAATACAAGACCTCCTATATCTATTAAAATACAAAGAATTTTCTGAGCCTAATGCTCTAGCATTGGACTCCCAAAGTAGAAAATGATCATGAACTTCTGATCATGTGCTTCCAATGTTTACCTTCTGGATCCCATACTCTATTTTGCTGTTGTCCATAAGCTGCATCCTCTTCATCATTCTTCAGATGCACTTTTCGAGGCTTCCATATTTTATTCTGCATCTTTCCACTAGCTATGTTTTCACAGTCAATTCTTGTCTTTTCCTTGTTGTTGTTTCTTTTCTTTCTTGCTTCTGTATTTTTCTGAGACTACTTCATCATCAACCTTATTATGCTTTCAATCTTTATGTCCAGGTTATCTTTTATCTGGTAACCACTCTACCATTTATTACTACTTCCAATTCATGCTACAAATATTGTTGTAGATATTGCTCCAAATACTCTTGTAGATATTGCTCCAAATACTCTTGTAGATATTGCTCTAAATACTGTTATAGATATTGCTGCTTCCCAAAATTTCTGAATATCTCTTAAGATATCTCCCTCTTGAACATGCTTCTTCTACTCACTACCTGCAAATTTATTTCTAAAAAATAAATTATCTTCTGATTCTTTAACTTTAGAAACATACTCCTTCACTATTCTTTGTATACTAGCAAGCATAAAATATTTTGGTAAACTAGTATCTATTTCTGCCTCTTCCACAAATTCAGACATTTCCACTTTAGTGTTTGCAATTCTTTTCTTTTGTTCAAATGTTTCCATCAAGAATTTCAACCATTCCTTTTGTACTTGTTTCATTTCAAACATATCATCAATATGTTGCAATTTAGTTTCAACATAACCTTCTTCTTCTTCCTTGACAACCTTCAGGGATTGTCCTTCACCTCCTTGACTGATTCTAAAAATCAATTCAACTTCTTCAAACTCTGTATCTTCATCCTTTATTAGAATAGAATTCTGATTCTCCACCACTGTGATAGTTCTAAGGGTCTATCCTACAGTCTTCTCTTGGCCAATCAAACAAGCTGACTCCTCCTTGTCAACAGCAATAACAAGTTCCTTCATATGAGACATGACTGTCTCACCTTCCTTGTAGATGCTCTCCTTATTAAGTAAAGAATCTATGGGTTCCTTCTGCTAAAAAAATTCATCTTAATTCAAGACAACTCCAAGGGATGGATTGCCTTTTGCAACACCTGTAAACACAGTCAAATTATTAATCTCAAAATCATAATATCGAATGGTCTCATTTAATGATCCAATCACCAAATTTCCCTCTTGCAGTTCTAATTCTTTTTCACGACTCAGAAATTCTTCACTGTCTTCCTTACCAGATTTCAGGGTTATCTCCATTGTGCCAATCACCATGATAGGATAATGATCCTTCACTATGTTTTTAGCTAACAAAGTTTCCTTTTCATTAGATTCTCTTACATTTTCCATTTGTTTTCCTCCTTTACCTGCATAGTTAACACATGAATTATTAGTATTAAAAATACAAGGTTTCAATGCCTCTTCCTCCTCTGGAAAAATCTCAGTATGCTGCTTTGAGTTTTAATTTAACTCCTTTGTCAGCACATCAGTATGTTGATTTAAATTCTCCATGAGACTGTCAGCTAGTCTCTCCTTCATATCATTTGTTTCAAGGATGTCTCTCTACTTTGGTTCACAATAATGAACTCCTTCGATTTTCTGAATTATTCTTACATCCTTACCCTCCTTTTTATGACTTTCATTCATAACAATTTCTTTGTCTTTCTCTTTCAGCAATTCATCCTAACTATAGATCCTCTGCTTTTCCAACTCTCTTCTTTGAAGATCTAACTTTCTATATAACTCAACAATTTCAATTGGGGTAGAATTTGGAAACTTTACATATTTTTTCACACCTTCACTTGTTGTTGACCAATCATCATATGGTCCTTCTTCCTATGCTAAATCATCTTTAATGTTTTGTAGTATATTTCCATAAGACCCCTCTGTCTCCTTTTGTTTCTGAGATCTTACTATCTCAGTACTAATCTGAATAGATTTCAGGCTCAGCTCCTTCTCCTTAACAAACTTCAAAGTTTGTTCATCAACCTATAATGTACCTGAAATTATACATAAATCATTAGTTTTAAAAACACAAGACCTTTCAGTCTCATTTGCTTCCTCAAACACCAATCTTTCACAATATACTTTCTGGTTTCCAATAGATCCTATCCGCTGTGACTCAATTCTTTTGAGTATCTCATCTTCCAACAAATAAATATGTATCTGTTCAAGTTCTTTGAACTTGTTTATCAACTTCAGTTGTACTTTCATCACTGCAGTCTCTCTCTCTCTCGATCCTCATCGCTTATATTATCTTTGTGGCATTCTTTAGAACCTCTTCTCTGATCCTCCATGACCATCTTCTTCATGAGCTCATCCATGCTTGATTGGTGATCTACAACATAGCATTCTCTTGTAGCAATCTCCTTTTGCTACTCAATACCCTATCAAGCTTCCTTTCTGAGCTTGACCTATTCTTAGGTATTCTTTTGGTTCACTCTCTTGAGCCTGTTGTATCTTTGGCTACTGCTCTCAGTCAACTTCTTTCTTTCAGAAATATTTACCAGTTCCTCCATCACTGCTTCTTAAGGCTTGATCTTTCTTTGCTGTGATATTTTATCTTGTCTGCAACCTGAATTTTCAAACCAAATGAAAATAAAACACACTATCTCACCTTCAAGATTTTTACATGACCTTGTTCTCCCATTTTCTAGTACTTTGAATGGACTATTCTCATTTATTTCTGCAAATTCTTGTTACACATCAACTGTATGTATATGTTTCTTATCAGATTTAATATCTGATCTCCTCTTACTTCCTCCATGCATTCTGTACAATTCTAATTTAATTAAAAAAGTACTTTAACCTTCAAAAGAGCTTTTGCCAGCTCTGATACCACTTGACACAGAAAAAATAGCTGCGTAAACCCACAAAATACAAACCAAATGCAAATTCTCATACATATAAACTGAGATAAACTTAACAGTGTCGATACCTCACGCAAAAGCTATTCCTCTTTATCCAATTCACATTTACAAACAATATGAAAATACCCACTGTATGAAAATTCATATTTATGAATTGACTTTGGTTAAAACCAAAAGTGTCAATATATAAATATATTGACTCCAAAGCTATTGTTAATGTATCTTTTCTGATGATCTATCCCTTCCATTTATCCAACGAAAATCGCACTTCAAAATGCACGATGTTTAAAGCTTTTATAACTTGCGAAATAGGTGGTTTTTATGTGCTACGTGTCATCCTCCAAACTTTATCGCATGTCCACTTCCTTTACCACTTACCTCTTGCTGGCTATGCGATATACCATTACTGCTTTCTGAAGACCGCTTCCAAGTTCCGTTCTCCCTCTGATTCGAAGCTCCACAACACTTAGTTCTGGAATTAAGAAATAATTGTTTAAGCGATGACACTCGACTTATGGTTCTAACCTAATGCAGGTTTCCATAAATCCATAGTTATTCTGGTCACATTTCTATTGTGAAATCAATATATCGCTGCTCTTTCCAATATTTGATTAAACTCCAACGCACTCTAGCAAACTTAAACTTATTGAATCCTATGGTGTATGCTTCAGAATCTAATCACAATGTCCTTAATGGACTATCTTAATGCAAACTTTGCTCCCAATGGTGATTTAAAACCCCAACATGAATTTATTCAAATTACAAGATTTTCTTCCCTCAAAGAATCTTCCTATTATATGCAAAGGATATGGATCTCAACGATGTCCACAAAAAAAATGTTTGAAAGAATTTCCAATCTTCAATCAACCAAGAAGGTTAATTTCGATAAGGAAATAGACTCAATTTTATTCCAGTCCTAGGAATCAATTACATCTTTCTGCGCCCTGCTCATGCCCAAATATATATGGGTGGCTACAAACTTATTGAAAACTTTAAAACCCAAATCCACAATCAACATGAAAAAACAAACTTTTACAAAGATGCCAAAATACAAAGATTTCATTAATTCAACTATGTGCAGAAAGCTTAAAATTAGAATTAACTCTTGCCCTAAATGGTCTGATGTATATTGTATGTAGGTGCAGTCAAGGCCCTAGACATTCTCTCCATATATATATAACCAAATAATTACACAAATTTATTCTCTTTGGCTTGATATTCTAATTAGTGGCATTTTCATATATTCACTAGCCCGTAGGCTTCCAATCCAAGCTCTACCTATCTAAATCCTTAATCTCTCCCCTCTATGCCTTGAGGCTTATCATTTTATAAAAAAGGTTCTAAAACCAATTCTGGTTTCAGATCCTTTATCTTCTCAACAGAATCCTGAATATCCTCTAAGTCTTCATTTGACTCAACTAATCCCTAAGGATCCTCTCTCATCCACAAAATCATGAAACCAATTCCTAATTTAGGATTTAAAATTAATTCTCAAATCTCTTAATCTTTCAACTATCCTAATTCTCTCATAATCTCTTTTGAGAAAATTTACAAAATTCCTCTCAATATTTAATTAATCCCATTCTAAAATATCTCTCATTAAAATCACTTAACTCTAAACAAATTATTTTAATTTGTTATATAAGAATCCAATTTCTTAGAAAATACAAGACCCCCTATATCTATTAAAAGACAAAGAATTTTCTGAGCCTAATTCTCCTACATCATATGGTGTTGTGTGTATATTTTATATGCATTTTTGGGTATAGATGGTTCTATGTACATGTTAGATATGTGATGTTGTATACATATCGTGTTGTGTGCATGTTGGATATACGATGTTGTGTACATTTGGTGGTGTGTGCATGTTGCATGTGCAGTGTTGTGTACATATGGTGCTATGTACATGTTGTATATGAAGTGCTATGTAAATATGGTGTTTTGTGCATGTTTTACATATGGTGCTATGTACATATGGTGTTGTGTGCATGATTGCACTTATGGTCTCATGTGCATGTGATGTTATGTACACGTGGTGTTGTTTTCAAGTGGTGTTGTGTGCATGTTGTGCATGTGGTTCTATGTGCATGTCATGTCATGTACATGGCATGCATATGGTGTTGTGCACATGTGGTATTGTGTACACGTCATGCAAGTGATGCGGTGTACACGTTGTGCAGGTGGTGTCATGTACATGTCACGTTGTGCACATATTGTGTAGGTGGTGTTGTGTACAGGTGGTATTGTGTACATGTTGTCTGTGTGGTACTGTGTGCTTGTCATACATGTGTTGTGCATATGTGGTATTGTGTGCATGAGGTACATATTTTTTTGTGTACATGTGGTATTTTGAATGTGAAATGTCTATTAATGGTATCACGACATGTGTATTCCCTATGTTGTACTTTGTGTATGTATATGTATTGTGTTGTCCACTAGGTGTGGATGTATGTTTTTTTTTTTGTCATACACTGGGTGTAGATGTATGTATTATATTGTGTCATACACTGGGTTTAGGTGTATGTATTGTGTGGTGTTGTATGCCATGTGTGGATGTATGTGTTGTGATGTACATTGTGTGTATGTGTACATTAATGAATGGAAACAAAGGAATTGGGTTTTTGTCAGGTTTGGAAACCTATCTGGTGTGTTTAGAGAAAGAAAAAAGGCAGAATTAAGGATCGTTGAAGGCTAAGTATTAGTATTTTAATTGAGTTTTATTATGAATGTGATATATGATTATGACTTACATGTGTGATCCAAAATCATGCATGAACTAAATAAAATATAGAAATAAACATAAATGCAGAGATGCAGTAGGAATAATACTTCATTTCATTAATATTAAATACTAAAAAATGCTTACAGATAGAATGGAAAATAAAGTAGTTAAGGCGATGGTAGCTTATCTATAAGAACAGATGTGGAGGCTACATGCCTCTATATTTTGTTACAATGAGGCTAAAGGACCTTTTTATTATTGAACAACATGGGAAAACCTTAAACATAAAAAATTCTAACCCTAGGATATGAAGCACCAAAACTATGGGCTCCATTTGGGTAAATTGGTACATCAACTGCCCGGGGATGTAACTTTGGAATACGATCTCTGTTTGACATGCACAATACCTCGTTAGAAATATATATCTAAGGACTACAAATTTAAAGTGACCAATATTTTTTGAACACCCTTGTTGGTCCCGATTTTCCCAAAAAAAATCATTTATGGCCTCAAAATGACTCTAGAAGTTCAAGACCCAAAAAACTACCAAAAATAGTAAATTGTTCTACAATTAAGGAAACTAAAAAACTAAAATAAACAATGGTGGGGGTCCTAGTGGAATAGGTGGGTGGCCACCAATATCCTCCTGGATCAATCCTCCCCCCTTAGGAAGAAATGGTCCCCATTGCATTCAGTTCCTCCATGAGATGAGGAATTGGCCTAGTTTGACAACTCCATATAGTTGGATCCTTTGCTAGAGGGTGTTCTTAATCTGTTTTTCCATGATCTGATTAGTTTTGGCTTGTTCCATGCAGTTTGGGTTTAACTATGTTGGTGTGATTTGTTCTTCAATATCATATGTGTCCAAAAATGGTGGAAAGTACGATTGAAGGCGATCCACATTGAACACTGGGTGCATACCAAGGAATGGTGGAATACTTATCTCGAAGGAATTTTCCCTACTTCCTTGGTGATGGTGTATGACCAATATAGAGTAGGAAAAGCTTGTTGTGGGGCCCAACGAGGTTCTCTTTCTGTAAATGTAGCAAAAATGTATCGCCCACTTGGAACTTGTACTTAGCCTTGGCTCTGTCTAATACTTCATGGACCTGTTGTCGAATTTGTTGAATATGCTTAATGAAGTTGTTCGCCTTGTCGGCTTCAGACTGGACATGATCCGAATGCACCTAAGTAGCTGCAAATGGTATGACCACATCAATGGGACATAGTGGTTGGAATCCTAGGCCCACCTGAAAGGGGTTGTGTCCATTTGAGATGTGGAGAGGTCGGTTATAACTATGAGGGACATAGGGGAGGCTTTCAACACATGTTCATGGATGCTTCAAGTTCTACATGCACAGAATGTGTATGATCGTCACGTTAACGGCCTCTGTTTGGCCATCAGTTTGGGGGTGGAAAGTTGTGGACTTAGTGAGCTTGGTGTCCAACATCAATCAGAGCCTTGACAAAAATGTAGTGAGGAACTTGCTATCTCGATCTGAGATAATGGATTGTGGGATCGTAAAGTGTAAACACACTTGTTGAAATAATATTTTAGCATTGGCTTCTGCTGTGATATTCTTCTTCAGGCTGCCATAATGGCTATTTTAGAGAATTTTTCGACGACCACAAAAACATAGTCGTTGCCATCCTTGGTAGGAGGAAGGCCTGACATGTAGTCCATGGAGATGGATTCCTAAGGTCGACTAGGGGTAGGTAGCGGAGTATATAAGCCTTGTTTCTTGATGGCCGGTTTGAAATGGCACAAATAGTGCAGTATATGATGTACTTCCCAACATCATGTCGAAGGTTTTTCTAATAGAAATAATTATTTAGTACTTCTATTATTTTCTCAACCCTGAAATGTCCAGTGACTTGACTATAGTGCACTTGCCAAATGATCTTGGCACGCTCGCTTGAAGGAACACATAGATGTTCCAAGTGGCATAATAATGCATCTTGGAGGTGAAAATTTGGAACTTTCTTACCCTCCAAGAGCGTCTAGTATGTGTTTCTGAATTCTGGATCACTTTTGTAGAGATGCGTCCAACCTGAAGTCTCGTTCCCATAAGAGTATAGAACAGTGTTTAGCGCCACGATTAGCGGTCGAGTGAGGCAATCATCAACATTATTGGTGCTTCCCTTTTTTAGCTTGATGTTCAAATGAAATTGTTGCAAGTATGTGGACCATTTCCGATGGCGATCATTCTGCAACTTCCCTTATGTTTGTATGAACTTCAGGGGTCAGTGATCTATGTGGATGATTGTTTCCTTACCAAAAATGTAATGCTTCCATTGTCGGTAGGCCTATGTAATGGAATACATTTCTTTATAATAAGTGGGGTAATTTCAAAATGTTTTTGAAAGTGTCTCATTGTGGTAAGCCAGTGGATGCCCCTGATGAGTAAGTACTTCCCCAATAGCATAGTCATAGGCATCCTTCTCACTCTCAAATGGTTGTGGCAAGTATGGTAATGTGAGAATTGGTGTAGATCAAAGGCGATGCTTCAACTCTGGGAATGCCTTCTGTTGAGATTCATACTAAAATAATTTTTCTTTCACTCCTCCCTTGGTAACTTGAATCAAAGGCCAAGTGATATGAGAGAACCTCAACATGAACCTGTGGTAGAAATTGGCAAGACCCAAAAATTTGATGTATTTGATAATCCGTTTCTTGCTGAGAGGGAGTGTTGAAGATGGCACCCAGAAATATTCTAATTAAATTTTCCCTTGAGTTAAGTTAAAAGAAAATTGTAATTCCACATCACATTAAAACTTGTACGAGTTAACAAAGTTAGTTTGAATTATTTGTTTCATTTAATTCGAGTTGAGGTTCTAACTTGAGTCATGTAGAGTGGTTCCTACTTTATAGGAGTGATATTTGAGTTTATTTTGAGTCGTAATTAATTAATTTATTTTATCTAAGTTAAAGTTCCAATTGTTGGATGAAATAATGGAAGATCAAAGTGTGGATATTGAACTTGAACCACAATCAATGGTCAACTATTTAACTAATAAATCAGCCATAAATAACTCATGCATGTGTGAAATGAGATTTACCTAGTTGAGTTTGGAGTTCAAGGGCAATGTATTATCAGTTGTATAATCATCCAAATTGTACAGGTGGTTCATGCAGTAAGAGGAATTCTTATGATGGATTGCACAGTATTGGATGGGGATTTCCCTAACTAGTAGGGGATAATTGCCCAAGGAAAAACCGCAAGAAAATAGCGACACGGGAAAGCTAAAAATTTATTAAGTATTGGCCTAGGCTTTTCTAGGAAGAATTGAGATAGATAGAGATAGTGTAGATGTTTCTCGGGCTTGAGAAAGGCATTGTAATATTCTCATATTTTCTCACTATTGCAATAAACAAATCGCAGGGTTTTTAGTTGTGTATTTCCCCAGTAAATCATCATGTAACATTTTTATTAAATTCTTTCTCTTGTATGCTTCTTTATTTCATGATCGTTACTTTTTTTTGCAGTTGGTAGAGTAGATTCAATTCTATTGTTTTAGTAAATTATAATTAGTAGTTTCAATCTAAAAGGAATTTCTACACACCTAGATGCTTACATTTTTGTTTTACTAGTTGAAAGTCCAAACATCTAGCCACAAAAAATGCCACTTCCTTCTTCAAATTTAGCCAATGATAAAACCTCTTTATTTTTTTAAATGTCTTCTAGTATGTTGGTTGACCTTAATACAATTTTGCATGAAACTGTCACAAGATAGTCTTCTTGAGCTCATTATCATTTAGCACACATATCATGTCCCTAAATATGATCAAACCATATGTTTTAAGATGATATTCCACATCCTGATCACATGTATCCGGTTGTAACCAGTGCATAAGCTCAATGTACCTGTCATCCTATTGTCCCTCCTGTAAGATTTGATCATGTAAGTCTTTCCCATAATAACGTATAGTTGTTATATGATTCACGTGTATCCTCCTACTAAGATCATTTGCAACCATGTTATCTTTACCCTTGATGTACCTGATCTCAAATTTGAACTTACTAATTGTGTCCAACCATCTAGCTTACCTGCGTTCATATATGGTTTTAAAAAAGGTATCACAATCTATTATGATCACTCATCAATACAAATTTTCTTCCAAGAAGATAATGTCTCCATATATTCAATGCATGGATGAATTCTTCCAACTCAAGATCATGTGTCATATAATTATTCTCATTCTCATTCAATTTTCATGACTTATAGCACACTATATTTCCTTCTTACATAAGAACTCCACCAAGTCCTCTCTTGCAAGAATATTTACACACCACAAACTCTTTGTTTGGATTCACAATCTTTAACATTGAAGCATTTGTCAACAACTGCTTCAATTGTTCAAAACTTGTTGCACATTCTTCTGTCCATTCAAATTTCTCACCTTACCTTTATATTGATGTGATAAGATATGTAATTTGAGAGAAGTTCCTTATGAACCTCCTGTAATAACCAGATATCCCCATAAATATTCTTACCTCATCCATATTTCTAGGAGTTTCCCACTCCATGATAGCCCATATCATTGTTGGATCCATTTTTATGCCTTCCTTGGAAACAATATGACCCAAGTAATGTACCAATTTCTGAAAGAACTTGCATTTAATAAGCTTAGCATACAATTGATTCTCTCTCAACAGTGTCAATATTTCTTCTAAGTGTTCAACATGTTCTTCCTCATTCTTCGAATAGTCATCAATGAATATAATAACAAACTTGTCCAAATAACGATGCAACACACTATTCATTAACTAAATAAATGTAACTCTACCATTAATCAAACCAAATGGAACTACAATAAACTCATAACTCCCACACCTGGTCTAGAAAATTTTCTTGTAAATGTCCTCTTCTATAATGCATACTTCATGGTATCCCAATCTCAAATCTATCTTTAAGAACACTGCTACTCCCTTCAACTGATCGAACAATTCATCAATCCTTGATAATGGATACGTGTTCGTTATGGTTACCTTGTTCAACTGCTTGAAATAAATGCATAACCTGAGAGTACCATCCTCCTTCTTTACAAAAAAAAATTGTGCACCCCATGGTGATACACTTAGCCTAAGGTATCCTTTTTCAAGAATTTCCTTCAACTGAAACTTCAATTCTACCAACTTTGGAGTGCTCATCATGTACATTTCCTTTGATGCTAGTGTTTCCCCTATTACCATATAATTAGAAAATTTCATTTCTCTGTGAGACAGAAACTCTGAAATATCTACTAGAAACACATGATGAAAATTATGTAAGATTGGGTACCTACTTAATATCTCTGCATCCACATCCTCCTTACCTTTATCACTAGAAATATGCACTACAAATAACACACACCATTTTCTGTTACTACACTTTTCCTGCATAGATATCACCATTCTAACTCACATTGCCTTATTCTAATCATGCAAGACTCTTTGTTCCCCATTTTCATCGAAACACCCACTATACTTTTCATAACGATCCACCTTATTCTTGTGACGATATAACCAATCCATGCCCAAAATAATATTGTACGATCCTAACATAAATAAATTCAAATTTGATAATTTAGGCATACCATTCAACTCAAATGCATAAGATCTTACCCAATTATGAACTCTCTTCTTTGTACCTATAGCCAACTGCACTAACCAAGAGTTTGCATTCACTTTTTTATTCAAACCAAACTTATCCACCAAGTCATGGTTAACATAACTAAAATTAGATCTAGGGTTAATCAAAATAGAAAAAACTTGATCACAAAGCTTACCATCCATCTCAATGATAGATTAATGGTGATATTCCTACCTATTATCCAATGTTGCATAGATCTGAGGAATTATCTGCCCAACATACCTAATAGTTAGATCCTCTTGTTCATTTTAAATCTGATGCCTACCACCCTAATTCTGCAGATGATCCCCCTTAAGGTGCTCCTTAGCCCATTTCCAACACCACATCCATCCTATAATTTCACCCTTATTCTACTTCCCTCCATGATGTGACCCATGTCCCTGTCTAACTACGTTGAACTTCTTATAAGGTGCAACATTATATTTCTCTCCTTTATCCTAAGAACTTGTTCTTTTCGACTATCATTTACATTTATATTTTTCTTTTCCTTTCCAACCTTGTGGAGATTTTGTCTTATGCTTTGACTACTCATGAAAATTCTCCAATTTCCCAATGACTTCCTCAAGTGACTGAAGCTCATCATAATCAATCTGATCTCTAAATGTTAATCGCAATCTACTGAAAAAGCTCGGAAAGTTAGCCTTTTCATCCATAAGATACATACATGCCTCAAAAGCTCTAGTAACCTAGTCATATACTCCTCATCTATCTTAGATCTAATATTTAGCTCACAAAATTCCTTGATTTTGATGTCGTATTACCTCTCTAACAAGTAATTATTCGTGAAAATTCTCTTGAATCCATGCCAACTCAACTCTTAGGTCCTGATGTCTCTAACCCACTTCACATATTCCCACCATATATATACTTTAAATTTGAGGCTTAAGATAGCTATGCTAACTTTCATATTCTCTATGTAATCATGCAACTCAAAGAATTTATTCATCCCATGTAGCCATGCATCTGCATATTCTGACTTCTTTATATCCCCATTAAAGATAGGTTTCTTTTCTTTCTTGAAATAATCTAGAAAATATCCCCTTGTCACTCCTCCTATACAAATGATAACGATGATGGTCATAGTACCTTTCAGAACCAAAAATAGAATAAAACATGTGTCCATCACCTCTCCTATCTAGAGTATCCAAGATCCTACCATCTATGAGCATTTCATCCCTAGATGACATGTGTCGACCATGATATCTCTTGACATATTGCCATTATTCCTGTCCTCCTACGCATGGTTTATTTGAAGTGGTCCTTGTCACTAGAATTCTGAAAAACTCTGAAGGATTATTGCATTGACTTCTTCTTGTTTCTCTTGTGCCTAAATGATCCTGTCATTGTCTTCTTTAAAAATTCTTTTTTTTTTTTCCTTAAAATTTCTAAATGTGTCCGCTAAGTCAGGATAATTCCCATCACCATGCTGCTCATTTGATACATAGGGAGAATCACGTGACTTGTATTCTACCATCTTGCTAGTCATATTTGATCTCTTTCCTACAAGTATACCATGTCAGATAAAACCAAAACATAACATAATAAACATACCTTAGTATAGTTCATGGGAGGATATCTCATATGCAAGATCAATGAGATTAGCACGATACATATATAATCAGAATCATAACAACACATAAAAATCATTTTAACAATTATCCAGTTAACAATGCATGACCATATCGACCACATATCATTATCTCATGCACAACAACTATCACCATGTCAATGTATGCATAACAACATATAAACATTAACATGCATAACCAATGCGTAACTAACATACACTCATGATAAACACATCCAACATTAACACCATAAAGTTTCACATGGTGACACAACTGCAACCATGACCATCACCATGTATATGCAACAAACACATAGACCAAAAACATAAAGAGCACATATATAACTGACATGTATGCATGGAAAGCACACTACCCATCTAGTCCAAGGGGTGGAGCATGTTTTGATACCACTCTCTAACACCGTCCTCCCACATTTACCCAAGCTAATTGGTCCATTGGGGTAAACATGTGATTAGAGGCTACTGTAATTTAATTCAACTCCCCATCTATAGTTAAGGAAGTGGAACCAACATAACGAAACCAAACTGACCTTCCACACATGCTACAAAACCTTCAAGAGCCAACCAACCCTTCTAGGTGACCAACCCTTGAGACAACTTGGAATTTTATGGATTTGGACCCTCAGCTTCTCCCATGACAAGCCATGCATGTGACTGAAGCCTTTTAGTTGCCCCTACAACAAGGCACACCAACGACTATGGAATTTTATAGGTAGTTTTGTGCCAACAACCCTGGATTCTAAGCCACTTTTTTAGGGCTAGGTCTTAGGCCACTGCAAAACTTCTTGAAACTTTTATAAATGAACAAAAGCAATGGAACAAATCTATTAATGAAATCACTGGTAGAAGTACTTGATCTTACCCTTACTAGCCATGGCAGTCATTTCCTCAAACATGTCACAAATATGTAATCTACCTTTTATAACAATAAATCTAAGCATAGGGGTCTCATACATATCTGAGATTCGTAAGGAAGCATTGTTTCCTTCTTGCAATAGTGGCATTATCATCTATTAGGAAACACATTCATTGTACATTAATTTTCTAATCAAAACATGATGAGAGCCATACATCAACACTATCATAAAACATACTCATAACCACTATATAACCAACATAAATAATAAGATATAACATGCATGAAAAAAAAACATGAACTAGTAAATTTGCACATAAAATACCAAGGAGAAGAATCTCTTATTAATGAATTCAAAATCCAACCAGGTATGGCACTTCCATGAGCCACCTGACCATATATTGGTTGAACCAAATCTTTCTTTCAGCCAATCACCCTCGTGTCATATTCCAAGCATGAATGTGGGACTCAAAACCAAATAAAACCATTTTTTCTCAAGCTTTACAAAACTCCTCACTAGATCACTAGAACCTGAACAAGCATGCGTGCCACCATATTTCTCCACTTACACTATCAGGAATTTTCCTACCTCCTAGTCTCTAACATTTACCATATATCCCACCATTCACCAGTAGAGGATTCCTAGGGCTAATCAAGACTCCACCCACAAGGCTTTACTGTATATCCCACCATTTACCATTCGAGGAATCCTAGGTCTGATTGAGGGTACACACCTATAGGATTTATCGTATATCTTGCCATTCATCGATCGAGGATTCCTAGGCCTACCGAGGTACACAAAATCTGGCTTTACCGCAATCCCACCTTATCCAGTCCAGGGTTTCTTAGGCCATGTAATTTTTCTTTCAGAGACGACCTCACTTAGTTTGAAAACCATCTTGAAATATTACTCAAACAAATACAATAGAACCCATCACACCATGGCTATCTAGAAATGGCTAGGCAAGGCTGAAGAAAACTACACTAGGGGAATTTAGAGATGTAAAATGGGCCTCCTAAGAGAAACGTACAACCAAAATAAAATTTATAAGAACCAATAGGATTAAAGATAATGATGTCAACCATGGGGGATGATTCACCATTTTTGGAGTAAAAAGGTAAAAAAGGTTAAAAAATAATAAACTAATAAAACTACTTTTTCAACTCGTATTTTCAACTTATCTCCCTAAGTTTTTACTCAAATTTCGATAGTGAGTACTTGTTGGATGCAAAATTTAATTCCTCATCCAATGAGTACACATGTTTCATACTTTTGATGGACCCTACTACACAAAAAATGAGAAATACATGAAAAAACGCGATTGTAATCACATTTTTCATGTATTTCTCATTTTTCGTGTAAAAAAGGTCTATCAAAAGTTTGCAACATGGGTACTCCTTAGATGAGGAATCAAATTATGCATCCAACAAGTGTTTCCCTTTGAAATTTGAGTAAACCCATAGGGAGATAAGTTGAAAATACGAGTTGAAAAAGATAGTTTTTTTCTTTTTTCCCTCTAAAATTTGATGATGTAATATAATATTACTTTATTATTTCCACTATTATTTTATAATTTCCTTAGGAGGCCCATTTTAGACCTCAAAATTCCCCTAATTTCACACCTGGAAAATCTTATGTCAATGACAGTAAGGGAACCAAAACCACACATTCATGTACCATGCATGCAAAATCTAGCAAGGAAATCACACATGCAAATAAATATTTGCAAATAATCCCACTGTACTTGCTTGATCTTGCTCTTCCTTTCATGAGCTTTGTTTCCCTTTTCCTTATTTTTCCTTCTTTTTTTTTACTTGATCCAATGCTAGAGTGCTCCAAGAGTGAAAGAGAGAGCTCCAAAACTAAACTGACAAAAGGTACCAACAGATCCTCAAAATATTTTTTACTAACGAGGCCTCTATTTTCTTCATTTTCCATTATTTTCCTTTAATTTCCACCTCCCATGAAACTTGTGACCTTTCAACTTTATTTTCTCTTAATTTCCATTGTTTTCATAAATAAATCTCCAAAAATATCATTTTTCCTCTCCAAAGCCTTTTTCATTGTCATTGCCAATTTCATTTAGCCATAATAAACAAAATTAACACCCACACTAGGATGATTTTCTAAACATTCAGCTTGGAATAATTGTCCCATGACCTTGGTTATGATATTTCCTTTATTGAATTTATTTACATGGAGTTTGGACCAGGGTTGTTACAATAATCAACTAGGGTTACATATGATCAATATTCATCAAATGTGGTCGTTGTGCATTATCAACCATAATCAACTAGTATCAAACATGATCAACCATAGCTAACCATGGGAAAACCAAGAACTAACCATGGTCAACCAAATATGACCATAATCGAACATGGTCAACCATGATTCACCATGTTCAACCACAATTGACCATAATCAACCATAATCAACAATTATATACCATGTTCAACCATTGATAAGAAAGTTCAAGAATAGTCCACCATGGTCAAACAAGTTTGATAGTCATCAACCATTATTAGTCATCATTAACCATGTTCAAACACAGCTAACCATCATTAACTATTTTTAATTGTCATTAACCATGGCCAACCACTATCTACTATTGCTAATTGTCATCAACTATGTCCAAATGTAATCAAACATGACCAAACACAATTAAACATCATAAATGATGGCCAATGATGGTGAATAATGGTTCAATATTATATTGAATCATTATTCCTTTCACTACATTCTTATAATATTCCTTTATGCCTTAGGTCTTAGGATCCGCAAACCATATCCAAGGCCCTAATATTAATGCACATTGTGGTTCAAGGTGTTGGTCTTAGACCTTGATACCTAAAAGAATCCTTGTAACATTAGGCCCAAGTTTCCTACCCTTATCATGTAAGGATTATAGTACATAGATAATGCTCAAATCTTCTTAATGATTTAAAATGCACTTGCATGTGAAGATTATACATTGGGTAAAAAAAATTACTCACAATACCATGTGCATACACTACAACATAGAGGGGGTTTTTAATACAATATTTGAGACAATTTTTGGGTAAAATGTCTTAAATTGATACAAAAAAAAGTTGTGTATCATCTTTAAGCGACTGTCTCAAATTATTGTCTAAAAAAGTTGTCTCTGTAAAGACAATATAAGATACAAGCATTACCGTCTTTACAGAGAAAATTTTTAAACATAATAATTTGAGACACCCGCTTAAAGACAATATTTAAGACAATACACAATTTTTTGTCTCAATTTAAGATAATTTTACCCAAAAATTGTCTCAAATATTGTCTTAAAAGCCCCCTCTATTTCATTTTTGTCTCTTGAAATACAATAATCAGGATTAAAGAAATATTGTCTTTAAAGAGACAATGTGTCTTTAATCCTAGCTATTTTCTCTCTAGAGACAATAAAAAATTATATTTAAAAACAATGCAATATCACTTTTGTCTCCTTTGAAACTATTAAGCAATGAATCTAGAAAAACTCGCCACTGAAAGATATCAATATAAAAACTATTTACTTAAAAATAAATAGAAACATCATTGATTAATTCATGTTAGGGCACATTGGAATCAAACCACCAATCTCCTACTTATAAGGTGGGCACCCTTCCATTGAGCTAGCACCCTTTAAAGAATTATCTAAGTTACGACAGTCCTTGAAATTACATATATAGGAATTTATTTAATGAAAATGTATGACACATAATGTCATAATCAGTAAAATCATTTTTCCAATAGATGCAAAGGAAATTTGACTATAGACGACTCATCTAAAATTGGTTTTAAATTTACATATGTATCTAAGACAAGGATTTATATAGATAATATATAAAGTTAAAAAAACTTATAAAGAATATGTGAAACTTACACGAGTGTAAATAATTTGATTGGTGTGAAATTTAATCATGATGTAGTTTCAGATTTAAATCTTATAAAAAAACTGTAACTATTGTATATTTGAACGTCTAAACTAAGTCGTATTACTAAAAATAGATGAGTACAAAAAAATCTACAACAATGAAACTTATAGGATTGGACAAATCGTCAACCATGAACTTGACAAAAGTAGGACGTTGTACTAGGAAGGTCAACCTGAAACTCATTTGGAACTTTAATGGGAGTGCACACTAGGAGAGGTTGAAACTCATTTGAAACTCTAACTGAAGGTGCCCAATATATCAGTTGGAAAGCTCTGGCCAAGATTATAGTGTGAAAGTTGTCTAGGAAATTGAACCCTATGCTACAAGATATAAGAGTGCCTGGAGTTAGAAACACAATTTTTTTTCTAATGGTGTAGGAAGGACTTAAAAATTGGGCATGACTCACTACAACTGTAAATTGTAGTTTTTAAAAATGAAGAGCTAGAGAGAAATATTAGTTTTTGTATTAATGTTAGTAGTTTTCATTTACCATGTAAAATTGAATGACCAAGAAAAACAACTAGGATAGAAAAAAAACAAAGCTCTTAGGGAAATCTCGAGATACCTTGGATCATTCTCCATGATTTTGGTGGTGTTATTAACTGAGACACAATCTAGTAGCCTATTAATGCCCAAAAATTCCCTATTGGGAATGAGAAGAATATGCATACATAATTGTTCATCAGTATAAAATACAATTCTCCTGCACTTACATTAGCATCCACAAAATTTTTGTGATGGCTCTGATTTGGGAATAGCCTCAGGAATGACTAAAAAAGAGCTGCAAAACAAAAGTAATTCCAACCAAGAACAAAACCCAATGAGAACTGCATTTAGTCATGTTTCTAAACTCATCGAGTAAAACATATGATAGATATAGAACTTAAAGTATACATTGATTCAAGTTATATAGGGAAATTGTCAGTATAACTTATAGATATAGAACTAAAAGAAGACATTGATTCATTTTAGAGAAGGAAATTGTCATGATAGTTTAGAGTTCCCGTTCAAGTTGATTCTTAAGTGCAGATTTGGTTATGGATAAGAATTTTGCATCAATGCAGTAATCTTATTTAGTTGATGTTTCAAAAGAGGGAATACCTTCTCATTTACACCATGTTATTTCTTTCAGCTAAGAAACAAGTACCACAATTGCTGTGATATTACATAAGTAATCTTTGGATTGATAACAAGAACTCCTAAAATGCATTGTAAGAGGTAACTATTTCCAATAGTGCCAAATCAAGATGATAGGATATGTTAATTTTTAATAATTACCAATATTGTTTCCCCCATCCACGTCAATTTTGTTTCCCAGTAACATATATGGAAAAGTGTTTGGTTGTGTTGGGTTGGCCTGAAAAAAGAAACACCAATTCAAGAAATCGCCAAACTATCACCAAGAAAAGTGTTTTCTAATATCTATCCAAAGTGCATATGTTAATATTTTTTCTTGGCATTAATAGTCCAATGATCAAACAACAAAAAATACAAAATCCCCAATTGAAAACAAGACCTTTGGAGAAATTTACAAGAAATCACTTTCAAACCCCAAAATGTGCCTTAAAATTTTAATGAAAATTACAAGGAAAGCATCATAGATAAAACCCATTTGATATTTTCTAATATTCATTAGATACACTCCAACTTTGAATGATGATGTTTCACTAATATCTTGTTGATATGGAATAATGAAACCTCATGTAGAAAATGTAACAAAACAAGGGACAAACCTAGAAATAATAGGAAATGGAATAGATAGCCTACTTTCATACCTTAGGCAAGTGCCCTATATAATATTTATAAAAATATCCATCTGGACTAGGTCAAACTTAACCAAAAAAATGTGCATAGAACTCAATCGATGCGCATTTATTTATTTATGATATATATCTAATAAGCCTAGGAACCAATGATCATGGTGTCATGAAGAGAACCTTTTATGGAGAAGTGTGCATATTGAGATGAGCATCTTCAACACATCAGATCCTCCCGGTTTAACTCGAAAGAATCCATGTTTTTCCTCCCAGTTTTGGAACAATAGTATTCACAAAAAGGACAAATAAGAAAACAATAATACTATTATGTACCCTAAATACATGTGCAGAGGCCTATGCATCCATAACAATTGAGTGGGTTTGAGAAAATGGACCATTGTACAAGAAAATGTGGGCAAGTATAATAGTGTGAGGGCGACAAACATTGGCTAGTTTAGCATCTTCACTGTAGAATTGCTAGACATGTGGCGAACAAACAGTGGAACAGTGCAATGGATGAAAAATTCTTGAAGCTGATTCTAGAGATATGGTGTAGAGTGTTGTATAATGAAACCACTTGTGCAACTATTTGGGTGTTGGCTGAATTGAATTGAACAAATGCAATCCCTTTTAAACATCTATCAAAGCCTACACCTACTGTATGATTTGACATTATATTTTTCTAGCCTCCCCAATAGACTAGAGGTGTACAAATTCTGAAACCAACAAAAATGAAATAATTCTGGCTAGATAATTGATGCTGAGGTTTGTTGGGGGGGATTTTATTAATTTTTGGTGATGTGTTGAACACATCTACACCACCATTGGAATAAGTGGAATAATAAGGGTCAAATGAAGTGAAGAGAGAGGAGACGCAGGAAATGATGCAGTGTGATGATTGGAGATTACATCAGGGGAAGAGGCCAACTGCGTAAAATGATGAGGGTGAATATAATATATATGGAGGTGGCAATGAAGAGACGGGGCAGAGGGAAGTGTGAGAAAACAAGACTATAATGTGGGGTGTGTTGGAGAGGACTATGTACTATTTTCTGATTTAATAGGGAGGATAATGCATAAGGACAAACATTTTTCTAAGCTTCCTGAATGGAAAAATCATTCGCAAATATAAAAGGAATTAAAAAAAGGGCAGGTGATTTCATTATTTCACCCAACACCATATAAGGCTTGGAGTTCATGCTGTTAGGGAATGTTCAATAATAAGTCAAAACAATCCGAAGAGACATCAAAATGGTTGATGTCACAAAACACACCAATGGCAAAGTAACAAACTATCACACGTGAACCAACATGAGGGAATAATTTCTGGATCCAATCCAGATGATAAGATAATCATTGTGGGGTAGTCGGTAGCTGCAGGAATTTGAATAACTCATGGGAATATGGGGTTCTTTTGGATTCTATTATCGAGGAGGGTATCCAATTGATTTTTTACCTAAAAATTATGCAAAAAGAGGTCATCAATGGGCTATGATGGATCCCTAGCCATGAGAAGTAGTGAGGGATTTGCAAAATTCGGTTTGACTGGAAAATGCCATCTAGCACATTATTTTGTGGAGGAGAGTCAGGGAAGTATATAGTAGGGCTAGGATACTTATCAATAAAGATGATTTTAGCAATGTATTGGCATTGGAGAGCTCTACACTAATTAGTATAATGGGTGTGTGTCCTATAATAGGAAGATAAACAACCAGGATGAGAGGGAGAGGATAATGCACTAAGTGGTAGAGCTAAGGATGGAGAGGGTTGGGTTGATATGGGATGTATTTGAGAGCTATGAGATTGTAGGGAATGGTAGCATATGTCCATTTTTCTTTCAAAATCTAGGGCATAAAGAAATTCTTGTTCAACAGTTGCATTCTCAAACAAAGCCATCACATTTCTAAAAAAATGGTAATAATATAGAATAAAATGTCATGATATGTACCTCTTAAAGATCGTAAATTTTAGGATAAATAAAAAACCAGGAGAAGACTTCAATAAATTGTTGAACGATCTAAGCAGGACCCTACTGGAGTTGTAGTCAATGTCCCAAAATATTTTGTATGTATTCTAGGGTTAAAAACATCTACATGGGACCCAAAAAAAATTATCCTAGGTGGAAATACCAACATAAGTGGAGCTCTTGCCTCTGATGTGTCGAATTTAATGAAGTATTTATAGAATCAACATAGAGTTTCCACTAGGTCAATTCTACACCATATAATTGATACTCAACTATTTGTAGCCTATGTTCCTCAGAAATATTTGTATAATTCTTGAAATAGGTGTGAAAACTACAAATCCAAGCATCCAGGACATCACCTTGCATATATCCACCATATATGGGTAGAGTAGTGGGAGTTTTGAGCTACAACATTGAAGTATATGTCCTATATTGTCTTCATATGGCTTAAGTCAATGGAAGTGCTAGATCTTGAAATTGATTTGTACTAAATAGAATAAATAATTTTGGACATAGGCTCTCTATGAGGAGGAATTGTATGCACAAAGTGAGAGGGTGGAACTCTAGAATCCCATAAAAAGAAACTATTATGAAATCCATTTGAGCTTGGGTCAAAGGAACTGAATCACTTTCCGGTGATCACTTTTGTGAATAGTTTCATTACTGTTTCTACTGAAATTATTTTCAAGCATTCCCACCCACATGAAAATAGAATTATTGAAAAAAATAAAAATAAAACAATTATACTTACAATGTACATGTACTAATCATGACCCCAAGGCATATTAATTTTTTTAAGGCCACAAACTTCTGAATAGATTTTATATTTGTTTTCATATTCAGGGTTGTGGTTGTGAGAATTCTCTTAAAATACAACAATTTCAAAAAAGCCTCTTTCAATCATAATTTCACGAGAATAGGGTTGCACAAAAGTATAAAATGTGTTCAAGAAGTTGGCTTCAAAAATCATTTTAACAATGAATGAACAATAGATTATTTGAAGGAAGTTGAAGGCCACCGCAAAAAAAGGCACAAAGATCCAAGCATTGATGAAGAGAAGGCCTGAGAATTCTTTGATGGGGCCTATCAAGGAACCCCAGGTATGTGTGGGGCAGGGGTTACTATCCTTTCAAAATATGTTATTGGAGATGTAAAAATAATATATTTGAGTTCTTTGCATTATTCCTTCCTCTGAAAATAGTAGAGAAACAAGACTCTCAAAATTTTCAAAGACCAATTGTTATAGACCTGCGTAGTAAAATATACTTGTGATATCGCATGGGAAATATAGAGATATATTTTCATAAATGATTGATATTCAAATAATGTGACGATTCCATTTTATCTTCTTTGACATGTTAGCTTGTGCATGCTTGGACATATTTACTTCTTGGCATTGAGTGGCTTCAATCTTGAAATCATGATCAAACTCATTATCAACTCTATGTATGCATTGGATGTCTGTATGACTCTTTTTGGTATAAAATGAATGTAATTTTTATTGTACATGTAAAAACTACAACATTTTTTTAAAAGAATAAAGAAATAAAATAACTAATATTTATGAAAAATATTTATTTAAAACACAAGTTCAAAAACTATAAGTAGAGGTATGAAAATTCTTTACAAACAAAAACTACCAAAGAGAATCGTAGTAATCTCCAATTCTCTTTGGATACTTTGGGAAAAAACAATATTCATCAAATAGTATTTTTGTATCATGCAAGAAAAGATTTATTTTTCCCTATAAAATTAACCAAGCTAGGCACAATATTAATATTTAAGTAGAAACACATGTTCAAATAGGCTATAAATCAACAAGATACAAGACAATTCTAGGAGACAAGACTTGGAAGTAGGAAATGAATAGGGAAACAATATTAATGAACATGGAACTAATCAAATGAGAACTGGACTTGTTTTCCAACAGTCAAAAATTTGAAATGATAATGAACTAAGCTAATACTATTGAACTCCAGTGATATTTTTCTGAGACCTTGCTTTTCCAGGTATCAGTAACAAAATAAAAATATAGCTAAAGTAAAACCTACATGTTTATTGAATTTTCGAGGATGCGGCAGTCACTGTTAGAAAGAGATCAAATAGAAATAGCTCATATTAGAAAACCTCCAATTTCTAGAGAAAAATTATTCAGCAAGTGATTTTATAACATAGAATATTATTATCTTAACTTACTGGTAGAAAGAAAGATACCTCTTCTCAGATGACTACTTGAAATGTGCAAGATTTTGCATCACATCATCAATTGTCAAATGTCCAATATATGTTTGTTGAAAATAAGAGTTTGCCTCTTCCTCGATATTAGTTGCAAAAACCTCAAATGATCATTGTCCTGAAGCACCAACATTGAATAAGTAGGGATTGACACGGGCAGTTGTAGAATGTAATCATTTCATTTCCTTCACAATATCTTGTGATTCTAATTGGCACACATTAGCTTGAACAACCTAAAAAACCCAATAGTTATACTGAAACAAGATAATGTAATTAATGTTGAAACAAGTCCATAAATCACAAAAAAAAAATCTTTAAAGAATATTGCAAATGTTTCCAAACAAAGATTGGAAATAGGTCTAGAAAATTATACTAGAGTTCCTAATAAGTCATTCGATACTTCAAATAATGTTCTTTCCCTCAAAAATTTTAGAAATTCCTAAAAAAGTAATTTTCCACTAATGAAAAGATACAAAATTCAGTCATCAAAAATTTCAGTAAAAAGATGACCAATAAAGCAATGACAACTTTCCAATTTACCTCAAATTGAGTTGGGAATCGGTGTCCACCAACTACCCAAGTATGCAACATTAAATAATCAATATTTATTGCATGAAAGCATCTAAGCAAAGAAATTTATCTAGCATCATCAAGGGCAGGAGTTCAATCCCTCTACCATGACTCAATTCAGGCAAGTGCCTATATATGAATTATCGTAAGTCGACACTCTAAATATCTTAGTCACAAAGGTGTATTTTATATCTTCGCTACCACTGGGGGTAGCAATCAATAATTTTTTTGCTCTCGAATGACTAGAGACTATGAGCATCAGTACAATAATATATCAATAGTTTAGAATATCATAAATCAACACTATTCCCCTATTTGGAAAGTAAGTATAAGTCTAAACCACCATTCCTATGGTAGGGCTGACAAAACTATAAATTCATTATATCTTTGTCACTCAGAGTTATAGCATATCCACATACATGGAATTTTTAGCTACTACCTTCTTTCGAATCTCAAAACATATTTCAAATAAGCAATAATAATACGTAAACAAATAAACATAACAATGTGTAGTAGTATTACAATGAATCCCCATGATCCTATATAATAACTTAGAAAGAATAATGGGGACCCTTAAAATTTTTAGAATTAATATTTAATTCATAGAAATAAAACCCAAATTAGTAATTTCTTAGGTTAATATTTTAATTTTCTCTTTATATATAAGAAATTCACTAAAAAATGCTTAAAAAACTAAAAATTTAAAAGAAAAATGCATATAACGGGACAAAAGTTGTGATCAAGCGAATAAGCAAAATATCGAATTGAAAACTCACGAATAGTTGAAATGTTGAATCACTAATTTGTGAAGTAAGAGAATTCCTGTAGTGCCAAAATATTGAAATCTATTATCTAACAGATATTGCATCTTGTCAACTAACATATACCAGTATCACATTCTATTTATAGCTATCGCACATTTATAGTTTCGCATTTCACAGAGCTCTAAAAAACACTAAAGCATGTTGTCTATCAAATCGCCAATGTAACATCCCAATATAATGACACTTTTCAGAATCACGTTGATCCATAATTTCTAATTTAATGTTCGTTCATGCGAGTTTTTAATCTCAAGGTTTTCAATTGATTTTTAGTTTCAAAATTAAATATCGAAGGATTACCATTACTCATGAATTCAATTGATAAGATTGTTAACAATGTTTCGAAGTGACTTGAGCTTATCATCTCTAGTATGTTTGAACAAGATAATTATAAAACTCAAGGCATAAAATCATGTCACAATTGATTAAAGAATGAAGGAAATCCGCCACCCTACCACAGTTAGTTATGCACCAAGAGGAGGACAATGAAATGGCTCGCTTAAGCTTTGATACTACATGCAATCTAGACGTTGTTTTATCAGGTTGGGAAGGGTTATACCAACTCTTTGAGAATGAGAAACCTCAACTAATTCCATACGGGAAAGCCTTAGCTAATGATGCTTCTTCCAATGATTCATAATCCTGGATAGACGTGGCTAATTCCTTTCTTCACAGAATTGTTGCTCATCCAAAAGTACTTCCATATACTGACTTAGTGAGATGGGTGTTAGAAAATGTGGATATAAGGGATAGACAATTTGTTACCAAGAATATAATTGTCATTGCTTCTCTCAGGCCATCTGATTTAAAGAAGATGTACAAATTACCAGAGCCATAGAAGAGATATGATTCACAATTCGTTCTAAAGTTAATGCAAGAGAATGACAATCCTGCAGTAGTAATTAAAGAGTGGAGAAATGACACTAACCAGCATAAGCATGATGATAAGGGTATGTATACAGTAGCTTATCTTAAAACTCCTTACTCTCAAATTTTTGCAATGATGTGTCATCTGTTTGGGTCTGAAAACACTAGCAATTTTAAAGAGAATTGGACACCCTTGATAAAAGCAGCCTCTGATGGGTATATCCTAAATTGGGCAACCATTCTTTCAAATCTAAAGCTATGATGTAGTAGGTACTATTATCTGTGTATTAATTGTTTTATGTTTTTGAGATTTATATCAAACTTATTTTTGTCTAGTTTCGTTCTTATAAGCATTGAAGTGATATATGTTCTTATTAATATTGATCTAATGTACTGAACGATATGATGTTAGATGTGAAACTAAGATGTCTTTTATGTGATTGATGTTCTTAATCAACTAACTCAATTACATTGTTTTACTTTCTTATATGTTATTATATTCATTAAGTATGAAATGATCTATATTGTTCCATGCTTGTGAAATATTTCTTTATAATAATATAAAAGAGTCTGATCTCGAGAAGTAGTTATATTTAATTTATTTTGTCATTAGAAATAAATCACCCCATTTGTGTTGATTCTATTCCCTTTTGCTATTCATATAATTTTTTTTTTATACGGGAAACTGGTCACTATATCCCCAGTCGGACCCACCATTTCAACGGAAAAGGAGTTGCTTTAAGCTCTCAACCGGGTGGAACCCCCAATGTTGAGGCAGTCACCTTCCATCCTTCAACATTTTTGGTGCTAGAAGGAGAGACATGCATCTATGTATGGCATATAAGGCGAAAGCTCAATAAAAAATCCATCATAAGAGTCAATTCCCTTCCAAAAATTCTACATTTTTTAGATCTCGTTTATTATATCCAAGTCAAAAATCTAAAGTTGTAGAACCAACTTTCTCATCTCCAAAAGTATTACCTTGTAAACATTCTTCAAGTTATATTCCTGAATCTCCTGAAGTTCAGTCTTTGATTGAGAAATTGGAACAAATAAGCACATCTCCAGATAAGCCTATTAATCTTGAAACTTTTGAAGAAAGTGTTACATCCCTATTTAAAGGTACTGGTGTATTGAACCGATCACAAATTGAAAAACTTGGGATAACTCCTTTCAATTTTCTTATTTATTCACATCGCAAAAAAAAAATACTACATCAGCATCTCAATCAGATATTAGTGAGATCACATCATCTTCACTTCCATTCACTTCTACATTCTTCTCTTCTCAACCCATACCTTCTTACATATCCATTTCTACTCAAACAATTAGTGCTACTATAATTAATACTAGTCCAGTAGTAAGTTCTTCTCCATCCACATCTAATTTTTGACCTGTTATTGTATTCTCACAAACAACAAGGCAAGTAATGGCTAACTTACCATGGGCTAATCCTAGCATTGTTCAAGTGGAAAATTTAAATCCTATCCCAGTGCATCCAAAAAAATGGCTACCTAAATATAAACCTGATGATGGTCTTCCCGTTGAGGAACATCTCAATAATTTGATGATAGCCATGAATCTCAATGGTGTTTTACATGAAGATGTTGTAGTTAGATTGTTCCATATACCTTCCAGGGATCTGCGGGATCTTGGTGCCTCTCCCTCCCATCAGGCTCAATAGGAGATTGGGATAACTTCTAAGAACTATTTCTTGCTAAATTTGGTGATGATAGGACAATTGTATCATTGATCAATGATCTTTCTAATATAAAAGCTAATTCAAAGGAAAAGATCAAAGAACTCAATTCCATATTTAACAAGTTATTGAATAAAATCCCAATTAGTTCTAAGCCTGGAGTGGATGTACAAATAGAGTGGTACATATCCTCCCTCCCCTCTAATATATAAATTTTCGTAGATAGAGCCAATAAGGCTACCCTTATAGAAAACATGAAATAATTTTTTTCCATTGAAAGAAGAATTGTTGCTTTAGAAAAGAAGACAAAGGTAGAAGACAAGAAATCCAAAAAGGCAACATTCAAAGATGAATAAAAAAAGAAAGTTCTTAAATATCCTTTTGATCTTGAAGGATTGCAAAAGGTTCTCAAAGCTATTTCCAATGATATGGTCAAAATTAAGGAGCAGGTGGTTGAAACCTCCTCCAAGAAACCTTTTCGATCATTTAGAAAAAATAGATTGTCTATCTCTTAGCCTCCTAATGTTATTTCTAACGCAGAATGTGACCAAGAGGAAGAATAAGAGGAAACAATAGCTTCTGCCGATGGATCCCAAGAGGAAGAAGTGGTTGAATTAAATGGATTATGGGTTTTTTTTTTTTACTTTCCTCTGACAAATAATCAGATTCTGAAGACATGCCAATTAGCACAAGAAGTAGAAATTATGTAGAACCTATTCAAATAAATCAGAAATAGAAAAAACCAACTTATATTTCTAAGTAGAAACTTGTTAACGAAAAACCTCTCATCAAATAATCTCAACAGGTCACATCTGATTCTTTGCCAATCATATCTACATCCGATCGTTAGCCTAAAAATTTACTAGTATCTATTTCTGTTGAATATAACATAATTGAGGATATGAAGAAGATTAAGGCCAATATTTCTCTCCATGGACTTAGAAAATTAAAGAAACAACATAATATTTTATTGAAAGAGTTTAATGTAGACACACATCTCCTCTTCCTTCAACTATTATAGCTAAAGTTGCTAATGGAATGAGAAAACATCCTATAAATCATTCCAACAAAGTTAATGCTTTAGATTCTATCTTGATTGGTGATAGATCTAATTCTCATACACCTCCTTTTCTTTTGACTTATGAGATCTACAATAATAATGTTCATAAATGTTTAATTGATTCTGGGGCCTCATCCAATATAATTCCATATTCAATCTGCGAAAAAATAAATATCACACCCTAGAAGTCATCAGTTAATATAGTTCAATTGGATAGAACAAAGGTCAAATTATTAGGAGAGATCAATTCGGTAATTATTATATTGTCATCAAATTCAAAAGTCACTCAAATCATTGATATAATGATTCATACATTCCTACATTTTGCTGTTTAGTTCTTCACAGAGATTGGTCTGAAACATTACATGGATATTTTGCCATGGAATGGTCTCACATGTGGCTTCCATATAATGGAAAGCCTAATAAAATTAGAGTTGACCGTGAAAAACATATGAAATACTCAGTCACAGACCTTGGGGAAGAAAATGAGCCTATAGCATTTAAGAACAATGTTCTGAGAAATTACTCTGTTGAATCATTTTTAGGCCATTTTAATGCACAAACATCACCTTTTCCAATTAACTCTCTTAATTCACAAGTGAAAAATTACTCTGAGATGGATTCCATTAGATGCCTCAATTTTGAAGAAGACACTGTAATCCAATCTCTGTTTTGGAAAATTTATTTTGATGGATCAAGATCCAATGATGGTGCAGGAGTAGGATGTGTACTCATTCGCCCAAAAGGCGAAAAAACCATTCTAGATGATAGGTTAGAATATGAAAGCACTAATAATATAGTTGAATACAAAGCATTGGTTTAAGTCCTTCGTAAGCAAATTAGTCTTGATATAAAATATATTTGGGTGTTTGGAGATTCAGAGATTGTTATAAGAAAAGTAAGAAATACTATTCACTATCTCTCAAATTACTTAAAACATTACCAATCTCTGGTTCAAGACCTTATATATCATTTTATAGCATTCAATATCTCTCCTACTCCTAGATTAAAAAATTCCAACGTTGATGTTTTAGCTAATGTTGCTTCCAAACTTATTCCTCCAAAAGATTTTAGTCCTAACAGATTCTCTATCGAATTGATTTTTCAAACATCTATACCAAATAATGTTACTAGTTGGTGAGCTTTTAATGATGATAGTGATATCTTAAGTTTTCTTAATTCCTAGAAATCATATGATGATAAAATTATGGACGAAGATGAACATGATAATAATATCAAACAACAAAATTATAAAAATATTTTACCAAAATTTGTGGTTAAACTTGAACATTTATATGATTTGAAAGATAGATTCAAGAAAATCAACAATTGCAAACTGCATATTTCTACTCTAAATTTTGAATTAGGCAGCCTAGGACCAGACGATCTACATCAAGATATATATTTAGGGCTTATCCTTTCATCTGAAGAAATAAATGCATTCGTTTCATTATTGAAGAACTACAAAGACATTTTTGCATGGAATTACCAAGATCTTAAAACTTTTAACCCTTCTTACATTCAACATACTATTCCTATGTTGCCTAAAGTTAAACCTATCCAGTAAAAGCTCAAGAAAATTCATCCAAACTTGGAAACAAAAATAAAATATGAGTTAAATAAACCATTGAGATCTAGTATCATTTTTCATGTTAAACATTCTAAACAGGTTTTTAATCTAGTACTAGTTAGGAAAAAGAATGGAGATATTCGAATTTCTATTGACTTTAGAAACTTGAATAAGGAATGTCAAAAGGATAGATTTCCTTTTCCATCAATGGAACAAGTCTTACAATTAATTTAAGGCTCTGACTTAATGTCCCTTTTAGATGGATTTTAAGGATATAATCAAATTTTGGTTCATCCTGAAGATCATTTGAAAACTACATTCTGAACAAAATGGGGAACTTACACATGCCAAAATATGCCCTTCAGATTAATGAATGCAGGACCCACCTTTGAAAGAGCCATGGATATTTCATTTAAATGATTGATAAATAAAAGGGTGGTAGTATATCTTGATGATATAACCATATACTCAAAAGAGAAAAACAATCATTTGTAGGAATTAAAGAAAATATTTGAAAGATGTCAAAAATTTGGAATTTATCTTAACCCAAAGAAGTTAGTCTTTGCTTTAAATGAAGGAAAAATATTAGGTTTTATTGTCTCAAATAATGGAATTTGTATCGATCCAGACAGGATTAAAACAATTTCTGAAATTCTACTACCCCATAACAAAAAAACAATGCAATCCTTTTTAGGGCAGATAAACTTTGTCAAAATATTTGTTCCATATTTTTCACATATTGTTCTTCCATTACAAAAGTTGATCAAGAAATATTCACTGTTTAAATGGGGAGAATAAGAATAGAAAGCATTTCAAATCATCAAACAATCAATTGATGACGTTCCTCTTTCAAATCCTAATTTTTCCAATAGTTTCATTCTATATACTTTTTATTCTGATCTGTCATATGGAGTAGTGTTAACTCAACCTGATGATAAAAAACTCAAAATCCCCATTGCATTCTTTAATGCTAATTTTCAAGGAGCAGAATTGAACTACATAGGAGCTGAAAAACAAGAATTTACAGTTTATAAGGCAGTTAAACACTTTCAACCTTTTCTCTTAAAAGCTCATTTCAAAGTGCTATTTCCTTTCTCAATAGTTAGACAAATACTCATTCAAAAGGAACTAGGTGAAAAGAGAGCCAATTGGGTAAAAAAATGCAAGAATATGACTTAGAAATAAGACGTGCTAAAATTGTAAGAGGTCATGGTTTTTGCAAGTTAATTACACGAATGAATGACACACCACCTGATGAGGTAAAAACTAGTATTGAATAGTTTACATAGGTATTCATGATTGACCCTCAATCTCAATACGTTGATTTAATTTTGTATTTAAAAAATGGTTATGCTCCAATAAACTTGGATTTTAAAAGAAAACGAGCATTAAGATTGAAATCCAGTCAATATAGGTTAGTAAATGGTGTGTTATTCAGAAACAATTATGATTCTGTCTTGCTAAGATGCTTAGAGAAAGTTGAAATACCCAATGTGCTCCAGGAACTCCATGATGAAAAAACAGGTGGACACTTTGGTGGAGACACTAAAACTCATTAAAATTTACATGTCGGATATTATTGGCCAACTGTATTCAAAGATGCACATAATTATGTCATAAATTGTAAAATCTTTCAAACCACAGTAGGAAGACAAAGAAAATCATCAATTCCACTGCAACCAGCCAATATGGAACAACCTTTCGAACAATGGGGACTTGAAATAATAGGTGATATCATTCCTCATTCTTCTAAAAAACATAAATATATATTCACTACTGCAAATTATTTTACGAAGTGGGTAGAAGAAATACCTCTTAAGACTACCAATTCCGAAAAACTTATTGAGTTGATATATCAATTCATTATCACAAGGTTTGGTGTTCCTAACACTCTAGTGTTTAAAAATGCTTCTTATTTCTCTGGAAATTCCATGACTGAATTTGGTTTGAAAAGAGGGTTTAAAGTACATAGTTTTGAAAATTATTACCCTCAAGGAAATGGCTTAGCATAATCAACAAACAAGAACCTCATAATAATAATTAAATGAACCATTGATCAAAATCAAAATAATTGGCATAAAGCGTTAACCTTTGCATTATGGGTAGATAGGATAACTAAAAAAGCTTCAATAGAAACTTCCCCTTTTCGATTAGTATATGGAAAAGAGGTAGTTTAACCTTTAAATATAGTTATCCCATCAATGGCCCTAGTCCAATTTTTTAATGAAGAACCTTTCTCTTCATTTAAATTAAGAATGTCCCAAATAATTAAAATGGAATAAGAAAGAGAAAAAGATAAAATGGTACATATTCATCATCAACAGTTGGTCAAAACTTCGTTTGATTCAAATACAGTCAAGGATAAACAATTTGAGATCAGAGATTTAGTATTAAAATGGGATAAAGTGCATGAAGATAAAGGCACACATACGAAATTTTAAAAGCTCTAGCTTGGAACTTTTCAAATAATTGAAAAAATAGGTCCATAAACTTTTATTTTGCAATTATTACAAGAAAAGAAGGAAAATATTCATGTTAATGGACTTATCCTTAAAAAATATTTTTCTTAAGGTACAACAGTTCTTTTGTATAATATGTATATAGGTTAATTCGAATAAAAAGGTTTTTACAATATTACACAAGAGGTGAAACACTTTATATTTATTAAAGAACATGAAAGTATTAATCCTTATAGATATAAAAAAATGAAATAAAACATAAATTGAATTATCTATTTCTTTAGAAAATTTGATTTAAATAGCCAATGGAAAGAAGAATTATTCCAACCTATGTAAGTTGAAAAATTATTTTTGACATGAATCAAATTCAAAAAGTTATTTTTATAAAGCGGGAAATTTTATTGAAGTATTAGCATCTTTAACTCATATGGTCATCCAAAAAACTCATAAAGAGAAAAACTACAACCTCCCCATTCATTTATGTATTATTTACTCTTCAGAGTGTAATTCAAAAATATAAAAAAGCTTTAAAATTGGAAGGTCTCATCATGAGTTGACTCATCATGTTCATAGGAAACTACTAAACTTGAAATTATCAATTGGCTACCAAACCAAGACAATGGCTCATGGCCTAAAAAAAATAAACTTGAGAGAAGGGATCCCATCACGAGTCAGCTTGTTCAAATTTATTATAACCAATGAATGACATTATTATTTCTGGCTACTAAACCAGGATAATGATTTTAAAGTAACAAAAAAATAAAAGATTCTAAAAAATAATAAAACAAGTTATTATGTTACCTCTAAAGATATTTATTATGTTATGAATGGGATACTGGTTCATTTTTGGTTAAATAATAACCCTGTCGAGGCTATGAATGCCTGCTGGCAGAAGTGGCTCTACTAGTGACTAATAAGTTTATCTAATAGCCAAGATTCAAATAAATTTCTACTTATATTTTAAACTTATTTAAATTTGATTTATTTAAAGATAAATTTCATTTGCAGAAGTACAAGGAAGATCTTTTAGGTACAATTAGGTTATTTAAATTAAAATTTATCTATATCAAAAACCATATTTCAATTACTTATAAATTTCTGAAAACAATATCTCTAAGTATTAAGATTTGTGAAAGATTTTAGATTCATCCAGTGTGTCTCCCTTTGTTGTAGTATTACAAAAACTCCCCATTATCCTAGATAATAACTTAGAAATAATAATGGGTACCCTTAAAATTTATAGAATTAATATTCAATTCATAGAAATAAAACCCAAATTAGTAATTTCTTAGGTTAAGGTTTTAATTTTCTCTTTATACATAAGAAAGTCACTAAAAACAACTTAAAAACTAAAAAATTTAAAAGAAAAATGCATATAACGGGACAAAATTTGTGATCAAGTGAATAAGCGAAATATTGAATTGTAAAATCATGAATAGCCGAAATGTCTAATCACCAAATTCCGAAGTAAGTGAATTCCTGCAATGCCGAAATACCTAAATTTGTTATCTAACAAACACCGATATCGCTTCCCGTCACCTAACATATACCGACATCACATTTTGTTTATAGCTATTGTGCATTCGCAGTATCACCGTTTTGCAATTTGCAAAGCTCTAAAAAACATTGAAGCATGTCGTCTATCGAATCCCCGATGTAACATCCCAATATAATGACACTTGTCAAAATCATGTGGATCCATAATTTAGAATTTAATGTTCGTTCATGCGAGTTTGCAATATCGAGGTTTTAAATTTATTTTTAGTTTGAAAATTAAATATTGAAGGATTCCCATTACACATGAATTCAATTGAGAATATTGTTAACAAGGTTTTGAAGTGACTTGAGCTTATCATCTCTGGTTTTTTTAACATGATAATTCTAAAATTCAAGGAATAAAATCATGTTACGATTGATTAAAGCACGAAGGCAATCCGCCACCCTGCCATGGTTAGTTATTCTACAAGAGGAGAACAACAAAATGGCTCCCTTAATCTCTGATACTACATGCAATCCAGACATTGTTTTCTCAGGATGGGAAGGGTTATATCAATTATTAGAGAATGATAAACCTCAGGTAGTTCCAAATAGGCAATCTGTAGCTAATGATGATTCTTCCAATGATTCAGAATCATGGTCAGACACGACTAATTCCTTTGTTCACAGAGTTGCTCGTCCCAAAATACTTCCATACACTAACTTAGTGAGATGGGTGTTAGAAAATGTGGATATAAGGGATAGAAAATTTGTTACCAAGAACAAAACTATCATTCGTTCTCTCAATCCATCTGATTTAAAGAAGATGTATAAATTACCAGATCTGTAGAAGAGATATGGTTCACAATTCGTTCAGAATTTCATGCAAGAGAACAAAAATCCTGTAGCAGTAATTAAAGAGTGGAGAAATGATCCTAGCTAGCATAAGCATGATGATAAGGGTATGTATGTAGTTGCTTCTCTTAAAAGTCCTTACTCTCAAATTGCTGCAAGGATGTGTTGTCTATTTTGGTCTATAACAATAGTAAGTTTAAAGAGAATTGGACACCCTTGATAGAAGCAACCTCTGATGGGTATATCCTCAATTTGGAAACCATTATTTCTGATAATTTGATTAGGCTCATCACATCCTATGGGGAAAATCAGAATGTTAAGACCAATGCATCCCCTACTTATTACATGAGCTCTTATATCATGGATGCAGTTTGTTTTTCTTGTGAATTCCCCTCCTTTGCATGGAAGTGGACCGAGGAAGTAGTAACCTTCATATTTGTCTAGTTAGATTTCTTGTGGTAATCGAAATACTACTCCCATATGTTAAAAATCTATAATGAAATCATTCTCCTGATCTACCAAGTAATTTTTGAATTTAAAATCCCTAGAATTACCCTTGAAGCTGATAAAAGTATGAAGTATATAGGTAGGTGGTTTGGTGAAGAATACTTTACATTCATCCATGTTTTTGGAAGCTATGCACCTCCACACATCCTACCTATGTACGTACCCAATAAATTATTGGCTAAATAAATATCCTATTAGATTGTGGCCAATGGTTCAAAAAAAGTATTGAAATATGCTAAAAAGATCATTTGTCGAACCTTCTTTTTTTCATGTGGATCGTACACATTGAAAAATTTCAAGCATGCCTGTCTTGAAATTAACCAAATAAAATTATTCAATTTCCCAGTTTTTCCAAATATAAATTATGATGCTTATGGTGTTGCTAGAGAAATAACAAATTAGGTCAAGCTTCGAGCATTCCCAAGCGAGTCTCATATATTTGATGATATCTTCGAGCCAGTTTCTAAATTTTCTAGAGTTCAGCAAATTTCAGAAAAAAAGACTCAATCCTGAAAACCTGTTGAGATTCAAAGAATATTAAGAACAAAGAAATGCTCATTTGATGAAATTTTTGTTCTAGAGACCAGCACCAGAAAGAAAAAAGATTGTAGTTTCAATGTCTTCATCTCAAGTGCCAATTCTAGAGACAGAAGTTGCAAATATTGAGCAGAATGAAAAACTCACCCAAGACTAGGATGAGTTTGAAAAAGTAATATCTATAGCTGATATTCTAATCACTCATGATCCTATTCAGTTAGATGTTGCACTTATTCTTGATACTGTAAATTCAGTAGCTTCTATAGAAGAACCAAGTACACAAAAAATGCCTACTGATAAGGATAATATGAAGATTCAAGAAGAAAAGAAATAAGTCTCTTTCTAAAAAAGGTGTTGAGCAAAGTGAAAGCCAAAGAAATAATGATATGGAAGAAAATAGAGAAGCTGCATCTGCCCAAGACATGGAAATCATCCTATCTTTTCCTATTGATGAAATAATCCTCAACATTGAGGAAGTACATCCATTATACATATTCTATAGTCCAAAACCTAATGTTGTCATGACCAGATCAAAGAAGAGGCGAAGGATGGATAAATCTCTAGAACTAACTCCGAATGTAACACCAATGCAAGTCCTTTGGAAAGGGACTCAATCAGCTCCAGAAGAATAACTTCATAAACTGTCTCAATTTGCATGTTCTTATGCAGATGAAACTATACGTAAAGCAGCTGAAATTCAATCCATAATATAAAAAATGACCAGAAAATTGCTCAAATGGTGCAAGTTTTCTTAAATGAAAAATAAAATATTGAACAAGAGCTCCAATTAAAAGTCACTACTCTTCAGCAAGAGTTTGAAGCTATTAAACTCAAACTTGGAAATGAGCTTAATGAAAAGGACCATCTGATCCATCAATTAAAGCAGAAAATTGAGAATTTCTAGGAGAATATAGAACTCAATGTAGTTAAGAAGGAAGCAGTAGATTTAGAGGCATCAGTATCGAATAAACAAGCAACTTCTATCATAAGCTAGATCAAGTCCAAGAGCTGGTTAAAACCAGTGATCAACTAGTCACTCAAATATATGCTGGGATTGATGATAAAGTGTCTAAGTATATAGGTTGGCAAGACATTGCATAGGATAGACTAATTGTTCTCCGTCATTTTGAAGAATCAATCAAAGATATATTATTTGTAGACTGGGACATTAAAATGAAAAGTGTTGAATTAGCTATTATCAGAGCTAATAATCTGTCTTCTAGCATTTCTGAGTACATAAAATATTCTCTTTTCCAAGTTAGCCTAATCCAGGATTCTGCAAAGGAAGCTTTACCATATATCAAATTCCTAAGGCAATATTGGGAAGAAACATGAAGGATAAAATCTCTTGACATTAAAAGCCTGACCAAACCAAATATGGAAAGTTACTGGTATTTGTTGATTAAACCACAAAATCTATGGCTAATGTTGATATCTCTCTCCAATGCAGCAGATCGACTTCTTCTAGCATTAAAGGATTCAATATTCACAGGGCATAGGAGAATGCAACCAATTCATCCCCCCTAGCTCTAATATATGGTGAAAGCATGCCATCTCAAGGATCAGTTAGAGAATGAATCTCAGAAACTATTGTGAAACTGTTCCAACCAATGCAATTTATTTTCCTATTTTTTAGTTATATATTTTTAGATTAATAGTTTTATAGACTTGTTTCACAACTATTTTATTTTTGTAATATTAACTAGTATTTAAACCCATTTCATGCATTTAGAAAGGGGTCCAAAATTTTGAGAAGACTGCATTTGGAACTTGCAATATTGTGGAACAGAAGTTATCTAATTGGAAATATGAACCCATAAGCTATTTTTTTTTCAAATCTAAAGCTATGATGTAGTGGGTACTATTATCTGTGTATTAGTTGTTTTATGTTCATGAGGTTTATATAAAACTTACTTATGTCTACTTGTTTCCTTCTGATAAGTATTGAAGTGATATATGTTCTTATTACTATTGATATAATGTATTGAACGATATGTTGTTAGATGTGAAACTAAGAAGTTTTTTTATGTGATTGATGTTCTTAATCAAATAAATCAATTACCTTGATTTAGTTTCTTATATGTGTGTGTATTCATTAAGTATGAAATGCTATATATTGTTTCATGCTTATGAAATATTTCTTCATAATCATATAAAAGAGTCTGATCCTCGGAAGTAGTTAGATTTAATTTATGTTATCATTAGAAATAAATCACCCCATTTGTGTTGATTCTATTCCCTTTTTCTATTCATATAAACTCTTTTTTATAAGTGAAATTGGTCCCTATATCCCCAGTAGGACCCACCATTTCAATGGAAAAAGAGTTTATTTAAGCTCTCAACCATGTGGAATCCCTAATGTTGAGGCAGTCACCTTCCACCCTTCAACAAAATGATATGTCTTTCTCAAGTTAGCTATAAACATTGTGTTTCAAACACATGAATTCAAGCATGTTCATAAATTAAAACGGGTATTCAGCAAAATGTGTATGATCATAATTTTGTGTTATTTTATATTGTCTCTAGCTATATGTAATTCATAAGTTACAGTTTATGCATGTATATCAAAATTAATGGTATTTTAGAATGAATCCATCTCATGAAAAATGTGAATCCTGTAGAAAATTTGAGAGAATTAAGTGAGGGGAGAAACTCTATTATAGGTAGAGTAAGAATGTAAGTTTCAAGTTAAGAACTCAAATAGAGGGTTATGTATGTGAGGAAATCCTGGAGAAAATAAGAGAGGAACTCATCAAATGATAGTGATGATGCATCTGAAAAGAGGTTCAGTGCATATGAAATGTATGTGGTGCAGTTGAACGAGTTTAATCTGAAAGGGTATACCTAGAGCTTCTGGAAATATTGAGTCAACTTTATTATAAGTGAGCATGACTATGATTTACTTGTAAATCCACGATGGTGGATGAAGCATCAATGGATTTATAAGTTATGTCTCCTCAAGGTGCCTTTTATTTCCTAAATTAGTAGAACATTGTAACAACTTGTGGGAGATACAACATGTACAAGTAGTAACAGTCATGTATCATCAAGGCCTAGTTCTTTGCTTGTCCCAAAAAAATTTCAACCAAAGTGACCTCATCGAGAAGAAATTTTACAACCTCAAGATATTGTATATTGTGGCCTGATAAAACTAGCTATATTTCAATTAGAATCTCACTTTCCTTACTCTTGGTGGTGGGATATCTATGTGAGCCCTAAAAATTCAAAATGGATTCAAGAAAACCTGATAGATATGGATATCAAGATCCAAGCCATGTTGAAGCTGATTGAATAGGATGCAAATTCATTTTCCAAACGTGTAAAGATGTTCTACAAAAAGCGACCATAGCTTGTACATCTGGTCGAAGAGTTTTATAGAGCGTATGGAGCTTTAGGAGAATGACGTGGCCACATATCTGGGGAATTGTACCAAATGCATTATACCATGGAAAAGGCATTTCCAAACTAAATTCAATAGCATAATAGATTGATTCATCTTGATGCAAATGAAATTTAAAAAACACTTATGATCGAAAAAAAAAATCACAAAGCCAGATGCGTAATAAGGTTGCACTATATTTCGAAGAGGTAGATGGTGGAGGGGAAGTTACAAAATTATAGGGTTCAAAAAAGGTGAATGAAACAATTACAGAATGAATAACCACTGAGAAAAATGCATCACAGTTGCAATAGGAGCTGAATTGTGTACAAGAAGAAAGCCAGAAGATGAAAGAAGAGTCATCATCTCAAGATGAATAAATCGGTAAGTTGAAGGAGCAAGTATTCTCTTTGAAGAATAATAATTAAGAACATGATCAAGAAGGACATTTACTGAGATTGAAATTACAAGTTGAACTAGAGCAACATAAAAAATCTAAAACAAAAATTCAAAATTTGGAAGTTTGGAGGGGAGCCTTGGAAAAGGAATCCAGTATGAATATGTGAGCCCCAAATATAAAGCTAAAGATGATAAAACTGAAATTATGGAGTCATAACTTGGAAAAAGGAGAAAAGGAATCCTAGAGAGCTCTTTCAAGTCACATGTAGAACATGAGACAACAATTCTTCAGTATCAAGATGTTCTTAATATTTATCATACTTCTGAAAATAGGGACGGGGATTTTCTGGTAAGACTAGCTCTTACACAAGAGGAAAATAGAAAGCTTAAAGGTGAGTTATCATCTAGAGCTCTACATTTGAAAGTTGTATAAGAGAAATAAAACCACTTAGAAAGGAACAAGAATTCCCTTGAACAGGAGAGGGAAAATTTAATCAAGAAGATGATCTTGCTAATGGAAGAACTAACTTAAACACATAATTAGAAACAAAATTCTTAGAATACAAATACAAGAAGAGACAACCCTGAACAAAAGGATTGATGCAACTCTATGAAGGTTCCAAAAGGCCTTAAATTAATCACAGGAACAAAAGAAGGTTCTGACAACATAGATACAAGTAGGAATTGAGAGGCTGAAGGATGCTGACTGAAAGTTTGAAGCATTTCTGGAAAGAATCCAGTAGGAATTGAGTCAATCATAATAACTCGATAAATTTTTGATAGCTGAGATACAAGTGGGAACTAAGAGGCTGAAGGATGCAAAAGAATAAAACGAAAAGGTTAAAGATGAGCTATCAACTGGAGTTGTACAATTGAAAGTTATAGAAGAGAAAGCACATGGCTTAGAAAGGGACGAGAATACCCTTGAAAAGGATATGGAGCATTTAGCCAAGGATATGAGGCTAGTAGTAGAAGAATTAACTTCTACACATAATGAGGAACACAGTCTTAAAATAAGACTTCAAGAAGAGACTCCTTGGAACAAGATGATTGCTGTAGCTTTTACAAGCTTCTAGCAGGGATTGATTCAGTCACAGGAACAAGAGAGATCTATGACAGTAGAGATACAAGTGGGAACTAAAAGGCTGAACGATGCTGACAGAAAAATAAAGTTTCTAGAGGAAGTGATATTCCAATTCTGAAACAAGAATGATGCTCTAGTGGAGAAAATCTCTTCTGCATGGATTTCTTATAAAACTATAGAAGAGAAAGTCTTTAAATTGAAGCAATAAAAGGCCAACTTTTTGGATGAATTAGTACTCCATCTGGACCAGAGAAATTCTCTGCAACAAAAAATTTATTGCTCGAAAGAGGAAAGGAATGGCCTAGATAGAATATTTTAGATAATCACAAGGCAAATCGAACTATTACGACTAGAACGAGAGAATATTTAGTTGTTTATTGATAGTTTTCAATATGAAAATAAAATATTGAGGGAACTTTTCTAAAACTATGAGGAAAATTTATCAATGTTAAATATTGCTGAAAAATTAGAGGAGGAGCTTAGAGATAGAAAGACATATCTATAAAATTTATTTTCATCTCATACAATAGAGGTACAGAGGCTTGGCGATGAATTGAAGAAGTAACAATTACTTTCCCAGGATATGCAGGAAGAGAAGCATACCCTAATAGCTGAGAATCAATAATGCACTAAGAAGATAAAAATTCATGAATCAAATTTGCACAATTTCCAGAAAATGGTTTCTCAACTTGAAAGAGAAAACATGAACCTTAGCAGTGAGTTGAAAAATTCACATGGACATGTGGAACACCTCAATGAAAAACTATGCTTTTTTCAAATTTTGAAAGAAAAAAAATGAACATGAGCTTTACAACAGGTGGTACTCAAATAAGAAATTTAGGAAAGGAGGTTTTCTTGTTACAAGCAGAAGGAAATGATTTGAAGACCAAACTACAAAAAGATATAGAAAAATGGAAAAACAATCAGCTTGAGATAGGAGAGTTACATGGAATTATGAATACTATGTCCAATGGAAAATAAAAACACTACATTTTCAGTTAAATACGACAAACATATCAAAGAGTATAAATCCATGGAAGAGAAGGTTTCAAAACTAGAAAGGACAATTTAATTATTCACATACAAAGAATAGAAAATTTTTCATTGTTGAATAATCTTTCCTCTGAAATGATATTTAAAAAGGAACTAAAAGTATAGATAGAAAAGCATCAAAACAAACTTTTTGTACTTGGTTTTTCACGGCAGAAATCAAAAATCACAAATGTTGAATGCATGGAGTTGCTCAATATTACTTTTTAGAAAGTAAATTAATACTATTAAAAAAAAAATTTACATCTTAAAGAAGATAAAAAATACCTTTCCATTGTGGCCTTGGCAACTAGTACATATCTAAAACATTTGAAGATGGAGATGTATGTTTTACAATAAAAAAAAATCATCCCTCAATGAAGAGGTTGCAATCAGATCACAAAACTTAGAAAATATGCAAAATAGGATCCCCATTTTATATGGGGTTTCTCTAGGGTTGGGATTCAAGTTTAGATATTCAGGTGCATAAATTGAGTGAAAAAGCTAAAAAATTTCTTACAAAGTCTCAAGAAGCACAAAATTTGGCAATGAAGTTGGAGGGGTTGCAACCACCACCAGTAGATACAAGACGGCTTCAAAAGTGTTGGAAATGTTGTCATTGATGGCAAAGGAAGTAGCAAAGAAGGAGCATCTGAACAGCAACAAGGCAAACAAAGAAGCAAGGAGAAACTTTAAACAAGAAGCAAAGAGGAAGCAAGGCAGATAAGGAACTAAGGTAGCAGACAATGCAGAGACAGTGAATAGAAGTAGAATGCATAATTGAAGCAGAGACAGAGTAGGAGCAAAAAGGCCATCGAATAGAAAAAGAATAAGTAAATGGTAATATGTGATCCATTGAAGGAATTAATGGTTGCAGAGATATGATGAATGTAGCGAAGATTATAATTGCAATGGACCACAGTACAGTAATCATCTTGTGGAATCAAGAACTTGAATGTGCAGTTAGAAGAAGAACTATGACAGGATAGAACTCTGAACATGCAATGGAAGGTTGATATATTATATATATCATAGCAGGATTGAAGACAGGGTGACATTTTGTTGTGTCTAGGTCAGAAGGCAACAACCGGTGTAGATAATGTATAAAGACTCAAACAAATTTGTGAACAAAGCGTTAAACTGAGCAATGGAACTGTAATAAAAGGAAACTCCTTAAAGCACAACTTAATTATAATAATACATTGAAAAGGCGACGGAACCTTGGAACCATGACCGAGTGAACAGTGAAGGCGGTTTACGGTTTTCATCACACCACCTATGCGGAGTGAGCGGTATTTGAGGAGTTGGGAGTGATTCCATAAATCACTTGACATGTGGCAAGGAGGACCCACGGAAAACCGTTTGTCACCGTACGCCATTACCCATTATAGTTCGACCCAGGACGCCCAGCGATATCATTGAGCGTCGTTGATTTGGGAAGGGGTCATCGGATGGTCATCATTTGTTGAAGGTGTGCGAAGATTAACACAGGTACGGTGGACCATCGCACGTTAACGTTCGACATCGGAGGTCGAGTGATATGCATATACGCCGTTGATCTGGAAGCTGGAAAATCTAACGGTGATCGGACACTGGACTTGTGCAAAATTTACTTATGGTACCGTGCGCATATTTGATTGGATTTTGACTATATTTGTGGGCCTGGGGTCAAAGCTTTACCATATTGTTTGAAAGTGTTAAAATGTGAAGGGTTAACCTTAATCCTAAAGTTAAGTTCAAAAGTATTAAATTAATTACCAAGATCAATAGAATAGTGTGAGATATGGAAACCCTGCTGGATTATCTATTTTGACCCCGTCCAGGATTACCATTAGCAATTGAATGGTTTTGACCCAAGGTTTTAATAAAGGCGAAAACTATATAAGGTGATGAGAATCATGAAGAACTGTGTTCATACGAAAGGGTTGATAATAAACGAATCTCTTTTGAGATATATGTATGTGTTATAGCATCATTTCTCACCTTGACATGATTCATGATTGCTACATGGCTTTATGGGCACCCATTCCTACAGACTTGGACAAATTCACTTAAAAACAGTGGAAAATCCTTCATACGCGACTATGCCCGTGTTTTTCCGCGTGTATACGCGAGTACAGCTAGACTTTCCCGCGTATGCCATTTTAATGATTAAAAAATATATAAAAATCCCTAATTTCGCGCTGGGTTGATGGTTACTCAGGTAGTTCAACTACCCCAGCCCGTGGCCCACTGTTTCCAACTGCTGAAACTACTTGGAAGGACTATAAAAAGACCTCATATGTATGGCCTAAGGGAGAGAGAGAATTATTATTATTATACTCTGTTGGTTCCCTATCCAAGTCTAATTCCCCGTGCCTCCTGCACTTTCCCAGTTCATTTCAGGAAACCCTTGTTTCCTTGAGATACACATCCCTTTGTATGTTATCTCGTATGCACTCATTTGGAAGGAGTCTTAGCGAGGCAAGGGCTGGACGGATCCGGACGACGGTCTGCGAAGGCCTTGGAAGGATCAGGTGATCTTTCCACTTACTTTTGTACGTACTATTTTTATAATACATAAGTATCATGCTGTTCCCGAAATAAACGTGTTAGTGTATGCTTTAATGTATGAAGAATATTTGTTATACAAGCATTCATGATGATTTATTTAATGTTTTATATGAATCTCACTAACATATAGAGTAGAAATATACCGTACAACTTGTCCTTTGTGCTGGTTTCTTCTTGTATTTCAGGAGAAAGAGGAAGGACGGTTGCAGGGAGTTTGAACTCCACGTGGATCTACTTCAAACGTAGGACCAACGGGTAAACCTCTCATTCTACTCGATTTCGTTTTTATGACTGTGCATGATCGTGTGAGTCTCTGTTAAGTAGTACGCCCCTGCTCTGTGGAGGTTGAATCCCAACCAACCTCTAGGGTGTTAAATCCCTGAAACAGAACTGGCGACTCCGCTGGGGATCACATTTTTGTGATTCTCCTGTTGGGTTGTTTCAGCCGTTTGGTAGGATACCAACAGTTTTTTCTGTCTTTTACAGTCCAGTTTACTTTCTTGCAGTCAGTCTGAAGCTTTTATACCTTTCCCAGGCTTGTACTTTTATTTTTCATTATCTTTCTTTGTATACGCAGTTTTTCTTGCACACAGTCGCGTATACCCGCGAGTTTGTGTAGAAGGAACCGCGTATATGCGGGTTTCGTTCAACACAGACGCGTATACACGCCTGTTGCATAACTGCAAGGTCGCGTATACCTAGGCTGAATTTGAAATTTAAAGATTCTGGTGTTTTTGGTCTTTACTGGCTGTGGAAGCCTGTGTTTGCAGAGTCTTTGTACTTACTGGAGTGTGACAGAAGTGGTTTTAAGTCTTGGTTCTCTTTCGTTTGTCCGAAAACCGATCTTTTTGGCGAAGTGTTCTTGTTGGTGCTAGCACTCCTGGATTGAGTTCCAAGATCGCTTTCTGAGCGTTCTTGGCTGTTCTGCTTTACCAGAACAGAGAGCTTTTGCTCACTGACTCGCTCCTGTCTTTGTGTTGTGCTTCGCATTGCGTTCTTTGCTTTGTTTTCAATTGGTTTTCTTGAGTTTCATAGGCTAGGGTTTTGTTGCAATTTTTGAAGATCTTTTCTTGTTTCTTTGGAGTTTTGTGTTGCAACGAATTTGCACTATTTCTCTTGGCTGTTTGATTGAGTTTTTGGTCTTCCGTTGCTCTCATTGATCTTGCTATCATTAGCCTTATAAGGTTTGGGGGCATAGCCGAAGTTTATGCTTGAAATTCGGTCTCGTTTTGGCTTGGATTGGGATAGTTGTTCTTGGTTTTCTTGAAGCTCTTGTTTTATAAAACTGAAAAGCCCAAAAACATTTGTTTTGTTTTTTGTTTTTTGCATATCAAAAACTCAAAAAACATTGTTTCTTGTTTTTGTTTTTGTTGTTGCCTTTTTCATTTTCGTTTGGCTTCATCTTTTGGGACTTTAGTGAAGTTTCTTGCTTCTAGTTTCCCGCTTGATTGTGAAGGGAGGTTGTCTTTTGATTTCTTCTTCTTCTTGTTGAGTATTTTGGTGTCTTATATTGAGAGTTCTTGTTCGCAAGAATTGGCTTTCTGGATATCAAAAAGATTAGTTGAAGCTGAAGGAGCCTTTTGGGAAATTTCACCTTGTTTCAAGGGACTTTCTGCATCTTGGAATTTACATGCTAGTGGCCATTTGCATTAGGTGCATTGAATCATTTAGTTAGCTTCTTAATTTTTGTGCGTGTGAGTTTGTAATTCGAAAAGAAAAATACATTTTTAGTCTCATAGAACTTACATAGAAATTGCTCTTCATCGAAAGACAAAGAACTGCATGTGCATGTAGTCAGGTTTTTATTAATTTCTTTTGCGTCAGAACATCATTGGTTTCAACTCCATATCCTTATGACTTAATACAAAAGCCCTTAAAATAAGCGATTTAATCTAAAATCAACTAGCAAGTTTTATTAAGTGTCAATCACCAACTAGCTAGGTTGTAGGGCCTCGGAATAGGAGAGAGGAGAGTTAACTCTCCAAGGCCGCTCAAACAAACATAGAAGTTTATTAATTGAGCGAAATCCAACTCCGTGAGGTGGACTGGGAAAGCTCTCATCCGAGAGTCAAGCGCAAGGGGAAGTGAAGGTTAAGAAGAGGGATACCCCCCCTCCGATTAGCTGAATCTGACCTCAAGACCGTTCCGCCCAGCTTCTGATACGGATTGGTGTTCATAGTTGCTGTTCCTAGGTTCCACACAGGTGACTGCGGGGGGGAATACCCGTGGTACCTGAGGCAGACGTCGCATCACTTTCAGCAGTACTTCTGGGGGTGCCCTTGCGAAGCTTGGGTGCTTGAGCCGGCAAAGGCTGTCGTTAGGAGGTCGGCGTAATTGTTTCTGATACCTTCGCTAGTTGTTCTGGGCCCTAATCATCCCAGACTGCTTTCGGAAGGCCCTATACTTCGCTTTCTTGTATTTTGGTGTCCGGTCCTCATCACCCGGAGCGGAAATACTTGGAGGCTGTTTGCTTGCTGTTTCTCAGGGTTTTGATTTTAGTGAGTGCTCTTTGCTCCTAGCTTGCCTAGCTTTTCACTTTTCTGGAGTCTAATATAATAAATTTGTAAAAGTGGCTGATCAAGCGCCTCGACGTTCGAGGAGAGTCCGGGGGTTATCTCCCGAGAGTGCAGAGCCTTCTTCGAGAAGGCGTAGGAGTGATCTAGCAGGTGGTTTTCACCCTGTAGAGTCTGACGCTGTGGAGAGAGATCCTCCACTAAGGTCTGAAGGTTTCGTTGCTGAGTCCGGTGTCGGTTCCGAGAGGAGCGTTTCGCTCACCTCGAGGGTATTGTTTCCTCAGGAGGAAGATTTTCAGATAGAAGATATACCTGAGCCTGCAGCTACAGGTCCATCTCCTCTTCCTCTTGATCATCCGTTTGTTATTCAGTACGTCGGACCGGAGTCTGAGAGACCGCCGGATCTTCCATATCTTTCTTATCTTTCGATGGCCACGACCGGGAACGCGGCTTCTACCGTGAGTGCTGCGGGCATTCAGACCCCTGCTTCTGTCGAGGCAGGGGGCACTCTTGCTCTATCTTCGAGTGCTTCTAGCACTGCTATGTTTGGCTCCGGGTTCACCCAAGCATATGCTTCTCAATCTGGTCCCTTTGTTTCAGGGATGTCCATTGCTGGAAATCCCTCTTTTTCCTTTACCGCCGGTGCAGCTGGATCTACGCCCATGTCCAACATGGCTAGTGGATCAGCTTCTTTTCAGGGTTTCCCCTTTGGGACTGGGAATATTCCTAGTCCCAATCCTTCTTTAGGGTCGTTTCCTTTTACGTCCCAGACCCAAAGTTTCAATCCTTGGGCTCAGGGGCCAAGTTCGACTGCTTTTATGGGGTGGAATCCTATGTTTGCAACGTCGGGGGCAGGGAATCAGTTCATCGCGAGTCATCCAGGGAATGCTTCTTTCCCTGCATCGAGTGCTTATCAATCTTTTTCTCCTCTATCTAATGCATGGAACCCCTACCAGGGGCTTACATCTTCAGTCAATACTTCAGCGGGGGGAACTAGTCTGGGTCTTGGTAACTCGGCGTGGGGAGGAGGTTCTTCTCTGTTTTCTACGGGTCCTTTCTGGCAGCCTGGTGCCTCATCAAATCCAGGCTATTCTTTTCAGAATGTGGGAAATCCATCCCATCAAGGATGGAATTCTCAGGCTCCGTCGCGATTACCATTTCTGGCAACGTTAAACTTGCCAGACTTGGCGAAGTTAACTAATGACCCGATTCGGTATAGTCCGGGTTGGCCTCCGGTTCCAACCAAACTTCCTTCATACATTCCTAAGTTTGAAGGTAAGAATGGTGAAGATCCGGCAGACCACGTCACCACATTCCACTTATGGTGTTCATCCAACTCTCTGATCGACGATTCGATTAGATTGAGATTATTTCCGCGCACCTTAACTGGAAACGCCGCGAAGTGGTATATAGAGCTTACTGGGGGCAGTTTCGCCACATTTGGAGAACTGGCTGTCACTTTTCTTAACCATTTCCAGTTGCCCGTCAGATATGAGGCTGGGACCGAACTCCTGGCTAATTTTAAGCAGGATGAGGCAACTCACATTTTTGATCATATTCAGGAATGGAGGAGAAGGAAGAGGCTAATTAAAGCCCATATTCCAGGTGAGTTCCTTCTCGAGTGGTTTTTGAAATCGCTTCAGTCAGATATTTCAAAGGATGTATCCATGTCAGGGGTATATTCCGAGGAGCAGGCCATCTTTAGGGCCCAGCAGCTAGAGTTGATCTATTCTCAGTCTGGCATGCTTTACAAGTATTTGCCTAATGCTCCTCGCTCCAAATTGGATCTATCGAAACCCAAACCTGGTCCGCATGGTGACGGACTTGTCGGATCGGTCAGTAGTAGTGCAGCCAGCCTGCTTTCTCAATTGCAGCAGTTGTCTTTACAATCTGCTTCTTCTGGTCAGGCTGTGCCTGCTGATTCTTCACCTTCCCAGTCTTTGTCCATTAATGCCGTCCAATCTTCTGAACCCAAAGGAAATCAACAGTCCGATGGGAAGAAGAAGGGACGTAATAACAAGAAGAAGGGCAAGAATGGGAAGGGCAATGCAAATAAGACCAACGAGCGTGTTGGTGAGGGGCAAAAGGAGAAAAAGAAAGTTAAGTTTCCATGCAAGCTTTGTGCTGGAGACCATCTCACGCATCTTTGCCCGAAAATTCAGGATGCTCAGCGCCTGTTATCTCAGCAGGGTTCTTCTAGTTCCCAGGCTGTGCTAACACACCCTTTTCCCCAAGGGCAGCAATTAATTGCTGGCGCGAATCAAAATCCTGGGGCTTCCTCTGGAGGTCCTCAGGAAGGGGAAATTCCATCGAATATCTTTATGATGAGTGCTCACGTGGATGTCGCTACAAGATCCCGTGATTATGGCGGAGAGAATCTTCGAAAGCTAAGGAAGTTCCTGATGCTACTGAGCCGCTTCATATCACGAAGCCAACTGTCGAGTCTATGCCTCGGATACCGAAGGCATCCTCTAAGCGGTCAACGATTAATCCGAACATGAGGGCTGCCCAGAACTACTCGATTGTAGAAGATCTGGCGCAGAGTCCTTGTGCTCTGTCAGCTTTAGAGGTACTCCAGTCTTGTCCGGCTCAGCGCAGTGCTTTGCTCACTGCCATTGGAGCTATAGATCCGAAAAATTCTCTTCTGATTACCTTTGATATGAAGAATTTTAAGAAGAGACTTCCTCATCATATGGTCTTCCATATTAAATCATCGTATCGGAAGACTAATATCTTTCGCACGGTCGTTGATGAGGGTGCTTCTACTTGCGTGATGTCTCTCGCATGCTGGAAGACACTAGGATCTCCCAAAGCTGTTCCATCTAGCACTATTCTTACTGCATTCGATGGCCATTCTCATAGGCCCCATGGTATTGTCCCGGCTTTGCCCATCTGTGTTGGGGGCAAAACCGTTAACATAGAGGTTGAGGTAGTAGATGCAGCCTTGGACTACAACCTTCTGTTGGGGAGGAACTGGATATATGATATGGATGCCATTGCATCTTCACTATTTCGGATAGTATGTTTCCCCCATGAAGGGAGGATAGTTACGGTGGATCAACTGGACTGTCCTCCTGTAGACCTGGATGCGCCTCCTGACTCATCTGTCCCTAAGTTCGACAATACTAAGGCACCTATCGAGAATCTGGGAGTTGGAATGTATTCTTCCCTGATGGGATCTTTTGATCTTCCTCCTCCTAAGGTGTCTATCAATGCTATTTCATCCTCCAAGGCTCCCCTTCGAAGAGAGTTCTTTCGAACTCATTATTTTTCGGACCCTTGGACCTTACCTTCCCCAACTGCCACTTTGGAGGAAGGGTGGGTGGGCCGGGCACTCCCATTTCTCGCAAATTCGAGATTGCATATCAGTCTGTTGTTGACACTGCAGAGTCTGATCCAGCTCCTCTTTCGCCGGAAGAGTTGGATGGTGATGTGGCTCCAGCTTGGACGCTTACTTCTTCTTCTGCCCATGATTGTCTAGATACCACTCTTCCATCTGAAGAGGCCATCCTGGAAGCAATGACAGGTATAGAGAGACCGTGGGATGACTTGCATCATCGGTCTTACTTCCTACCTGACTTGAGCGAAGTCGAAGCCAGTTTTCCAAGTCCTCAGTCTCCTGGACCTGTTCACCCAGTCTTGAGCCCCTTAGCACCAGCACAGGTTTATGCTGAAGGGAACATGGCTGTGATCTCTCCGACTATCCCGGTGAACATCTCCAGGAATCCCAACATTATCGAGAACGTTTTCATCGGAGCTGAATGTTCCCGTGAAGAAGTTCAAATCTATACCGAGCTCTTCAAAGAGTATAGGGATGTTTTTGCTTGGTCTTATGAGGAAATGCCTGGCATAGACCCATCTATCGTCCATCATGAGATCAAGACGTATGAAAACGCTAAGCCGGTCAGGCAAAAACTTCGTCCGGTTAATCCTAGGAAGGCAACAGCTATCAAAGCTGAAGTTGAAAAGCTGCTTAAGGCGAGATTCATTTTCCCAGTTCCTCTGACTGAATGGGTTTCAAACCCCGTTCCCGTTGATAAAAAGCAAGGAACGATTCGAGTGTGCATCGATTTCAGAGACCTGAATAAGGCGTGTCCTAAAGATAATTACCCCACACCCTTCATTGATCATATTATTGACGAGTGTGCCGGTAACGAGATTTTTTCCTTCATGGACGGTTTTTCCGGTTATAATCAAATTACTATCCGTCCAGAAGATCAACATAAGACCGCATTTATTTGTCCCTGGGGTACGTTTGCATATAAGAAGATGCCTTTTGGTCTTAAAAATGCTGGAGCTAATTTTCAGCGGGCCATGTCTTACGCCTTCCACGACATCAAGAAAATCATCGAGGCATACTTAGATGATCTAGCTGCTCATTCTCGAAAGAGGATGGATCATCCAGGTCACCTCCGGCAAATATTTGAGAGATGTCGTTTTTATAAAATTCGTTTGAATCCGAACAAGTGTGTTTTCGCGGTAACATCCGGTCGGCTGTTGGGATTTATTGTGTCTAATGAAGGGATAAGGGTAGATCCCTTCAAGGTTGAGGCAATACTTCGGTTGCCTCCCCCGTCTTCAATCCGTCAGCTTCAAAGTCTCCAAGGGAAGTCTAACTTTCTTCTGAGGTTTATCGTTAACTATGCTGAGATTACAAAGGGATATATGAGATTGTTGAAGAAAGGAGTCCAGCTTCTTGGGACGTACTATGCTCAACGCTCATTCGATGCTCTCAAAAGGTATCGACTCTCCTCGCTCTCGGCATCGAGTCCACCCGATTATAGCAGAGATTTTCTTTTGTATCTGGCTACAGCAAAATCTACCATTGGTATGGTTCTGGTTCAGGAGGATGATGCTCTGGCTGAGCATGTTATTTACCACCTTAGTCGAGGACTGGTAGGACCTGAACTGCGATACACCCCGATAGAAAAATTAGCCTTAGCAGCAGTTCATGCTGTGCAGCGACTCCGGCATTATATTATTCTTCGCAAAACTTATGTCTTGGCAGCTGCCAATCCATTTTAGTTTGTCCTCAACAGGCGAGTGATTGGGGGCAAATATAATAGATGGATTGTGATTTTACAGGAATTTGATCTAGAGTTCATGTCTGCCAAATCCAAGAAGTCTTTAGTTTTTGCGGAATTGATCTCCGAGTTGCCTTGTGGAGAGGCGATGATCTATGATGAGTCCTTTCCGAACGAACACTTGTTTCTGATCTCTCCACAAGATCCTTGGTATGGGGACATCATTGTATATCTCCAGACTGCGAAGTTTCCCTCTTCTTTTTCGAAAGATGAGCGTCGTAAGCTGCGTCACTTAGCTAAAATTTATCTGATTATTGGTGATGCTTTGTACCGTCGAGGGGTTGATTCAATCCTAAGACGCTGCTTAACTTTCGAAGAAGCTGAGGCTGTGCTTAATGATTCTCACGGTGGAGCTTGTGGGGGTCATTTATCGGGGCTTGCTACAGCCCAAAAGATTTTGCGTGCTGGCTACTTCTGGCCCTCGATTTTCAAAGATTGTATTGAATCGGTCAAGAAGTGTCATCCTTGTCAAGTGTATACTCGAAAAATGCACGCTCATCCAGCTCCGCTTTTTCCAGTCGTTACTGTCGGACCCTTTACAAAGTGGGGTATGGGATTATACTACTTGTAACCCACCTTCGGCAAAAGGTCACAAGTACATTATCGTAGCGGTAGACTACTTTACGAAGTGGGTCGAAGCTATGCCTACTTTTGGGAACGATGGTGAGACTGCAGCTCTTTTCTTCTTCAACCAAGTCATTGCTCGTTTCGGTATACCTAGAGAGATTGTCACTGACCATGGCAGTCACTTTCAGAACAGTATGATGGCCGAGTTGGCTCTTAAATTGGGTTTCCGGCAGGAGCATTCATCTCCATATTATCCTCAGGCCAATGGCCAGGTGGAAGCCGTGAATAAGTCCTTGAAGACAATTCTTCAACGGACGATTGATAAACATAGATCCAACCGGCACATTATGCTATATCCTGCACTCTGGGCGTACAGGACGTCAGTTAAAACTGCAACTGGCTTTACTCCGTTTCAGTTAGTCCACGGGGTAGAATCCGTATTTCCCATTGAATGCGAGATTCCTTCCCTTAAACTGGCTGTTGAGCTTCTTCCTGACACTTCTAGTCTGGCAGAGCGGCTTCTTCATCTGGAACATCTTGATGAGCAGCGTCGAGATGCCGCCACATTGAATGAAGCGCATAAAAACAGAGTCAAAGTTCAGTACGATAAGGCGGTTAAGCCTAGGGTCTTTTCCGAAGGTGACCTTGTTTTGGTCTATGCCCAAGAAAAAGATGCCTTGGGGGCAGGAAAGTTTAAGTCGATGTGGTACGGCCCCTATATCGTCAAAAAGGTCCTTAAGAAAGGAGCGTATACCTTGGTTGACTTTGAAGGAAATGAGTTGTTGGAGCCCCGAAATGGGCTCTATCTGAAGAAGTATTATGCCTAGGCTTTGGCCTGGCATTTTGCTTTGTATATAGTAGTTTTTTGCTTTGTACATATCTGTTTGATTTTCGATTTTTGATGAGATGGTGATGTTTTTGATCTGCTTTGGCAGGTTGTGTTGATGTCATGAGTCATTTTGGTTTCGCCGATGGTGCCAGTAGACACACTCGGAACTTAGCTTCCGCGGCTTGGGTGCTTCATTATCCATCCGGTCAGCTGTTAGTGTCAAGAGCAGTCTGCATTGGTCCTGCTTCCAATAACGTAGTAGAATACACTGTTGTCATTCATCTACTCTCGGAGGCAATATCTTTGGGTGTTGATTCGTTGGTAGTTTTCTTGGACTCCCAGCTGGTGGTGTCGCAGTTGAACAACACTTATCGGGTACGAGATCCAGTTTTATTATGATTGTTCTTGAGGGTACGTTTGTTACAAAGGTCATTTCAATTTTTAATATTCATTCATATTCCTCGAGCTGACAATTGGTTTGCTGACTCATTAGCTAATCAAGCTTTAGATTGGCATATTAATCATTCAATACAATAAAATCTAATCATCAAAAACATCATACATTTGATACATTTATCACATCACATCAAAATATCGCTGTATATATATCATCAGTATGTCAAGAAACTTTAAAAAATTTTGGATCCATCAATGCCGTACAAAACTTGGGCTTATGCCCCATCATGTTCAGTCTCAAAAAATATACAGTCATCTAATATGTAAAAACTATCTACTCCTGAGGACCCTGCCCAGCGTTCCTATAGAACATCACTGCAGTGGCCATACGGCGGAACAGTATAACCCAGTCCCGGGGTACTCCTACAACCCGTCTCTAGACGGCTTCTGGCAAGTCCTCCACAGCAGCCAGAGGGATTTGGCGGGTCAGTCCCTCCAAGTTTCTCTGCACGGCCTGGAGTGTCCTGTCAGAATCCGTTGTCTCTACCTCACCTCTGCGGCGTTTATGACGTGCTAGGCCCTCAGGACGCACTGGTCCAACATCTGAAACATGATCATTTTTTATTTGTCAGTCATTATGAATCCAATCCAAAAACATGTTTGTTTTTCATTTTTCATACATATTTGAAAAATCCAAAAAAAATCATATAAGTTAAAAATTTTGAAAAAAACTTACCAACTGCTCCCCATGCTGCACCGGGTGGAAGTACTAGATCTGGATCTCCTCGGAAATCCATCCCGGCATAGGGGTAGTCATCTACTGCGATGATCTGTTCTCTCCACCATAAGAAGAACTCATCGTCCCAGGTAGTTCGGGGTACCTCGCTGCCCCCCAGTCTCTTCATCATGTCTGCCCAATGGGCAATTCTTGGGTCCCGAGGGCTGCTGATAGTTGAGATGACTTTGGGTCTCAAAGCCGGAACTCTCTCGAAGAAGAATGTAGTCAAAATGGTTCCATAGCCAAAATGTTTTGTTTTTGTTTGGCGAATGGAGGTCAGTTGTTGTTTCATGTTCTGTAGCAGGGCAGTGCACCAATCATACACATGAATTAAGCACTCTACAACTATACTCATGTGTGTCCTGGACGCCTGATGCAGTGAGGCAGATCCTGCCACTCTGCCGATGGTGAATAGGAGGATCTTTATGTGCAAGTCCCTGATATCTCTGATTGCAATTTTTGTGCCAACTTTCTTGGAATTTTCTATGCAATAGATTTGGACATAGTCCTCCACGGTTAACCCTCCCAGGGGCCTTCCGTGCAGATCCACTGGGTCTCCCCTTCTGGAGAGTCCAGTGATGAAGTATATATCTTCCACTTCTATGCATAGTGGCATTTGATCAATGATGAAACAATCCTGATCCGGTTCCCAATAATTTACCAGCATTTCAAGCAATCTCACATTACTTTTCATATTGGGCATCTTGAAAAATTTGAATAATCCACAGTTTCGGAGGACATTTTGTGCTGCGCGATCTTCCATGACCTCTTGGTCTATTGCACTATGCTCGCGTTCCCTCCATGAAATTGTCATCTTGAAAAAATTCATTAAAATTTGCATTAGAAACTCATTTTTGAAATTCGGACTTGCGCATACGCTAGTTTCGCTGTGCACAGTCGCGTATACACGCGACTTTCCTTCTTTGAACCCGCGTATGCGCAGATACGCATTTTTTAATACGGATTTCCAGGTAAAAATCCACTTAATTTTAAATTTTAAACGGACAAAATGAATCAACAGGATGAATAAGGAGCCTACCTGAAGTTTCGCTGAATTCCGACGGTCGGTTGTTGCTGATTTGATGAAACAAGTTTTTAGCTCCAGAGCTCTTTTCCAAATCAGCTATGCAATAATGAACTAATTGAGAGGTAATTTGTGTATTTATGGCTAACAAATTGAAAATTTTCGCAAAAATTTCCTTGTGCTTCTTTTTTCGATCTGTCTTATGCTGTATAACTCGATTGCTTGGAAGTGCCCAGTTTGGTATATTTCAGGTACATTTTGACATTTTCGAGATTTTTCCCGGTTTCTGGCCCATGTGTTCAGACTCTTCATGGCAGGTATATGATCTTCACTGGCATATAGGCTAGGGAATCACTTTCCGTTGCATCTTGCATTCTAGCCTCCATACTGATCACTTGCCTTAGGGTCGATCCCATCAGGTCATGAGTATTATACCCATTTCACTCGCCGATTTTTAAATCATGACTTGATGGTAGAGCCTTCCTTTACATGGGCTTCCTAGTTAGTTCCTCGCTATCACTTGTTGCCCATGCTGCTTTTTATGTAGGCTTGGGAGTCCTCTTTAGTCCCGCCATGTCTTATGTGCTGAAGCTTCATTCTTCTTCTTCATCACTCATCATTTTTTCTGGCTATTACCCTAGAGGCTCCCTGGTGTCGTTAAGTTGTATTACTGCATTGCATATTGGCTGCTTGTTTATCCTGGCCTTTAGCCGGCTTCATTTGGACTCGATGTTTAAGCCAACTCTTGACCTTGACTTTCTGTACAAGTTAACCATTGCATGCACTTAGCTATCACGACTTGACACCTTTGTACCCATGGATGGAACGTTCCTCTGAGTATCACTGACCAGTTTTCGTCACCTTGCATTGAGCATAGGATTGTTCCAAACCCCGGAACTAGTGCATCTGCTTTCTTGATACTCGTTCTATCCATTGTACCATAGCATTCTTTTATTCTTTTTCCGGCTTATTATGAAAAAGACAAAAAAAAATCAAATATAACAAAAAGAGCGGGAACGGGATGTATCTTCGTTATTTTGATGGCAGTACAGAGTCAGTTTGTCGCTCTTGAACAAAGCACATATACTTATATATATTTCCTTCATTTGGGATGGTTCTAGTTTGACCTAGGTTCAGCCTTTACCATGTTTCACTTGTCAGTTCTCCCCCGGTTGGTTATCTCTTCCAATCATATGGAGAGTTTGTTTTGCCTCTTGCAAGACAGACTTATACAGTGTCACTTTTTACTGCCATGGTCATCATAGAGTCGTGCTTTTGTTCAAGGGAAGTCTAGCCTGAGTCGGCCATTCTGCGGTGTCTCTTGACTCATTATTCAATCGGCCTTCCCGGTCTTGTCAGTATCATGTTCTATCACATCAGATGTTTTGGTCTTCTGCTCGTGCTGGTTTGAGAAGGTCCCCATTGACTTCTTGCCGGCGGGTTTGTCTCTTATCGACTACGACACATTGCTCCGAGAGCAAACCTAGAGCCGCACCTTGGGCCTATTTCCATCATTGATAGGTGACCTCGTTCTTAGCATTTGATCATCATCATGGGTCTTTGACTGAGTGGTTTCCCCTGTGTTCGACGTCAGCACACATTATCACACTTGGGATTCGTGCAGTACCTTGATTTCCATTTGACCCTATCGGTGGATTTCTCGCCTCTGTGTCAGCTTTCATTATTGGTTGGTTTAGAGGGTTTCTTCCGTGCGCTAGCTTCATCTTGTGCACGTCGGAAACGTACTTCAGTTTTGGTTCCATCACTCTACTTCGTCCGATTCCTTCCAAATCTTGGCCTGCGGGTTACACTCGCGCTGGACTGATGTGGGATGCCTTAATGCCTTCCTTCCAGCAGATCTTTTCCCATCGAATCCGACTCATTGCTCTGGGAATAAGGTCTAGAGTCTTTTTTGTCAGTACCTTAGGGTTTGCAGTCATCAGTGGCAGACTCTTCGCTATCGACAGTGGGGATTCATCATTGCCTCCTGATTAGTAGATTCTTTCAAGTGTTCGACTTCAACTCATTCATTCACACTTGTCAGATTGTACTGGGGCACTTTGACACTCATTATCATTATCGGTGGGTTGTCTCACATTGGTTAACGGGAAACATCATTGCCCGGTAATACAACGATTTCTCACATGGTCGACTTCAGCTCATTTATTCCCAGTGTGTAGAATTGTGCCGTTGTGATCGGTGAAGACCTCGGGTTTCATCAGCATTTCTCGGTTCACCACTGACAGTTCTCTCAGTTTCTGCCAGTGTTGCCGTCCACCCTTATATGTTGCAGTTCAGCACAGCAGCATCTTATATGTTGATCCCCGAGTTGCGTGATGGTACCGTTTGATCCGCCTCTTATGATCCGGTACTTGGAGATTCAGTTACTTGATCAGACATCCAGTTGCACTATCTTTGATCAGCTTTCTATATGTGATACTTGGACATTGATACAGACTTGTCTTTCCGGGCCCTGCTCAGATGATTCACTATGTATTTTCAGTTCAGTTATACTTGTATACATGTTGGATCTATTCAGTACTGTCTATATATATGATGTATTTTTGACTGAGCATGGGTATGCCCGCCTCAGCATGGGTTGACTCTCTGGTTTCTTTCATTGGTTTTTGGCAGGCTGAAATCTGGTGAAGTCCTCTCTTGTCCTTGCGACGTTCTTTCTATGTGCATAATACATTTCGGCCATCATGTACCCCTTCTGACCTCATATATTAGGGGGCATCTGTTATAGCATCATTTCTCACCTTGACATGATTCATGATTGCTACATGGCTTTATGGGCACTCATTCCTACAGACTTGGACAAATTCACTTAAAAACAGTGGAAAATCCTTCATACGCGACTATGCCCGTGTTTTTCCGCGTGTATACGCGAGTACAGCTAGACTTTTCCGCGTATGCCATTTTAATGATTAAAATATATATAAAAATCCCTAATTTCGAAGGCCGGGTTATTTTGTTACCTGTAGTTCAATCACTCTCACCAGGGCCAACCGTTTTCCAACCGCTCGAAACTACTTGGAAGGATCAGAAAAGACCTTTCATATATACTCGAAGGGGAGAGAGAGAATTATTATTAATATATTTCATTCTCATCCGTCCGCCCCCCGTGGCCCCCCCCCCCCCTCTTATTTATTTCTAAGAAACTTTTGTTTTGAGAAACACATCCCTTTATGAGTCTGACAGGCCTCCAGTTTGGGCGAGGCCTTAGCGAGGCAAGGGTCAGACGGATCCGACGAATGGCCTCGAGAAGGCCTTGGGTTGACTGTGTGATCTCTAAGCCTATTTTGTACGTACTGATGATAATGCTTAAGTATCGGCGCTGTTCCCGAAATAAACGTGTTAGTGTATGCTTTAATGTATGAAGAATATTTGTTATACAAGCATTCATGATGATTTATTTTATGTTTTATATGAATCTCACTAACATATAGAGTAGAAATATACTGTACAACTTGTCCTTTGTGCTGGTTTCTTCTTGTATTTCAGGTGAAAGAGGAAGGACGGTTGCAGGGAGTTTGAACTCCACGTGGATCTACTTCAAACGTAGGACCAACGGGTAAACCTCTCATTCTAATCGATTTCGTTTTTATGACTGTGCATGATCGTGTGAGTCTCTGTTAAGTAGTACGCCCCTGCTCTGTGGAGGTTGAATCCCAACCAACCTCTAGGGTGTTAAATCCCCGAAACAGTATGAATAAACTCTGATATATCTGAATCTATGGTGCACCTGTGAATATGATGATTAATCAAGATCTCTAGATTAGATGATGATTAATTCCTGGTTTAATCGACTGATGAAATCATGAAGAACGTATGCATGTGCAAGGGTGGTGAATGAATAAATTTCTCTAAGGAATATCTGCATGGATGAACCCTGTTCTTAATTGATAAATCTGAATCTATGATGCACCTATGGATATGATCTAGAAACGATGAATCTGTACTATGATCGGCAAAAAGAAATGATGAAGACCTGACGGAATTCTGATGAAGAAATTGAAGAAATATGGTGAATCTGAGGGTTAAAGCTTTCTGTATGAAAGTGGAAGTATCAGGGGGTTGGAGCTCCCTTCCAGTAGTGACTGGAGAATGAGGAAAAGGTTGTAGCCTTTTTTCAGGTAGGTGCCTACGTGCTGGTATAAGTCTGCACCAACATAGATTGTAAGAAGTTTTCCTTTTAATAAAATTGAAGACTGAGATTACAGCAGCGATGGTTTTCTCCCGAATTGGGTTTCCACCTTAAATTCTGGTGTTCATATGTGTTACTTATGTTTGATGGTTTGTTCTATTATTTCTGTTCATACTTACTTCTTACTAAACATCTGATGAATGAATGATGCAATAAGATCTCTAGACATACAATTTGGATTCAGTAATGTAACATATTGTTTTAAAAGAAAGGAAAAGTAAAATTTTCAGTCAGCTCTAAATACTGATTCACCCCCCCCCCCTCTCAGTATTTTTCCCAGCAATTGGTATCAAAGGAGGTCCTTCTGAAAAGCTTAGCCGCTAGAAGGAAGATCAAGCAAGATGATCAATCAAGATGGAATGGGATCTATCAAGCCTCCGCTCTTTAACGAAAACAATTTAATCTTCTGGAAAACAAGGATGAGATCCTATCTTCAGTCTCTGGGAGCAGAGGTATGGGAAATTGTTGAACAAGGATATCAATATCTAGCTGCAATACCAATAGATCTAACGGAAAGAAAGAATTATGAAACAAATGCAAAGGCGGTCAATGCTCTATTGGGAAGTCTAACTGAATCAGAATTTGTCAAAGTCATGAAACTGAATACAACAAAGGCAATATGGAACAAAATCATTCTAAGTTATGAAGGTGATGCAAAGGTAAAAAGTGTTAAACTCCAAACTCTCAGAATTCAATATGAGAATCTAAAAATGAATAATGAGGAGAGCATTGCCAATTTATTTTTACGTCTTGATGATATTGTAAATCGTATGAGAAATCTGGGGGAAACAATAACCGAATCTACTTTGGTTGAGAAAGTCTTAAGATCACTAATGACAAAATTTGAGTCAAAAGTTTCTACTCTTGAAGAAAAGTAGGATCTTCAAAATCTTACTGTGGTGCAACTTCTTAGCATACTAACTGTATATGAAATTAGAAGAGGAGGACCATCTGAAATCAAAGAAGCAGTCTTTAGAACTTCTACAAAAGGGAAGGAAGTACAAAAAATAGAAGAATCAGGATACATCTCCGAAGAAGATTAGATTAACTTTGTAAAGAAACTTCAACTTGGCATAGGACGGTTTAGAGGTAAGCTTCCTTTCAAATGTTTTGATTGTGGAAGAGTTGTTCATTATGCTGCTTAGTGCCCTCATAAGGAAACACATAAAAGAGGGAAGGAAGTAGTAAGAAGGAATAAGAATCGTTATAGCACTAGAAAAAGTTACTATACTCATGAAGACAGTGATGGGTTATCTGATAGTGAGGAAGAATGTGAACAAGATCTTAGACTTCTCATGGCATTTGAAAAATAATCCAGAGAAGATAAGGATACTTTTGTGGATGCTCTAGAAGACAATGATTTTCTTGATGAAAACAATCAACTCAAAATTGGCTTAGAAGAGAATAAAATAATCATAGAAACTCTGAAAAATCAGCTTGTCAAAGAGAAGGAGAAACACAATGAGAAATTATAGTGTGATGTAGTAAGTCTAAGAAAAGAACTTGAGAAAGTAAAAAATCTGAATCTTAGATTTGCTAAAGGATATGAAACCCTAGATGAGATTATCAAGGTACAACGTTCTCCTCTTATAAAGACAGGTCTTGGATATATCGGAGAATCTTCTCAGGCTTCAACACCAAATTATCTAAAAGCAGTTACAGCTGGTATACAACATGCCGCCTCTCGGCAAGGGAATAAAGAATCTTTGCAGGTAAAGCATGACCATCTCAATTCAAAGAACACTAACATGAATGTCTTTCAAAGAAACACCAATCAACAAGTAAATTCAAGTAGAAAATTTTATGATCACAGAAATTTCTTCTTCAATGGACAATGTTTCTCATGTCACAATTTTGGTCATAAAGTTGTTCAATGTGTTGCATATAAAACCATCATGACAAGAGAAGCAAGAAAGAAAAGGATTGATATTCAAACAAAGAAGAATACTTATAACAACTTTTTTCCTCTTCAAAAGGAAGTTGAATGTACTTATTGCAATAACTTTGGCCATGAAGAATCTGAATGCAGGAGCAAAGTTCAGCCAAAAGAACATGTTCCTTCCAGCTCCAAAATATGGAAAAAGAAGGAATTACAGGTTGAAAATTGTGGCATAGCATTATTTGCATAAGATGAAGAAAACCAATGGTACATTGATAGTGGATGCTCAAGACACATGACAGGTGACAAAAACAAACTTCTAGCATATAGTGCTTTAGAAAAAGAAAAGAATGTTACATTTGGAAATGATACTCCTGCGGTCATTAAGGGAAAAAGGTCTGTTTTTCTAAAAGAAAAGGTGAAAGCTAATGAAGTTATGTATGTGGATGGATTAAAGCATAACCTGTTAAGTGTAAGTCAAATGTGTGATCAAGGAACTGAAGTTGTATTTAGTTCAAAAGAATGTGTGGTACATGATCTTGATATAGGTAAAGAAATTATAAAAGGAAAAAGAACTCCAAGAAACCTGTATGTATTGAAGAACTGCAAAGAACAATGTTACTTGAGTAAATCTTCATAAAACTGGCTATGGCATAGAAGGTTGGGGCATCTGAGCTTCTCTCAAATCAACAAATCAAGCAGACTTAAAGTTGTTCGTGATCTTCCCAATATTACTCTACCTCAAAATATCATATGCAAATCTTGCCAATTCGGTAAGCAAACCAGAGTACAATTTAATGCCAAGGAAGGATCATCAAGTAAGCCTCTTGAACTCATTCATACTGACATATGTGGACCTATGAGGAAAAAGTCACCACGTGGTGAAGAATACTATATCTTATTCATTGATGATTTCTCTAGAATGTGTTGGATTCGGTTGATTAAACACAAAGATGAAGCATTTGAGAAATTTCAGATCTTCAAAGCACTGGTTGAAAATGAATTAGATCTAAAAATCAAGTGTCTTAGATCTGATCAAGGAGGATAATATACATCAGATGAATTCCTTGAATTTTGTGAACAACATGGCATAAAAAGACAGTTTTCTGTAGCTGGCACTCCACAACAAAATGGCGTAGCAGAAAGAATGAATAGAACATTTCAACAAATGGCTAGAGCTATGCTTGATGATTCCGGAACACCTGACACATTTTGGGGAGAAGCAGCACATACAGCGGTAAATATTATTAACAAGGCACATGTTCGTGTAAATAGTGATAAAACTCCATATGAACTCTGGTATGGTAATCCTCCCACTGTGAAGCATTTTAGAGTTTTTGGAAGCAAATGCTTTATCAAAAATAATGATGAAAAACTTGGCAAGTTTGAACCTAGAGAAGATGAAGGAATACTTCTTGGTTACTCCTCTAGGAGTAGAGCATATAAATGTTACAATAAAAGACTTCGGAAGATTGTTGAATGTATTGATGTTGTTATTGATGAGTCTCCTGCAGCTTCAAAAGAATAAAAACAAACAACAGATGAAGACGATGATGACATATATCCTTCTACATCAAATAGAAATGATATAGACAATGAACCCAATGAAGAACCCGAAGATGATTTATCTGAAAAAGCTCCATCCAGATATGTTCAAAAGAATCATCCAGAATCTCAAATTTTGGGAGAAAAGGGATCGGGTGTACAAACAAGAAGGACTCTTGTGGGATCTTCTAGCAATATGGCATTTCTGTCCACTATTGAACCTCACAGTGTCAGTCAAGCTAGCAAAGATGAATGTTGGATTCAAGCCATGAATGAAGAGCTTGATCAAATTGAAAAGAATCACACTTGGGAATTAGTACCAAGGCCTCATGAAAAAAATGTCATTGGAACTAAATGGATATTCAAAAACAAGTTAAATGAGAATGGGGATGTTATAAGAAATAAAGCTAGACATGTTTGCAAGGGGTATGCTCAACAAGAAGGTATAGACTTTGAAGAAAAATTTTCTCCTGTAGCCAGACTTGAAGCCATAAGAATGTTTCTTGCTTTTTCAAGCTTCCAACAAATCAAAGTTTATCAAATGGATGTTAAATCTGTTTTTCTCAATGGTGATCTAGAAGAAGAAGTTTATATAGAAAAACCAGAAAGATTCATTTTGGGAAATGATGAAAAACTTGTTTGTAGACTTAAAAAGGCTCTATATGGTCTCAAACAAGCTCCAAGGGCATGTTACTATCATCTTGACAAATATCTTCATCAACAAGGATTTTCAAAAAGGTCTGTTGATAGCAACTTATACACAAAAACTGAAAATGACAAACTATTGATTATGGTTGTATATGTTGATGATATCATTTTTGGAAGTAATGAAGAGTCTATGAGTAAGAAATTTGCTTCTTATATGCAGCAAGAATTTGAAATGTCTTTACTAGGGGAACTAACATTCTTTCTTGGCTTGCAAGTGCAACAAGCAACAAATGGCATATTATTATCACAAGAAAAATACCTCAAGCAAATCTTGAAGAAATATGGCATGGAAGATTGCAAACCTGTAAGTACACCAATGATAAACAGATGTAATATCAATTCTAATGATGATTCCCCCACGGTGAATCAACCAGAATACAAATCTATGATAGGAAGTCTACTTTATCTCACTGGGACAAGACCAGACATCATGCATGCAGTTGGGATTGTTGGATGATTCCAAGCTAATCCAAAAGAGTCTCATCTTCAGGGTGTGAAAAGAATATTCAAATATCTACAAGGAACTCAGGACTTTGGACTATGGTATCCAAAGAATGCTGATCTTACTCTTCATGCATACACTAATGCAGATTGGGCTGGAGGTGTTGATGATCGGAAAAGCACTAGTGGTGGTGCATTCTATATGGGGCCCTAGTTAGTATCTTGGTTCAGCAAGAAACAAAGCTCTATTGCCTTATCTACAGCAGAAGCAGAATATGTGTCTGCCGCATCATGTTGCACTCAACTTCTCTGGATGATGCAAACCTTACAAGACTATCAAATCAAATGTTCACCTCCTATATCCATTATGTGTGATAACACAAGTGCCATCAATATCTTAAAGAATCCTGTTATGCATTCCAATACCAAGCACATTCCCATAAAATATCACTTCTTACGTGAACAAGTGCTTGAACAAAAAGTGAAATTGGAGTATGTTCCCTCCAAAGAACAAGTTGCTGATATATTTACCAAACCTATACCCAGGGAAGCATTCGAATATCTCAGACAGAAACTGGGAGTAGTCTCTGCCATGCAGAGGATTAGGTCTACTTAAATACAGAAGATTAAATTGGTTGTGAGGTGCTGTTAGGAATCTCGGATTGCACTGGCTAAGGGGGAGCATTGGTCATATGAAAAGGATGAATTGTTGGTCATATTATGTTTGAAGATGCAACATTATCTCAGGGGGAGCATGACATTGCCGGTTCAAAGGATATTGATCAAACTCTTTGCCATTGATGTCAAAGGGGGAGGACAAGCAACAAAGGGCTTCTATAAGACCATAAGAGGAAGAGTATTTCCATCAATACCAAAGGGGGAGATTGTTGGAAATGTTGTCATTGATGGCAAAGGAAGTAGAAAAGAAGGAGCATCTGAATAGAAAAAAGGAAAACAAAGAAGCAAGGAGAAGCTTTAAACAAGAAGCAGAGAGGAAGCAAGGCAGATAAGGAACTAAGGAAGAAGACAACGTAGAGACAGTGAATAGAAGTAGAATGCATAATTGAAGCAGAGACAGAGTAGGAGAAAAAAGGCCATCGAATAGAAAAAGAACAAGTAAATGGTAATCTGTGATCCATTGAAGGAATTAATGGTTAAAGAGATATGATGAATGTAGCGAAGATTATAATTGCAATGGACCATAGTACAGTAATCAGCTTGCGGAATCAACAACTTGAATGTGCAGTTAGAAGAAGAACTGTGACAGGATAGAACTCCGAACATGCAATGGAAGGTTGATATATTATATATATATCATAGCACGATTGAAGACAGAGTGACATTGTGTTGTGTCAAGGTCGGAAGGCAGCAACCAGTGTAAATAATGTATAAAGACTCAAACAAATTTGTGAACAAAGCGTTAAACTGAGCAATGGAACTGTAATAAAAGGAAAATCCTTAAAGCACAACTTAATTATAATAATACATTGAAAAGGCAACGGAACCTTGGAACCATGACCGAGTGAAAAGTGAAGGCGGTATACGGTTTTCATTGCACCACCTATGTGGAGAGAGCAGTATTTGAGGAGTTGGGAGTGATTCCATAAATCACTTGACACGTGGGAAGGAGGACCCACGGAAAACCGTTTGTCATCGTATGCCATCGCGTATTATAGTTCGACCCAGGATGCCCAGCAATATCGTTGAGCACCATTGATCTGGGAAGGGGTCATCGGATGGTCATCATTTGTTGAAGGTGCATGAATATTAACACAGGTACGGCGGGCCATCGCACGTTAACGTTCGGCATCGGAGGTCGAGCGATATGCATATACGCCGTTGATCTGGAAGCTAGCAAATCTAACGGTGATTAGACGCTGGAATTTCGCGAAATTTACTTATGGTACCATGTGCATATTTTATTGGCTTTTGACTATATTTGTGGGCCCAGGGTCAAAGGTTTACCATATTGTTTGAAAGAGTTAAAATGCGAAGGGTTAGCCTTAATCCTAAAGTTAAGTTCAAAAGTATTAAATTAATTACCAAGATCAATAGAATAGTGTGAGATATGGAAACCCCACTGGATTATCTATTTTGACCCCGTCCAGGAATACCATTAGCAATTGAATGGTTTTGACCCAAGGTTTTAACAAAGGCGAAAACTATATAAGGTGATGAGAATCATGAAGAACTGTGTGCATATGAAAGGGTTGATAATAAACGAATCTCTTTTGAGATATCTGTATGAATAAACTCTGATATATCTGAATCTATGGTGCACTTGTGAATATGAGGATTAATCAAGATCTCTATATTAGATGATGATTAATTCCTGGTTTAATCGACTGATGAAATCATGAAGAACGTATGCATGTGCAAGGGTGGTGAATGAATAAATTTCTCTAAGGAATATCTGCATGGACGAACCCTATTCTTAATTGATAAATCTGAATCTACGATGCACCTATGGATATGATCTAGAAACGATGAATCTCTACTATGATCGGCAAAAATAAATGATGAATACTTGACAGAAGTCTGATGAAGAAACTGAAGAAATCTGGTGAATATGAGGGTTAAAGCTTTCTATATGAAAGTGGAAGTATCAGGGGGTTGGATCTCCCTTCCAATAGTGACTGGGGAACGAGGAAAAGGTTGTAGCCTTTCTGCATTTAGGTGCCTGCATGATGGAATAAGTCTGCACCAGCATAAATTGTAAGAGGTTTTCCTTTTAATAAAATTGAAGACTGAGATTACAGCAGCGGTGGTTTTCTCCCGAAATGGGTTTCCACCTTAAATTCCGGTGTTCATATGTGTTACTTATGTTTGATGGTTTGTTCTATTATTTTTGTTCATACTTACTGCTTACTAAACATCTAATGAATGAATGATGCAATAAGATCTCTAGACATACAAGTTGGATTCAATAATGTAACATATTGTTTTAAAAGAAAGGAAAAGTAAAATTTTCAGTCAGCTCTAAATACTGATTCACCCCCCCCTCTCAGTATTTTTCCCAACAAAAAGAAAATTCATGCTCTTTCGGCTCGAGTTAAAAATCTGAAATAAGAAAATACTCAACTTAAAGGTGGGTGCACTTCTAACAAACCACAAAAATTCAAAGAAATTTTGCATGTTAAAGAAGGAGATTTGGTCATAGAGGAATCACTTTCATTACAAGAGAAAAAGGTGGAAATTGATGAAGATAAAGTCCCAGCAAGTACTGATGACGTTGGGCGAGAGATTGATATATTGCAGGAGTAAAACAGAAAGTATTGGAACCATCTTATCTTTTCTGCAAAACAGACTCAAAACCTCCAAAAAGGAGTCCAAGAATTGCAGAACAATAAAAAAATGAAGGATGACAAATACGGGGGAATAGATTATAATTTTATTGAAAATCAGTTAAAGGAAGCCAAAGGGAAAGTCATGCAGCTAGTGGAGCACAATAATATATTGAAAAGGGATCTCAAGTATGGAATTTCTTGGATTAATAGAATGCACGAGGAGATGAGTGGCTGGGAACACAATTTTAAGTCATAAAAACAAAAAAATAACGTAAGTACAACCCCTCACTACTAGGTAGAGGCGTGTTAAGGAAGTTCAAACTTATTATATATTCCCAACTAATTCACTACAACAAAAAATTACTGCACAGTCCAGTCAAATCATGCCCTCTTGATACTGCTAATGTCATCTATAACCTCATTAGAAAAGTCCCCACTACAGGTATCCTTCCTCTTTTTGGAACAAGTGTCTGGTGAGTCACTTATTTCACAATCATCACATTATCCCAAGTCATCCCTGAGAATTCTCTGCCCTGTTTGCGCACTACATGTTTCGAAATGTTTCTTACCTCCTCTAACCTTATATGCCCGATGAAGTAATCACAAGATCCATAAGTGATTTCTTTCTCACAACATTAGTATCTCCATTTTTTTATATCACTTTGGACATAATAATCCAAAGGAATACATGGTGTAACATGGCTCAACTAACCAAACTAGTTGCCTCTTAACTTCTTCCATTGGCTATACAAAACAAAATGGGCAAAAATAATTTCAACTTGACCAGAGAAAATAGTGGAAAATAATAATTAAAATCCTATTTACCATAATAAAAATATCAAGCAATGCCCGAACCATCTTCAAAAATAACTCTAGATACCTAGCCAATATTTTGGTTTGTTCACAAATTTGATGTTGCAGGGAATCTAGTGGGGGTTCATATTTCATGTTCTGGAAAAATAAAAGCTAATCCCAGAGAGAAGGGAAAAACATACTTAGTGTAGGAAGATCTAGTTCCAATCCAACAATTTCAAGTAGGCAGAACCTATCCTCACTTGGAAAATAATAAATACACCTTGCAAATAACCATATCATAACCATCTTGGGTAAATACACCTTTCTCATAACCATGTCATAACCCTCTTGGTTTTCCTTAACTAATGATATTTCATGGGGAACTCGGATGCATGTTGTCACTGACACAATATATAATAGTAGTGACTCTGAGAAAATACCCTATTGAATGCATATATACACAATCATAGTGACTCAGAAAATTACAGAGTTTCCAAACTAACAATGGTTGAATATGCATGTGAATATTGGGTTTGTAAATATTCCATGATTAAATCACATCTTGGGTCATTAAGTTCTGAAAATCCATTTCTGTCACATGACATTTGGATTTGTAATTTTAACAAAATTCTATTGGGCTTGATAATTTTCTTAAAGCTACAACCATTATCAATACAAACATGAAAACAATATTTTCTAATGGGTTATCTTTTGAGAATTCTTCATTGGAGCAAATCAACCTAAGCTTGATTTCCATAATCTGTGGTTCTGTCATTTCTGCATTTTTTTCTCCACAGTAATGGCACTTCTAGCCAAGAAAACTGTGTCCATATGGGAACACAAGGTGAAAGATATGTCCCAGGTGGATTTTGGGAGGGTGACGATTGAATTGGAAGAAGTTGATATTCTTGGATTGATAACCTGTAGAGCTTAGTTCAGCCCCACACAACCCTTTAAGTGTGATTGGATCACATGGTATCTCCATGTGACCATCCAAACCACGGTGCTCATTGAGGACCGCACGGCTCTGGGTGTTAATATGATATAGTGCCCATGCATCATCTTCTCCATGTACAACCACACTTCCATTGCTATTTCCCATGACATCACTACATTGTTTGCTTCGAAGGGGGAGATGTTGCAAGAATAACGATGGTCTACTGAAAGGGATTTTGACTGGGGTCCAGGTAGTGGCCTTGATATAAATGTCAATGATAGTGGGGATGCAATTTTTTTGATCCATGAAGTGATCAAGGCTGAGAAGAAATTTTCCAAGACCATGAAGTTTCTAGATCTGGATTCTACCTCGAATCTAGAGTTTTAGATGGTTTTGGAGTTGATCAAGGAGACCATCAAGATGGATCCCTTAAGGTACCATAGGATAAAGGAGATGTTGGTTGGTGTTTCTAAGGACACAACTACTAATGTTAAGAGGCTTTATCAGATGCAAGAGAGTGGGAATTCTCTATTCTATACTATCAATTTTAATGACATTGTTACCAAGAGAAAGTTTGATAATTTAAATGGATATAGACACTTTCTCCTAGATGATCTGATGAGAGCCACAAATTTCATCATTATTGGTAAGGTTTTTTTTTGTAGATACAAAGATGTTGGAAAGGGTTGTGCTACAACTCTAAAGGTTGTTGGAGCTGTTATCAAAAAATTAGACCTAATAGGCTATCAATCAAATCAATCTCATGTTACTATTTCAAACCAATATTTTGATTGAGGCTTAGCCTCCTCAACCTGAGAGGGCTCTCTCAAGGGTTAATGATTTTTTATATAAATATAGATGGCTAAATCTATGTGGGATAATAAGTAGATAAAAATTAATATTGGTTGTAAATCACTTTAGCAAGTGCACATTGGGCTTATGGAGTCATAATAGCTTCAGTAAAACCAAACAATCTACTTAGCATGGAAGTCAAGGCATATCAGAGTTCTAGTCCAGAGATACACATGTAAAATTGTAAAACACACAGCCAATTTGTCTATGAAGGAAGTTAGAGCATCAATGATGAATTCCGAGTAACATAAGAAAACACCACTGCAATAGGACAGTAAAAATATGCCATTAGAACAAGAATACACTAGAAATATTTATGAATCTTGAGTTGGCTAAGTAAAAAACTCTGTATTAAACTGAAAACCAGTCACTTACAATAAACACAGTCCTTTTTCTAAAAATTTCCAACCCTTAGTATTTCGACTCCTTCATATTTTATAGATCATTTACAATATAGGATAACCTTATCCTCAACTAGATACATCGAATTCCTACTGTTTGACACCTTTCCTAACCATATAACATGGCATTTATTACAAAATGACAATAGCAAACCTAATGAACAATCCTATTACAAATAGGACTCAAACTCCTTAACTCTACTCATAAAAACCTTATCTAAACTAGATTACATCATTTTCCAACTGTATTCCCATAAGGTAGAATCTAGATGGTAAGCTCCATCACTTTGTGACCTTAATGCTGATCTCCTGCAAACTAGGAAATTGTCCCTTGTTTTCTAGGCTTAGGATTCTTTATGTTCTTGAGACACTCTAACCACTATGAACCCATGACTTCGAGGTTATTTGCTGTCAAGAACTGAAATAACATATTCCTAAAATCATCCTAAGTCCCAAATTTACAAAATCACCATCAAAATATCCAAAACAGCAAAAACAGACCTGTGCTATGAAAACAACACAGTTTCATAGTGATTTTTGTAGCGCAGTCTTTTAACCCATTTGCCTTCAAAATTTTGGTTTCTTTCCTCCAGGGTTGTCTTCATATTCACTTAACACAACTTCCTTAGTAATTTTAGGTCATAATACAAACATTTACCCTCAAAATATTTATGAGAGAGGGTGAAAAAGCTGCTACAGCAGTTTCGTAGCGCTTTTCACCCTTTTTGCACTGTTTGTGCTATGAAACTGCTGAGTGAGCATTTTTGTCCAAATTTCTTCAAAATTCAAACCAAAAATGTACCAAAACTTCATAATACCACTATTTTAATATAAAAAAATAGTCATATGAACTAAAAATCCAACTTTCATGAGATTTATTCTTCATTTTCCCTTTGATTTAGCATTTGATTTTTTAATAATTTGTCATTCTGCACCTTTGTTTTTTAGTTCATCCTGAGTCAGCTTCAGCTGTAGCTCAAAATTTTCCACTTGGTCTCTTCGTCTTCTATTACTAGCTATCAAGTGAGTATTTATCACTCTGACAAATTTTTCTTCCTTGATGGTTGGAACTGTCCATGTAAAAACCTATTCTGCACTGCTTGGAATCTCATACCTGGAACCAGTTTGACCTTCCCAAAGTGCCTTCACTCTTTTAAACTCTATTTTTTCAATGTTGTGCTTTCTGGCCCTCTTTCTCATCATTTCAATCTCTTGGTTTGCTAGCTTCAATCTCTCTTCAAGACGTTGACACTCTGTTATGCGATATTTTCCCTTCATTGTCTTGTTGGTTGCATGCTCCACTATTGGTGATGAGAGATCAACCACCTCTTCAGGGAATCTGGTTGTTTCAATAGTTTCTTGGACCTCCTTGTTGCCTTCCTTGAGCTTCTTAGGATGCCTAGTTAAAGGCTTCATTGCTTGAAAGATAAAGGCTACATTTTCACACTCAAATTCAAGTTTCTTTACTGACTTAGTCTTTTTCTGTTTTTGTTCATCTACTCCAATGAAATCAGCTTGCACAATGGGTGTTTCTTCTTTATCAATTGCATGAATAATGTCATCTAAATTTCCTTTAATTGTTTGGTTTCTTGTCTTTCTCTTGATTTCCTGCTTGTTGGAAACTTGTTTTTGTTTTTCCTCTTTGACACTTTTTGACCTTTGTTTTGCAGGTGATGGAGTTGCTTCAACAAGAAATTGCATCTTCTCTTTCGTATCTTCAACCTGTTTCCTTGGTTTCAACTTTAAAAATCTCTTTTCCTTTACAACCACAGGCTGACTAGACTCTACTACTGGTATTGAAGGAGTTCCTTTAGGTTTAGGGTTTCTAGCTGGGGTTAGATTTTCCAATTCAAAACCCTTCATAAACAAAAAAGAAGACCAATCCCTGCTTATTTTCTGAAGCTCATTTAATACCAATAAATTTATCAAACCATGGTGAAACAAAGATGTTTCACAACCATCAGAATTGGCTTGGACTTTATCATACATTTTGGCAAGGCTCCTATGCAAGTAGAAAGGCAAATCTAGTGATATCATACTTGTGAAATGTAGAAGTAGCCTTAAATGATAAGTATAAAATTTATGGTACCTACGTTCACATGTAAAGTATATTTGAATGTTGAACAACAGCTTGGCATAGGTGTCTTTGATACAACTTCTAGGTGTTTCATTGTTTAGGTTCATATCTGCATACTCAGGTTTCATCAATTCCTTGCATGGTTCCATGTCAAAATTAAAACCTTTAAACCAAGTCTCTTGCCCCCTTGGTATTTCCGTCACAGAAGCAATGATCTCAGGAGTAACTGGCACATTTAACATCCCAATGTTAGTAGTTGTTCCACTGAAGTGTAAGGAAATTTCTTTAGACACCTGAGTGTGACAACCCTGCAGCTTTTCACAAAACCGGAGGCAACTTTCTTTGCTAAAGGCCTCCATCACTGTTTGATCTTCAATTATAGCCTTCAAATTTTCAGGCTCATATCTTAAGAAATGTACCCCTCTGTGGACTTTATTCTCTTCTACCATGCTTCTTTAGAAAAACCTGTCAGTTCCTCTTGTATCTGTAAAACAACCTCGCTTGAATATATGATCAAACCCGCTTGAGAATATGGAACAAGATTGCTTGAGAATATGGAACAACCTCGCTTGATAATATGGAAGATAGTCTTTGTATAGAACACCCACAAGCTTAGCTTGATAGCTTCAGAGCTTAGACACTTGTATGAAAGAAAATGAAAACGAGAATGACCAAATTAGGCAAAAATTTGAATTCAAGGTGTCATCTTGTAACTGAATGATGCTTCAATCATGCCCTATCATGACAATGATGACTGTGAGACAGGTAAGTACATTGACTCTGATCCCTAACTAACTCACCATACCCCTATCTTATCATTCCCCAACGGATTCTAACAGATTTTGGCTTAATTGATAAGACAGTTAAGAAACCGCACTTTCGTAGTGCCCATAGTGTATTTTTTGCAGTTTGTGCTATGAAAGTATCAACACTTTCATATCATAAACCCTCTTTTTTGAACTAGCAGTGCTACGAAACAGAGGATTCTTGGCTAATTGCAGCAATTTAACCCAAAACCTTATGAAATGATCTCTAAATGGAAAATGTGAGTATTTGATCATGGAATGGACCTCTAAAGACTTTATTTGAATTAAATGGTGACCTTTAAACTTATAAAAACTCTAACCTACCCTTAACCAGAACCTAAAATGACTTTCATACCGATTTTGAGACCATGATAAAAAACATAGTTAACACAATGATGTTTTGAAATTTTTTGAGTGATAACAAGAGCTAAGATAATTGCTACATAATTTCATCCAAACTATGCCCTACAAGCTCTTACATAAGGATTTCCTGTCCTTACCCTAAAGGATGTAATTTGAAGTTTGAACTGTTGATATTTTTGTTACCATCACAGACAACAAGGATATCTTCATGGTGGATAACATGAGGAAAATATAGAATAATGAAATTGTTTGAAACATTGGTCATTTTGACAATGAGATTGACATGAAAAATCTTGAAAATTTCCGTGGTGTTAAGAATATTACCATCATTTGTCAAATACATAGGTGGGTGTTCCCTTATATCAATAGTGGCATCATCGTTCTTGCAGAGGGACGTCTAATGAACTTGGGTTGTGATACTAGATACCTAGTGTTTGTCATGTATTTCTCCTTTACAAATTATGTTATTGCTGAGTTGGAGCTCCAGAATGACAAGAAGTATAATAAGTACAAGAAGAAGGTGTATCTGCTCCCAAAGCATCTAGATGAAAAGGTAGTTGCTCTGCATTTTCCCATTTTGGGAGCTAAGATAGCGAAGCTTTCTCCTGAACAGGTAGCATATATCAACATCCCCATTGAGGGAACTTACAAGCCTTCCTACTACTGATACTAAAGAAAAATGACATTTTTGGTGACTTCTTGGATGACTAGCAAGGCTAACCAATTGTTACTAGAAATGCCATTGTCACATGGATCAATAGTCATAGGAACAACCTTGTGAATTGAACCAAGAGCTAATCATGGGAACAAAAGAACCATTTCTCACCTACCCAAACATATACTCTCAAGACCAAAGCAAACTCTACTTCCATGTCATCATTAGCTTGCCTACCTTGACTAATTCTACTAAATGAATGGAGCAAGTAGTTCTCATCCAATCAATGACCTAACCCAATAAGTTTGGTTATCCCCTCTACCTCTTAACTATGGGGTATGTGTCCACTATGCTCATTCCTACTCAAATCTATGAAGGCCACAGTTATGAGGCTTAGCAAGCCTTCAATTTCTAAAGGAATCCTCCAACCAAATGGTTTCCAGAGATATTAGGAATCCTCATCTTCTTTATATGTGGGGTTATGGGTCCACTGTGCTCACTCCTACTCAAATATATGAAGGCTATGAACTTACAATAATTTATCTCTCGAGGTATCACTCTAGAGAATTTTTTACTATCGAAATCCATCTTACACAATGGCTTCAAACAACCAATATGTTGATGAACATTTTTGGTGAAATCATGACCATTAAGAAGAAGGATTTGCAAGCTGGAGAAGTTTCCTATGGATTCTGGATGTGGACCAGGCCCTATGGATTCCTCAATTATACGCCACATATTAACAAAAATTCTAATTGAACCCTTAAACATAACAATATTTTCATTAACCATATCAATATTTGCATTAAAAAAGATAATTATGGTTTCTTGCTTCATGATATCAACTGCAGGACCATTCAACAAGCAAGCCTAAATAACTCAGTATATCAAATGTTGAAATGAGGTTCCAACAATTTGTCACAATAATTAGTGTGCATTTGTAATTTTTTCATCCCTTAGGTTTTAAATACTATAGACTAATTTGGATTAAAAAATAAAATTCAAAAACATAGGGAGGAAATTTTGCAATGCCCTCACCTCCTTTTAGTTCTGGTTCTAAATAATTTTCTCTGGTAAGAAAAAAAGGATAATATATTCAGGCACTAAGAATAATCATCTCTATGAATTAGCAAGGAAAAAAAAATGGAAAATATAGCACAAAATGTTGAAGTGGGTCTCTAATTAAGTAATCCTTTCATTTACACATGTATATATGATTTCCTTAATTATAATAGACCCCAAAGCAACCACTAATAATTTAGAAGGTAAATGATCGAGCGTCTTCACAAAGTCTACCATAATACAAATTTAAAAATTCCAATTGGTGAAGGCTAGTGCAGTCAGAGGGTTCTTCAAATGATATTTATTATTTTTCAACAACTATTGGGATACATTATAATAATTTATAAGAGTGTGCAAATTCCTCAATTTCTTATAGTTATGTTAGAGTACATAAATTTATAACATTTTGTTATATTTTTACTTCCATCACTTCATAGACATAGCCTATATATTCCTAATGCACCCCCTTGATATATTACACTTCACATTACTTAAAATCATATTACCGACCTTTGGTCATCCATGGTCATTGTACAAGCTCTATTATCTGAAATAGTGCCTTTTTAGTGATGTCAAAAAGAGTATCTAGCCATGATTTAGGTTAAAATATCTTGAGATATACTTATTGTAATTTATTTATAGACATAATAGTATATGCCTTATGGACATAACCAACAAGTTCTTATACATATTCATATTAATTATTTGGATGAGAATAATAGTAGTTCAATGCAATGTTTCTGATATCCAAGAAATTCTTGACAACCATCAGTTTATACTTTATCTTCAACTTATGAACCTTCTACTATTTTTTATGATTATTTGTTGTCATCCTTAGATTAATCCCAGATGGTGGCATTGAATGAAAACTCTCCTTTGTTTAGATAGAACAACATTTTCTTCTCAATGTTGACATCCTTTTGAGGGAGTTGTTGTTACCATCAGTGTTCTTGTAAAACCATCTAGATTTTTGGTAAATTGACATACATTCCCAACCTTCGTCCTTTGTCATAGAGAAAAGATGGAAACCTCCCTCTGTAGGTATAGTTTCCTTTATTAATGTTTAAAATTGGCATCATTGCAACATCTTCTATGTACTTCACTTCCCTATATAGTTTCACAACAACTTAAATGATGCTACTTCCAAAGCAGTGTTATGAACTTCAAATTTATCTACCCTTGATTCAAGAATTTTCAGAAAGTGTCATTCAAATTCAAATTCAATATCATGGATTCATAGATTGTATTATTTTTTGGGAACATGTAACTTATCCCATGGTTACATTTACAAAAATCCACTTGTTATATGAGAATGAATTATAATAGAAGGAAAGAATTGACCATTATGCTCTAAGCATGTTCCACTTCTATCTAAATGTATTAGGATAAGTTATATCAATGTAAAGTTTTATTCCTACCATACATTCCCACAAATTAATTACCTTGTACCCTAGACATTATGCTTGTTTATTAGATAGATAAAGATTATGATTTTCATTTCATATTCGAAATGGTTATTTTTGCATTTATTTTTTATTTTTTACAATTTTTTAATGATAAGCAATAATGAGGACTTCAATCCACTTCTGATTCGTCCTCCCCAATATTCATCTAAACTTACAAACTCAGTAAGGGTTTTTGTGACTAATTCTTGATAAAAGAAAAAAATCATTTTACCTTGAACTCTTACATGTGCAACCCAACTTGGAAAATTCTACTATAGTGAAATTTGAAACAAACCACTCCATTAGCTATGCACTCGTAAAATGATTCATTGGATAGTTACTCTAATGCTTGGACAACTAAAGAATTGCCTGGAAAATACAAAATATATGGTACTGATGAAATATTTAAGAAAAATTATAACCAAGAATTTCAATTTGAAATATGATAAAATGAACTATTTAATATCTTAAACTGTGTTCCATACCTATGCCCAGACTAAAATTTAGGTATGCAACTAACTAAGCTACAATCATCTCTTAAAATTTTTTACTTTCTAATGTAATAGAAATTATACCCAAAATACTTTCATCCAGCTGCAATGTCATCGAGTTATGGGTCAATATCAAGATACATGTTAGTATTTTGTACTATGTAGGTAACATTTTTGAAGCATGGAATTCAACAGTTAATAATACAACGAGATCAAGGTGTCAATTCACATAGGAAAATGAGAAATGGACTTCTTGAAACTCATAAGTGAAGCGAAATGCTTGACAACTGTCAAAATATTACATGAAATTTAAATTGTGTTAGCAATGAGCACTACTTGCAATAAAAAGTTCACATAAGCAGCCTTGATTCCACTTATTCAAACCCCTTAAGACATATAGCATCTACAGAAAGGAAACAAATACCAAAACATGGACACAAAGAAAAATAGAAAGGAAACAAAATAGAAAAAAAGGACCAATGGGAGAAAAAACAACATCAAAGAAAAGGGGAATAGCAAGAAAATATAAGTGAAGCAATGGAAAGACAAAGGAGACAAATATAGGTACTGATAAAGCATATGTTGGAATACTAAAAAGGAAAGGGGAAAAAAGAACTAATCTGTGAAGAGGAAAAAATAAACAAATGAGAAGAAGATATAAGCGAAACCAATTTTGCTAAGAAAACACAAGCAGATGGGAAATAAAAAAACACCTTCATTGATCAATGGTAGCAGTCATCAATGAAAAAAAACAAGTTCAAATTTTTTGACTCACACCATTCAAAAACTATACCACATGTAGCTTTGTCACCTTAAAGCAAGCATGCTACAAAAACAAGAAAATATAGGTTTCAACCATCTTGTCCCGCTCCAGTCTACTCTAATCCTTTATGATTCAAAGCTCTAAAGGAGTAATGATGCGAACATTCTGCAAAGAGTGTTCCTAGAGTTTAAAAAATGAGAATAAGGTATAGGCTAAACCAATTCTGGGAAGAAAAGACAAAAAGTGGGGAAATAAAAAACATGCCCATCAATCAATGGTAGCAATCATCAATGCACAAAAACAAGTTCAAACTTTTGAACTCACACCATTCAAAAAATGCAGCACATGTAGCTTTGTCACCTTAAAGTGGGCATGCTACAAAAACAAGAAAACCAAGGTTTCAACCATCTTGACTTACTCCAGTTTACAGGGACTCCAATCCTTGATGATTCAAAACCTGAAAGGAGTAATGATAGGCACATTCTACAAAGAGTGTTCCTAAAATTAACTCAAATTTTCTGGCTTACTTTGCATTTCTCTTAAAAATCTATTTATATATTGAATCTTATACAAAGTAAGTAATATTTTCTTCTCAAACAAATATAGAGAAAATCCATCTTATAAAGACATCATTCGACACTATGAGGTTTATTTGTGCAATTTTTATGCGAAGCAAAGGAAAAACAAAAAAGAGGCATATCTATCCATTAGAATGATTTCCCATGGCTATATTATCAGTTTTGAGAATTGTTAAAGATACAAAGCATTTTTAGTTTCATATTTTTATGTGTCAAGTTCTAGAAATCAAAGTTTCTAGCTTACAAGAACCCCTTTCCTGCCAAAAATCCATTTGAATACAAGATCCACCAATTTTCTTATGCCACCTTCCTTTGCAATAACACCCTGAGCGAAAGAAATCAAACATTAGATTCATGTGTTATTTGGAAAGAAGGAAGAAAACTTGTTATTATTTGGATGATAGCAAAATGAAGCATTATTTATTCAAACATCTTAGTTTTTCCAATTAATAATGATGACTATAAGTTACATTGCATTTCCAATGCATACAATGAGCAGGCAAAACCACAAACATGCACAGTGAAGGCAAGGTGCTTGATAAAGGGGGAAATAAGCAGTCAATTTTTCAGTTTTAGTTTTTAACTAAAAAATAAATAAAGAGAATATAGCCAACACATTGTTCTCTTCTCCTACCGACAGGTTCGAAAGTTCCCTGCAACACCCTCTAGAAATCCCCTCTATTAAGTGACCTATCAAGGGCTATGAAAATGATAATGCCCCCTTCAATAACAACCACTTTGGCAACATCTACATTGACTGATAAATTTTCTATGGCCGAAAGAAGAACAAATAAAATTCTCTTGTGGACAACCTGATTAAGCCTTTCAACATGTAATTGGAGAATTGCTCAAGAAAACCGACTCTTCAACTACACAAAAATAACAAGTTCAGGTAATAACGATGATTGATTTCACATAATAATCCATGGAAAAATAAGTTAAGAAAGTTGTGCAGAATGAAAGGCAAAAAGATATCGACTGACCAAGAAATTTGGAATGTTGGTATTAAAGGATCAATTATGAGCAGGTAAGATTGAGAAATTCATGCAAAGGGAAATGTACCTTTTGTGCTTCTAGTTGTACCCATCTCGGAATGAATTTTCAAGATCCAACATAGCCCATTTACTCCCTTCATCCATTGCAACTTCTGCCCTAGTAGAATCAACAAATACAGTCTCATCATCAAACATTGCAAGTTCAGTGACTTCTCTCCATAATTTAATCCACACGGAACCTTTAAGCTCTCCAAAAGTAGTGACCTAAATGCCACATATAGGGTTATATCCTTACGAGATACATCCACTACAGCCAATTTTAGAAGACTAGCCTAGAGTTATGAATCCATTTTCCACTTGACGTTCTAAGAACTTGCCACTGAAAAATACCTAAGAGAGTTGCATTTCCTAGCACCATCTCATCATCATTCATCTAATCAAAGGAGATAAGCTTTGAAATATTGTGGCAATGCTTGATAAGTGCCCCGATAGCAACCTCGTCCACATCCCCTAGCCCTGACAGTCAGAGCTTCTTAAGCCTTGGGAAATAGAGGGCCATAACATCTTATCACACCACTCATGATTTTATAACAGAAATATGGCCCTAGTTGCAGGCTCTTGAACCACTGGAGGTGGGTCACTAATATGGAAAGTGATGTATCCATGAGGTCACAACACCTCTCTGCATTCATCGCATTCGTCTCCAGGAGTTCCTATGCCTCCAGGCTTTTGACCATGTTCCTGGGACTCTCTCCAGCTAGAATATTATGCTCCACAATTTGTTAGACGCAGTGGTGGAATCCATAGGCATTACAAAGAGCCTAAAAACCCATGTAAATGGAGGTGAGGCTAGCCCTATCAAAACCCCTAAAAAAGGAGGCGATTTTGGCCTTGTCCCTGTAATTCAAGAGGGAAAACAATGCAACAATGCTTTGGTCAAAAGAGTGGACCAGGAAACCTATCGGTTGAGTTTGGTGTTGTTTTGTAATAATGACCTATCTCCAACCCTAAGTTTTTTTACTTCGCCTCTTCTTTTTCAGAAATTTGCTACAACTCTTTGAAAGAATTTCCTTAATTTCTAACTTAATGGAATGAATTTTATGAACTTATAACTTAAGACAATTAAAGTAGTTTTAATTTTTAAATTAAAATAATCAAAATGATCATTTATAATTTTAGGACAAAATATCAGTTTCACTTAAAACAATGTTTTAAAGTACCCTTTTATGCTAGTGATATAATTGTTGTCATTGTTTAATCATTTAGTGTTTTTATAAATAGTTAAGCAACCTTATTAATTAATGGGGATTATTACTATTTATTTTTATTCCTAAGGATTACTTTAAGATATTTGTTTGGGTCTAAGTCTAAAATAATCCATTATACACTGCTGTATTTGAGTACAAATTAAATTATAGAGGGTAGTTATGAGTTTCCTAATTAAAATTCCTTTAGTGATTAGATGGAAAAGTGGCAAAGAATATGCACCCAATATGAAAGTAAAATTCAAATAAGTGCATTGTAATGAAAACATAATCCTTGTAGCATGATAGCATATACAAAACAAACACATGAACTAAAAGAGCTATAAACTAGAAATTTCACTGAGAAGTGAAAAGGAACTTCGGATGGATAATGAAATACAATCGAGTTGAGTCTATTTTTAATTCAACTGTTGTGAATTCTCAAGTGAAATAAAAAAACCTGTAACTAGTGTTTAAGGTGTTCAAAGTGTTTGATTTCCCTCAAACAATTAAATACAATCGAGGTGAGTCTAATTTTAATTCAATTTTTGTGAATTCTCAACTGAAAGAAAAAATCATGTAACTAGTGTTTAAAGTGTGCAAAGTGTTTCGAGTTCCCTCATGGCTATAGAGGAGGGTTTAAAAAATTTATCAACATTGGAATTTGATTGATTTTTTGTGAGGAGAGGAAGAGGATTTGTGGCTGATCACCTTGTTCAGAAACTTCTGGAATCTGGTGAACCCCAATGATATGTTTGATTTTTTCAACATCAGTCATTTGATTCATTAGCAATCGAAATTCTGTGAAAACAACTAAACCCATGCGTTGTTGATGAAACTACAGGATAAGACTCATGTGATGCAAATAATTCTGTAAATATAGTCACAACCACTAGATTTGAAATGCATAGTAAAATATTTGACACACCGATCAACCTTAAAGTGCACGAGAAAGATTCCAAAATTCATTCAAGAAAGACTGTAAAATCTTAAGATGCTTATGTGTGCCTTTGCATTCATTCCTAAGAAGTTCCACAACACCAGGTGCAATAAACATATCCATAAAGGTTTCATTAGTCATAACAAATAGCTCCACTCCCAGTGCCACACTAATTTGTCTAGAAAAGGAGTCAGGAAACGAGCATTCAAGACATTGTATTTGCACTACTACTACATGAAGAGCTTCAATGAATTTGATTTCACATTTCTTAAGATTTCTTCAATTCCAGGCTTCAGGGCACAGTTGAACCAAAAATACAACCATCACCAACCAAAGAAGAGAAAATACATAAAAAATCCACATAAATCCCAAATCAAAGAAGAGAAGGATGCGACAAACATAAGAAACATTCACAGTTTTTTTAGATTCATAGGTCGTATATCAAAATTTTCGACTCGATGAAACCTTTGCAAAATTAAGAGGAATTCCCAACAGAATTAGTAACTCAAAATCACCAACTATTGGAAATATGATGCAGAGTGTTGTCCTTGATGGCAACCCACTGAATGGAGATGAAGACATGCGACTGTTGACATGTGTTGTCCTTGATGGCAATCCACCTGATGAAGTTATGCTTGACTTGATGGACTTAGTAAATGATGTAAATCTGATGTGATATAATGTTTGTTGACAATATGATGCTGAGTGTTGTCCTTGAAAGGCAACCCATCTGATAAAGATGATGACAACTTACTTGATCAAGTTGTGCTTGATAGAATATGTTCTTGATGAAGGAAATCTGATGTATCTACAGTGAGTACAGAAGGCAATGAAGAAAGGATTTCAGCATGTGCTAGATTCTATGATGAAAAAGAGTATGTCTCTTGGTATACGCGGATTGGCCTAGGGGAAGTCGCGTATGCACGCGGAAAAGAACGTGCCAAGTCGCGTATGGGCTAAAACGCTCAAAAAGTGCAAAACCAAGGGTAACCACCATGGTATTGACCCATGGTATTGGGTAATGATCCGCCTAATTGACCCCGTCCAGGTAGTTTTGGGCTCATGGTATTGTTTTGGCCCATGGTATTGAAAAAGGGGCTCATGGTATTGAAAAAGGAAAACCTATATAAGAAGAAGAATTTCATTGTGCAAATCATGAGTGTGGGAGCAAGATGTCTGAACTTGAATGAATACTTCTCTATGAAGTATATCTGTATGGAAAGGGTAAAAGTTTGTTGATAGATCTGAATCTATGATGCGCTTATGAAGAAATGATGAAGCGGGACTTCTAGATCTGAAATGTACTTGTATTTGCTAGATCTGTTTATGGAAGGCCTAGATCTGTGATGAGGCGAACATCTAGGCGAACATCTGTCTGAAGTAAAGGGTTAGATCTGAACCGAATATCTGATCTGATGAAGTATGCTGCTCTGTAATGATTGAAGATCTATACGCTACTTCGCCGCGGAGGAAGCGCGTATATACGCGGCTTCAGCGAAGAGAAAGTGCGTATGCGCAATAAAATATACACTGAGGTATACGCTGGTTTGTGTGGACGGAAGCGCGTATATACGCGACATCAGTAAAGGGAAAGCGCGTATGCAAACTAGAGTTTGCTAAAACAAGGGGTATGAAATATCTGATCTGTTCTGCTGTGTTTCTGCTGTCTGATCTGTATTGATATGTATCTGTTGGTGATGTATGGTTGAACTTAAAAGTATGGAAAGGGTCCAGTGTGAAAATATGATGAAATGTGGCCTGCAAGTGTTGTTCTATTAAAGTGGTTGGATCCAGTGTGAAAATTGATGAAACGTGGTCCAAGGTGGTGCTGAAGGTTGTAGCCTTCAGTCAGGGGGTTGTAGCTCCCTTCCCGGGTGAAATTTGGGGATCGAGATCGAGGGTTGCTAGCTCCAAGGGAGTGAGGGTATTAAACGAAACGGTGTCGCTCCCTTCCGGGGAGAGGTGCAGTAAACGAGTCGAGGTCGTAGCTCCCTTCGAGAGAGGCTGAGTAACGAGCACGGGTGGGTGCTGTCTTTAGTCAATTGCAATAACGACACATATATGCTAAGATGTTTTCTCTATAATAAAATATTGAAGGCTGAGCAACTGCAGCGGTGGTTTTCTCCCGACTTGGGTTTCCACCTAAAAATCCTGGTGTTCATGTGTGATGCTTTGTGTGATGATTTATTTTGTTCTTACTGCACATGTTTACTGCTTATTGAATATCTGATGAATAAATGAAGGAATGATTTAAGTGAAGAATTAATGACATAATTAGATATCTGTGTATACGCGAGTTTCATAAAGGGTATCCACGTATATACGCAAGTCTGGTTCAGGAAAGTAGCGTATGCATTTTAGAAGCAAGAAAAAGTGAAAGTTTTGAATATGCAGTAAATACTGATTCACCCCCACCCTCTCAGTATTTTTCCCAAAAATTGGTATCAGAGGAGGTTCTTCTGCAGAAGCTTGATCGCTTGAAGGAGATCCGTCGCAATGGGAAAGAAGCAAAAGAAGAAGTCCACTGAAAAGGAGATATCTCAGAAAACATGTGCAGCAGAAAATGTAGAAGATAAATCAGGTATTGATAGTTCTTCTTGTGACTCACTTACTGGTGCATATGAAGATAGTGTAAGTAAAGTTTTGGATCTAGAGGAAGCTATCAAGAAAATTGAAGATCAACGAAGATCAATTTCTAAAAGCGAAGCTTTGTACAAAGGGATGAAAGAACGAATGGAAATATTGAATGAACAGACAGACAAGTACCAAAGGTTTCATGCTTATGCATCCGCTCGAATTAAAAGACTAGAAGTAGAAGTCAACGATCTAAATGCAGATCTCGAAGAATCAAACAAGAAGAATGCAAGACTTGAAGCAGAAATCGACTCTTTCAAAGAAGATCTGGAAGATTCAAACAAGAAGAATGAAAGACTTGAAGCTGAAATCATCTCCCTCAAGGAAGACCTGGATAAATCAAATAAGAAGAATGCTGGACTTGAAGCAGAAAACATATCTCTGAAAGAATATCTCGAAGCATCGAAAAAGAAGAATGAAGAGCTGCAACAAACATGTGAAGAAAATGAAAATTGGTTGAAATAAGAGATTCTAAATCTGAAGGATCAAGTAGAAGATGGAAGAAGAAAAGAGGAAAGCATGACAAAGCAATGTCAAGCCCTGGAGGTTGAGGTAAACGTTCTCAAAGGTAAAGTAGAAGAAAAGGTTAAACTTTTGAGGTTTCAAGATAGTACTAATATTTTGGACAATATTCTGAGTAATCAAAGGTCTCCTTCTATCAAACTTGGTCTTGGTTTTCATGAAACAGTCAAAGGAGAATCTAGTTCACAAGGGAATGTTAATGATTCAAAGGAAGACAATGCAAAATCTGAAGTGTTGAAAGAAACAAAAGGTCAACCAACAGTCATGAATTCTCAAAGGAAATCATTCAATAATGTTGAATGCTTTAGATGTCATAACTATGGGCATGTTGTAGCAAATTGCAGAAGTAGATTGTTTCAGCCACAAACAAACAGATCCTACTCAGAAAGGTACTCTAGTCTCTTCAGAGGATATTGTTTCTCATGTAACATGTATGGACATAAAGCAGCTGATTGAAAAAGGAGGAAGATTAGAAATACTCTTTATGATTCTTATGCTTATTTTTCTGGCCACATGAGATGTTATGCTTGTAATAAGTATGGACATGTAGAAAAGGAATGCAGGATGAACAGATCTGGGAAAGTGGATAGCTTCCAGCACTCAAATAGAAAGTTCAAGCAAATTTGGAAAAAGAAGGAGGACAGATCAGAAACGTAGGGAATTTTGACCCTACTGCAGTCATCCGCTTCTGAAGCTTACTTCTCTGATTGACTGCAGGAATGATGTGAGATACATTATGAGATCTAGTAATGTATCGTCACAGGTGGAGCAATGTATGATGTCTCTCATGGCTGATTTTATTAGTCTGGTTATATGTATTTCTAATAGAGCATCTGGTGTGGAAAAAGATAGGAACAGAAGGTAAATTTGCAGGAGAAGATGAAAGTGTGAAATTTTCTATATTTCACTTTCTATACGCGGGTTCTATGAAACAAAGTCGCGTATACACGCGAGTTCTAGCTGACACAGCTGTGTATGCATTGATGACAAGAGAATTTATCTGATAGCTGAAGATCTGGAGCAGAGGTCCAGGGGGAGCATCAGTTTGACTAATAATAACTGAAGTTTTGACTCGGTATCAGCTTAATTTATCAGTTCTAAATAATGATGTTATGATACATGGTTTCTTATGTTGAAGACTATGGATGAGTCCTGTTTGCTTGAGTATTCGTTGCTGAGATGAAAGTCTTATAATTCAGAGACAAGGACAGATCATGCAGAGATTGTTGCTGATGACTTGCTGTTGAAGGTGTTTCAGATTGCACGAGTTAAGGAAGAGCACTGGTTTAGGGGGAGCAGCAGGTTGAATACTATTGATTGCATTGTTGGCAATATGATTGCTTATTCTTTGATCTTTATGATACTCATGCTCAAATGATGATAACTTGGTACATGGATTATTATGATGAGATTTTGAGCCCTGGTTGCTGATAAGTATTTTTTGTACTCACACATGGATGATTTGGATGTCGGTTGATTCAGAAATAAGAAGAGATCATGCAGAGTATGCTACTATGGTTGAGATCTTTTGCCTACATATGTTACCTCATGTTAAATCTTGAAGATCTTGATGATGTTGGACCACATGGATGATTGCTTGACACTTATGTGAAGATGCTGCTCTGGTATGGAAAGAATGTATTGATGCTGCAATGAATCTGAAGACTTGGATACTAATGTGCTTATGCTACCACCATTGGATGACGCTTGAAGACACAACTAAATTGTTCTATCTATCTGTAGTCCAGGGAAGCATTCAAATGTCTCAGAAAGAAGCTGAACACTGTCTTTGCCTTACAAAGAATCAGATCTGGTTGAAATTTAGAAGATGTCTTGGGATACGCGGGTTTCCTGAAACACAGTCGCGTATATACGCGAGTTCCTACACAGAAAACCGTGTATGACTAATTGATGAAAATTTTTGGTTGGTTCAGATCTCTTCAGCACAACTGCAATGCTGTTTGGTATCTCTGATACTGTTTGGTATCTCTGGTGGTGTTCCAGTTCTCATAATTCTGTTTCTAATGTTTTGATGAAGATGCCTTGATGATTTGTTGGTGGAAGTTTTCAGGATGCACAAACTAAGGGGAGCCTTATTCATTTGGAAAGACTGCTTGGTTGCACAGATTCAGGGGGAGCATTAGTTTTGCTGAGTATAATGCATTGCTGGCATTATGGTGGTTCTGACATATGATCTCTCTTGAGGTATTTTTGGTATTAATTATGAAAATTCATATTTGTACTTTGATGAAAAGGTCTGGTTGAGACCCATGTTGTAAAATTGTAATATTCAGTCATGTAAGGACTTGTCAATTTGTAAACCCACTTGGTTGGGTAGCGAGTCATGTTTGTAAACCCACTTGGTTGGGTAGCTGAGTCAAATTTGTAAACCCACTTGGTTGGGTACTTGAGTCTCATATGTAAATCCACTTGGTTGGATATTTGATGTAAGTATGAGTCATTGGTGATAGGAACTTCATAGAGTCATGTACTTCATTAAAAATGTTTGAAGATTCAGCATGAACTCAGGGGGAGCTTGGTCAATTCAGTATACATCAGATCTGCAGAACGCTTCTTCTACATGAGGAGAAAAGGAGGTGAGTGTGTTGGTTTTGATCCGCCCGTTGCCCTTGATGTCAAAGGGGGAGAGTGTGTTGGTTTTGATCTGCTGGTTTTGTCCTTTGCCCTGATGTCAAAGGGGGAGAGTGACATGGTGTTTGAATGAAGAGAAGATAATGATGTAAAATATTTGGGAGAGTGACATATTTGGGAGAGTGACATGGTACCTATCTGTTGTGGTAACCAAACACCATCGTGGTTGCCATCAAGTCCAAAGGGGGAGATTGTTGGAAATATGATGCAGAGTGTTGTCCTTGATGGCAACCCACTGAATGGAGATGAAGACATGCGACTGTTGACATGTGTTGTCCTTGATGGCAATCCACCTGATGAAGTTATGCTTGACTTGATGGACTTAGTAAATGATGTAAATCTGATGTGATATAATGTTTGTTGACAATATGATGCTGAGTATTGTCCTTGAAAGGAAACCCATCTGATAAAGATGATGACAACTTACTTGATGAAGTTGTGCTTGATAGAATATGTTCTTGATGAAGGAAATCTGATGTATCTACAGTGAGTACAGAAGGCAATGAAGAAAGGATTTCAGCATGTGCTAGATTCTATGATTAAAAAGAGTATGTCTCTAGGTATACGCGGATTGGCCTAGGGGAAGTCGCGTATGCACGCGGAAAAGAACGTGCCAAGTCGTGTATGGGCTAAAGCGCTCAAAAAGTGAAAAACCAAGGGTAACCACCATGGTATTGCCCATGGTATTGGGTAATGATCCGCCTAATTGACCCCGTCCAGGTAGTTTTGGGCTCATGGTATTGTTTTGGCCCATGGTATTGAAAAAGGGGCTCATGGTATTGAAAAAGGATAAACCTATATAAGGAGAACAAATTCATTGTGCATAACATGAGCGTGGGAGCAAGATGTCTGAACTTGAATGAATACTTCTCTATGAAGTATATCTGTATGGAAAGGGTAAAGGTTTGTTGATAGATCTGAATCTATGATGCACTTATGAAGAAATGATGAAGCGGGACTTCTAGATCTGAAATGTACTTGTATTTTCTAGATCTGTTTATGGAAGGCCTAGATCTGTGATGAGGCGAACATCTAGGCGAACATCTAGGCGAACATCTGTCTGAAGTAAAGGGTTGAATCTGAGCTAAATGTCTGATCTGAAGAAGTATGCTGCTCTATAATGATTGAAGATCTATACGCTACTTCACCGCGGAGGAAGCGCGTATATACGCGGCTTCGCTGAAGTGAAAGCGCGTATGCGCAATGAAATATACACTAAGGTATACGCTGGTTTATATGGACGGAAGCGCGTATATACGCGACATTAGTGAAGGGAAAGCGCGTATGCAAAATAGGGTTTGCTGAAGCAAGGGGTATGAAATATCTGATCTATTCTGCTGTGTTTCTGCTATCTGATCTGTGTTGATATGTATCTGTTGGTGATGTATGGTTGAACTTAAAAGTATGGAAAGGGTCCAATGTGAAAATATGATGAAATGTGGCCTGCAAGTGTTGTTATATTAAAGTTGTTGGATCCAGTGTGAAAATTGATGAAACGTGGTCCATAGAGGTGCTGAGGGTTGTAGCCTTCAGTCAGGGGGTGATAGCTCCCTCCGGAGGGCGGCGCGGGATCGAGGGGGTTGTAGCTCCCTTCCGAGTGGGGGTTTGGTAAATGAAGACGGGGGTTGTAGCTCCTTCCGGGAGAGGCTGGGTAAACGAGTCGGGGGGTCGTAGCTCCTTCCGGGGGAGAGGTTTGGTAAACAAGCGCGGTGGGTGCACACGTCTTCCCGAGGTAATCTCGCCTTGACACATATGTTGTAAGATGTTTTCTCTATAATAAAATAGTGAAGGTGAGAGCAAGCTGAAAAATGTTTTCTCCGAGCTTGGGTTCCACCTAAAAATCTGGTGTTCATGTGTGATGCTTTGTGTCATGATTTATTCTGTTCTTACTGCACATGTTTACTGCTTATTGAATATCTAATGAATAAATGAAGGAATGATTTGAGTAAAGAATTAATGACATAAATAGATATCTGTGTATACGCGAGTTTAGTAAAGGGTATCCGCGTATATACGCAAGTCAGGTTCAGGAAAGTAGCGTATGCGTTTTAGAAGCAGAAAAAGTGAAAGTTTTGAATATACGGTAAATGCGGATTCACCCCCCCCCCCGCGCCCCTCTCAGTATTTTTCCCAACACCAACAATACAATCCAAACCAATAAACCAATTTAATATAAGCATTATTTCTAACAGGATAATACAAAAAAATATTAAATATACAATCATTTCTTTGGGAAAAATTTAAAACACAACCGATCACTGAGTACTCATAAGTCAAACTCGCTTCTAGCAATTAAGACTCTAGGGTAGTGAGTTTGGCTCAGCACCATATTAACTTGGCCCATTTTATTGGCCAAGATGGATGTGACCAACAAATTTGGGTCAAACATGGCAAGTTTTGTAACAGAGAAAAATGTTGAAGGTCCATCACCCTAAAGATTTAACTATTTTACATATTTAAATAATAGTATCAATTTTGTAAAGTGTGTTGGGCCGAGAATAAGGTATGTTTTCATCCAATATTTACCACGAATTGTTATCCACTTTTATAAATTTTTCGTCATATTAACAATAAAGGAAAGGAAATTAATGTAAAGTCAGGACAAAATGAACTAACGGTAAAAGGGATGTTTAACAACAAGAAATTGACTTGTTGTATCTTTATTTATAGGGAAACAAAGCAGCTGAACTGATGATAAGTAGAAGACAACTGATAAAGAGAAACAAACGGGGTCATGATGGCTCCCATGGGCTAGTGGAAGACGGAAAGGCACATCCATGCTTGAAGAACTCAAACGATAGCCACGAGCAGCAGGATCCCGTATGGAAAAGATCCGTTACCACTGTTGAAATCACCTTTAAAAGGCCGAAGACGAAGAAGATAGATAGATCTGAATAGAGATTTTCTTCTGTAATAGACTTATCGGGACATAATTGTCCAATTATATGAATGCATTAATCCTCATCTTAATAAATATTTTGGCATTTTTGAATAGTCAATATCTGAGTTTTCCTTAGCGGTAGACTTCTGGTGGCTTTCTACCCAGCCCTAGGAGTTTCTTCGCTAACCTCTGTGCTATACATTCAATTACAAAACTTACATTCAGTGATCTAATGCATTTCATGAGATATCATTTAATTGGTTGAATTGTGAACATAAGATGCTATAGCTTTCTCTTTCTTTAGAATAGTTCATCATTCATGCTTTCTTTATTACAGTCAATGTTTTCATAATCGTTTAGATGCTTTCATCATTTCACAATGCTTTTATACACGTTTCATTAGTTTTCGCATGATTTTTGTTCAATTATATATATATTTAAATTGGATCTTTTCATTATTATTGTGAGGTGTCTAGTTGTTGTTTGATTCAGAGAGGTGTCATATATTAATTTAAAAGAGAATTCCATTGGAAAATTTAGATAAACAATTGTTGTTCAATTTATTAGGATTTTTTTTCAATTCATCACAGTATAATGTGCAATCTTAGTTTGCTATTTTCTACGCTTACTTAGACGGAATGGTCAAAAGCATTCTATAATCCCCTTTCACTTTGATTTGATTGAACTTCGAGAATTAGATAGTCTTCCTTATGATAATTTAGAGTAGTTCTCCTTCAATATCACTTTCATATATTGTGCTCACACTCTTGAAATAACAAGACTTGCCTTGGGTTGATAATTGAATGAGAAGCATTGAAGTTTCCTGTAACAGTCACCTTATGACCCAACATTTTTGACGTCGTTGCTGATGAGTGTTTAAGAGTGATGTCATTTATTTATTTCTTCTTTTGTTGTGAATAATTGGGTATTGAAAATGATATATAAGAACCTGCGTATCGACAAGAAAAATGATTCCTCTCCAACTCGCTTCTCAGAAATTATGCAGAGGCTAGTAGGATAGGTTCTCTTGTTTTATGACTAGGAAGAAAAAGATAGAAACAAATCAAAATCAGCCACTTAAATCCACAAAACCTAGAGGACTGGTGATCCTTGGCATAACAACATATATAGACGAAATAATTAAGAAGGTTGAATTCCAGGCATCTGCAGGACCCAGAACCATTCCTACTCAAAGTCCTACTACACTCCCTCAAGCAGGAGCCTCACCATCTGCAGCCCACGTTGAGATTCATAGTGAAATAGAAGGGTGTGAACAAAGTATTCAGACCACTGATCACGTAAGTATTGGTCCTTTGAGAGAGGGAGGTTATTGTAATTTATAAGAAGGGGAAAGAGAAACCATTAGTGCAATACAGGTAAAAACTCAGAGCCTAGATCCCTTGAGAAAGAGGTTGAAATAGAGACACTCGGTATCCTAGATTGAGGAAGTGTTGTAAGTCTTCTTCTGCATGTACTCCCTAATTCCACTAAGATTATTCCTCTAGAACAAGAAATCCCCAAATATTATTGGCATATCTTTGATCAAATGGAAAACAATCAGAACCAGAATCAGAGGCAGACATCAACATTGGTGTATCCCGTTGTTGATCATGCTGCAAATGCCCCTATGAAAGACATTCTCTTACAAAACATCCCCGCCTTCCATGATTTGACCTCGGAAGATCCCGATGCATTTTTATTTGAATTAGATGTCTTATGTAGGGGATATGACTACACCACTAACCCTTAGAAACTAAAATTATTTCCATCTACCTTGAAGGGGACCGCATTACATTGGTTCATGGGGCTCGATGGAGGAACCATCAATAACTGGGACCAGATGAAGAACACTTTTCTTAATAAATATCAATACTATTTCCAGACTCGAGAATTAAAAGATGAAATCTTCAATATGTCTGCAAAAGACAATGAGACAATAGAAGAATATGTCGAAAGATTTCAATATAACTTACAAAGGTCTCCATATGCTACACTATCCAAAGACATCTTAAAAGCAATGATGATTAAGGGGATGAAAGAAGAATGGGTTGAAACACTTAACATAATGGGAAAAGAGGACATCTACCAAGAAGAATATGATGATATTATTTCACTATGTATCAGTTATTTTCGTGATAGTACGCGAAGTAGGCTAATCGGGTGAGACTCAGCTACAAGGGATCCTAAGCAATCCGATGGTGACGTGACCAGAGCATAATTTGGTAATATTATAGAAGATTTAAAAACTGATATTTTGGGCACCCCGAAAACACAACAAGATGTCCTACAAGCCAAGCAGAAGCAAGCTATAGCAGAACAAAACTTGGCCTTCATTTTCCCACATTGTTGGAAGAAGCATAGCGAAAGGGAATGTCCATTACACATGGTCCAGACATGCGCTATTTGCACCAAGGACCATTTCCCTTCACTTCTGGGGCTGAAAGCAGTTTTTAAAGAAGCAGAAAAAGAGACAGAACTAGTCTATCTAATGAACCAGTGTCGAAAATGGCAAGCACGACCAGGTATGCCATAAGACCTGCCTCAGTTCTTTTCTTCTCCACAGTTTAACCAGAAAAACCCTATAACAGCTTGGCAGAACCAATGATCTTTCTCTACTTGGACATCTCAATCATTTTCTGTGTTACCTTAACCAACATAATCCTCTTCAGGAAATAATTGGACGAGTTTTCCTTATTCTCCCCCTTATTAGAAAAACACTCCCTATCAATCCCAGTGGCCAGCCTCCCCTTCACAAACCACAAATTGGCCTTAGAACTCGCAGCGACCTTTTTGAATGACCAACCTACCTATGGGGACAAGAGTTCAAAATCAACCTACATTACTAGCTCCATAACCGGTCCAGCACAACCTTGAGCCTATCATACGGCCTCAATTGTTAGCTCAACCCAATCCTAATCCTAACAACATGCTGGTTCAACTAATTCAGATTGTAGAAAACCCAAACCCTAAAACTGAACAGAAGAAATGAAATGAATTAAGGCTGAGATCAGGACGTGTTATTTCACTAGCAGAAGGTACGATCCTTCCACAACTTTGTTTGGTCAATTTAGTGTGTCCTAAATTGCTGCATTTAATTTGTCAATCCGGGAATCGTAAGCTGATGAAGTGCGGCGCACTATATGTGCAAGATAACCTATTTCTTAATTTTTTATCGTTTTTGGTTTTTTCTAAGGTGAAATGGAAATTCTAAAGATGAAAACAAGTTTGGTTATGTTTGTTCAAGGAAGTGATATCCCCTATAATGATTTACCAACTTGTAACTTTAAAAGCAAATTGAAAATTACAATGACAAGACTTGAAAGAAAATAAAAATGTACTGCTGAAATGAAAAGGTGCTGCTAATCTAATAAATCAAAACAGTAAACTAGTGAGCATGAAAACCAAACTATTCTTGCTGCCAACTAAACACAAAAGAACTATGCTTAAGGAAATTCAAAATTGCAACAAAATAAATCTAAATCAGATTACATCAATTTATCTTCTGACCCTTCATCATTAGTCCGGCTATGATTTTCGGAAGTAATCATAAACAACTTGAGTAACTGATATTTAATTTGCAGAAAGTAAACTAATACTAAACCATACACTCATGATTCAATCCCTCACCATCAGTCCAGCTGTGGCTTTCGGAGGCAACTGAAGATGTCATGCATGATTTATAATATCTAAATTTGCAGAAAAGAAACTAATACTAAACTACACATTTCATAATGCAATCCCTCACCATCAGTCCAACTGTGGCTTTCTGAGGCAACTGAAGATGCTATGAGCAGATTAGTATATCTAAATTTTAACTACTGAAGCAAATAAACAAAACTGAAATGAACAAAGCAATACTGAAATTAAACAAAAGCTATGAAAAGAAAATTAGCAGCAGAACAATGTTAGTTCCATGTCATTAATCAAAAAGCTATGAAAATGCCCGGGCTGCCTATCTAAAACCTGAAAAACATAAACACTGATCAGTGATTAACAATCATAAAGCATGAAAGACAGAAATGAAATGGAAATTATGGAAGTGTATAAACAAAAATGAAACAACTGCAAAGTATGAACATATGAATGGATTATGATACAATGATTTCTAAAGAAACAAAATGAGAAATATACACTAATACACAAAACCTTAGCTGAGCAGGGGCCCTCTACACAGCCTTGGTAACGGTCCTCAAACACGAATTAAGTTGAAAAATAGAGTCTTCTCATATTAAAAAGTAGTTCATTACAGAATAGTAATGTTACGGCACAAGTGCAGCGTAATCACTACAGAGCAGACTAAAAGATAACAGAGACTACACTCACGAACATCAACTAACTTCATATGCGTATGCAAACGCAATATATATAACAACAAGCTATAACTGTTTCCTAATGTTCATGCTAGTGGAGAGCACGTAGACCACTACGTCCACGGATATAGGAGTATGGCCGTGTTGGAAAGTAGATCTACGAGAGGTGGATGCTTGAATTCGACTCTAGAACCCTGTACAGATGTCGATTTAACCTCCGCAGGCTTAGAAACGGCCGTATGGATCTTTATGTGACACGAAACAGAGTCCGGCCGACATGAAACTCCATGGTTGACTTCCATGTGGACGCCTTTGACCGCGACTTCTTTGGACGAGTTTGCTTGAACCAATAGGACACGAACCATGTCACGTCATTCCTGACCTGCCCATGTGGCTCGTTTCCCTTGTAGACACCTGTAGCATAGAGTTTCACAAAATAGCTGCGGAAAGTTGCAGCAGCTGCGGAAAGTGGCAAGATTCCGCAGCTGAATGAACAAAATCTAGATCAAATAGCAAACACAAAAATATAATTGAAAACCATGTTAGATGCCCTTTTGCACATGATATTGACAATTTGGGAGGTTTAGGTGAGTGAAAAAGGTATGGAAAAGTGTATGGAAAAGATGCAAATTTGGGACTCAACAAACTTGAATCTAGAACTCTGATAAAGCCTAGACAAACAACTATGACTGAAGCAGAGGCAGAGCAGGGAAGGGAGATGGTTGATGAAGGGAAGCCTGAAAACCTTATTATTCCCCCCCTTCATTCCCTGAAAGATTAGCACTGCCTAGAATGATAGTCTCTCTATATTTCGATATCCTTGGGGAATTAAAGAACCTTTGCATTAAAATTTATCTTTTACAAGCTATACAAGACATTCCTATCTATACCAATACAATTAAAGAACTGTGCGGACAAAAACAGGTGAGGAAAGAGAAAACCATACCTACTGTTCATGTGGTAGTGGCACTATCTGATTTATTGTTGGGTAAGGAAACACCTGTGAAATATGAGGATCCAGGGAACCCCATAGTAGCTATGAAAATCTCTGGCCACTCCTTTCCAAACACATTGATTGACTTAGGGGTGGCCATTAACATCTTAACTACAGAGACCTGCAAGAATTTAGGCATAATAGCATTAGAACCCACAACTACTTTTCTGGAACTCTCTGACAGATATTTTATCAGACCAAAAGGAATATTACAATAAATCCTGGTTTATGTGGACACATGGGAGTATCCAGCAGACTTTTTAGTTATTAACCCAAAAATTAGGATGGATGGACACCCCTTTATACTTGGTCAACCTTGGTTGGCAACAACCGATGCTTACATAGGTTGTCGGATAGGCAGCATGAACATTTCTAGAGGAGATACCATAAAAAACATTATCATTTACCCACCTGCAAAACCAAGTCTACCCACAGTAAATATTCATAGACATCCAACTACATACTGGGAACAAAATATCCATTCACCACTGAAAATAGTTGAAGCTCTTGAATTCAACGATCAAAATGTAGATGATGTAATCAATAACTTCATGAATCAGCCATCTATGCCTAGAAACTTAAAATGTAAAATGTTAAAAATAGTTCTTGATGATGAACCACAAGAAGACCCCTTGGTAGATATTGATAGTCAACACATATACCCACAACCGCTGTGCGCAACAGCATGCTAATTGAAATTGAGCCAAGGAAAGTCTTAAATTTCAATGGTAGTCTGAATAGTGACGAAAAGCAAAAGCTCATAAAGTTTTTACAGAAGTATCACAGAGAATTTTCTTGGGACTACCTAGACATGAAGGTTATAGACCCTTAGCTATGCACACATCACATCTATATTGACAAGGAGGCTCGGCCTATTCGGTAACATCAATGAAGGCTAAACCCACATATGAAAGAAATTGTAAAAGAAGAATTTCAAAACCTACTGGATGTAAACTTCATTTATCCTATCTCAGACAGAAAATGGGTCTCTCCTCTAGCAGTCGTTCGTAAGAAGAATGGGAAATGGAGAATCTATGTGGATTACAAAGAACTGAATAAAGCAACAGAGAAGGACCACTTCCCCCTTCCTTTAATTGACCAAGTCCTCGATAGATTAGCAGGGAAGTGGTTCTTTTCCTTTCTGGATGGGTTGAATGGTTACAATCAGATCCAGATAGCCCCTGAAGACCAAGATAAAACAACCTTTACCTGCCCATGGGGTACATTTTCCTATAGGGTATTACCATTTGGACTATGCAATGCCCCAACAACTTTCCAAAGAGCCATACTTAGCATTTTTTCTTATTTAATAAATGAAGGGCTTGAAATTTACATAAAAGACTTTACCCCATATGGAGATGACTTTGATCAAGTGCTAGAAACACTAGAAAATGTATTGGAACGATGTATTTCTACCATATTATGTTTAAGCAATGAAAAATGCCACATGATGATGACTGAAGAGTAATCCTAGGACACTACATCTCTGCAACTGGAATACGGGTAGACTCGAAAAAAATAGAAGTAATCCTTTTATTAGCCACACCTTGTACGCAGAAAGAGCTACACATTTTTCTTGGATATGCAGGGTACTAGCACAGGTTTATATAGACTTTTTCACAAATCGCTGCACCCTTGTATGCACTAACTAGAAATTTTGAATTCCATTGGTCTAATAAATGTGACACTGCTTTTATAGATTTAAAGAAACTTGTCTTGACAACACCGATCTTATGTGGTCCTAATTGGAAATTTCCCTTTCACATATCTTTGGATGCATTCAACACAGCGATAAGGGTAGTTCCTGGTCAAGAAGAAGACCAAAATCCCTATGATATTTATTATATTATCAAAAATTTCACTCCTGCTGAATTAAACTATACAGTGACTAAAAAAGAGTTCTTGGCTGTCATTTATGCTATCAATAAATTTATACATTATATAACTGCCTATCAAGTAATCCTGTATACTGATCACGTTGCCATTAGATATATAACCAATAAATCAATTACAAATGGGAGAATAACTCATTGGTTTCTGCTTTTGCAGGAATTCGATATAACTATCAAATATCGTTCAGGAAAGGAGAACGTGGTTGCAGACTTCCTATCCAAAGTTCCCAAAACGAATGATACACTGTCTATGGATGATCAGTTTCTTGACGAACATCTATTCGATGTAGCAGTAAAAACACCATGGTATGCAGATGTAGCAAACTACCTGGTAGTAGGAAATCTGCCTAGAAATTTAACACCAAGGGAACAAAAGATGATTATTCAGCACAGTGCTATATTCTCCTAGATTTGTGGATACCTCTATCATATAGGAGCTGATATGCATATACACAGATGCATCCGGGATGACGATATTTATGACATTATACAGGCCTGTCATGATGAACCTTGTGGTGGCCATTTTGTAGATCGCAGAACAGGGCACAAAGTATTTCAATTGGGTTATTATTGGCCTATGATTTCTAAAGATGAAAAAAAATATGTCCAAGCCTGCGATAGGTGCCAAAGAATGTGCCGCCCGGGCCAAGCTGATGAAATGCCATTACAATCACAATTGGTAGTAGAACCATTCGAATGATGGGCACTAGACTTCATTCGGCCATTCAACCCGCCATCAAACCAGAAAATATACATACTGGTTGCCACAGATTACATAAAAAAGTGGGTAGAAATAGTGGCCTTATCAAGAGCTATGGAAGAATCTGTGATTAATTTTCTTTTTGAGCTATTTGTGCGATATGGCTTACCACGGGAAGTGATAACCGATGGAGGGGCACAGTTTGTGGGTAATAAAATTACAACCACCCTAAAGAATGACCATATCATCCATAGAGTCATGTATCCCTACCATCCTCAGGCAAATGGGTAGGTTGAAAGTACCAACAAAGTCCTTGAGGCAATTCTCACTAAAATAGTATCAACACATCGTCGGGACTGGGCTACTAGACTACCATAGGCCTTGTGGGCTTACCGCACAACATGGAAAAACACCAGTGGATATTCCCCGTATCATCTGGTATTTGGAAGAGAGCCTATTTTTCCTATCGAATTCGAAATAAAGACTCTAAGGACAACTCGGAGGTAGGGTTGGACTTGACGGAGGCTTAGATTAGAAGAATCCAGCAAATAAATGAATGAGATGAAATACGGCTACTGGATCTGCAACGCATTGCAATCATCCAAAAAAAAAAATATAAGTGGCATGGAAACCTCATAAAAAGGAAGACATTCTAAAGAGGCGATTGGGCGCTTCTCTATGACTCCAGATTCCAAGATTTTCCTTGCAAGTTACAAACAATGTGGCTCGGTCCATATGAAATTCAGGAAGTACACAACAATGTTACCCTCACCTTGACCACCATAGACGGGTCTGATTCTACATTCTAAGTTAATGGGAACAAAGTGTGCCTCTATCACAAACCTCTTACAAGGGAGTATTTCTGCCAAAAGGTACGCAACGATCCCACTATCCAAATTTTAGCAGAAAGGGGTAATAACCCCACAACTTTAAGTACATGAGAGCTTGCTACCTCCTTTTGTAAATATTGTATATAATTTTCCTGCAATTTTTAGTTTTCTTATTGTACATTCTTCATACTCACAATCATATCCTTCTCCTTCATCATCCATTTTGTTGTTGTTTATTATTTTTTTTGAAATATTTGAATGGATGTTATTCGATTCAATTAAAGAGTTGTTGTTCAATCGGATTGAACATCCATGTCATTCTCCATTTTTTTTTCTGTTCAAATCTTTGAATGACTGCTATTCAATCCAATTGAGCAACTACTATTCAATCGGATTGAACAACTGTGTATTTTGCATTTTTATTATTTTTGTTCAAATCTTTGAACAGATGTTGTTCAATCTAATTGAACAACTATTGTTTAATCAGATTGAACAACCGTGTCCTTTTGCATTTTTTTTTTGTTCAAATCTTTGAACGGCTGTTGTTCAATCGGATTGAACAACCATGTCTTTCGCATTTTTCGTTAGGGGAATTTTGATATCTAAAATGGGCCTCCTAAGGAGATAATAAAATAAGATTAGATTATATCATCAAATTTTAGAGGGAAAAAAGGAAAAACCATTTTTTCAACTCGTATTTTCAACTTATCTCCCTATGAGTTTACTCAAATTTCAAGCAGAAACACTTGATGGATGCATAATTTTATTCCTCATCTAAGGAGTACCCATGTTGCATACTTTCGATGAACCCAACTACACGAAAAATGAGAAATACATCAAAAATGTAATTGCAATCATATTTTTTCATGTATTTCTCATTTTTCATGTAGCAGGGTTCATCGGAAGTATGCAACATGGGTACTCCTTGGATGAGGAATTAAATTTTGCATCGAATGAGTACTCCTGCTTGAAATTTGAGTAAAAATTTAGGGAGATAAGTTGAAAATACGAGTTGAAAAAGTAGTTTTATTATTTTATTGTTTTTTAATATTTGTACTTTTTTACTCCAAAAATGGTGAATCATCCCCCATGGTTGACATTATCATCTTGAATCTTATTGGTTCTTATAAAGTGTATTTTTGTTGTACATTTTCTTAGGAGGCCCATTTTAGACCTCAAAATTCCCCTAATGATTATTGTTGTTCAAATATTTGAATAGCTGCTGTTCAATCCAATTGAACAGTTTTTGTTCAGTCGGATTGAACAACCATGTCCTTTTGTGTGTTTATTTATTGCTGTTCAAATATTTCAATGACTATTGTTCAATCCAATTGAACAGCTGCTCTTCAATCGGATTGAACAATCATGTGTCGTTTTTGTTGTTCAATCGGATTGAACTGATGGGTTTTTTACTTTTTCTTAAGCATGATCCTTCTTCCTTTTTGATGATCTCTTCTCATAAAACCCAATCCTCATCCCACACCTTAACTGTAAAAGAAATTTAGAGTAGGAATTGGCACATGAAAATGAGAAAAGTAGTAATATTACTAATATAGTAATTCTTTGGAACTTTAATGGAAATATCTACTCCGGAAGCTGACATGGTACATCTATGCAATGAAGGGCTAGACATCCCCTACTCAAACATGTTATCACACAATTCATAGCATTATAATGGTATATCTTTCTACACTCTCGAGTAGTATTTCCCTTTTGACATAAATTTTTAGGAATGAGGAGTATTAATTGTATTGGCATTCTTTTTACTTCTCACACCATCCCTAACTCTTAAGGAATTAATGAGCCTCCCTTCATGTATAAAGAATAAACACTATGTTTTCATGATATTTTTTTTTTAAAGGAGAGAATAGTGGGTCTCATCACAAGCCACCCTACCATGATCATAAGGGTTTAGTAGGTGACATGCCCATAATGGCCAACACACCAGGGTAATGACCTTCTCGACAGCTCCAACTGCTTGAAGGACAGGAGGTCTCATCATGAGCCGGCCTGATCACTCTGCTACAATCCTAGTGAATGGCACTGCGACGATCTAGCCACCACACCAACACAGTGGTCTCTTCATAAAAAAAATAAAATCATTATCCATCACTTTCATGTTTGAATTACGGGATGCCAACACCAATCATTATCCATGACTTTCATGCTTCCGTCATACCATACCATTAAATGAGGGCATCCTATCATAATAATTGTTGTATTTTTTTTCTCCCCTTATTCGGTCATTTCCACATGAGATACACTTATGATAAATTCCAATTCTGACCTTTTCGCCGCATGCATTCATAATTGTTCCAATCAATCCTCTTTTTTTGAGCTCCAAGGCCACAGACACTGTTATGTCATACAAACTATGATTACTAATTTCTGACATTTTCCCCCGTAAGCATTCATGATTGATATAATATCTCTTGTACTTAAGGACATCGATGCCCTTATTTCGAGAGAGTGGGTGTAAATATACATAAATATTAAGCATGTGAATTCCCTGCACAAATTCCTTTGGATACGCTGATAAGACCAAAAGATCATGGAAATTACGATATGAAGTTATATACATTTACGACAAAAGGCTGCAATTTATTTTTTCTCTCACATGTAGTGTTTATTCTAACCAACAGGGCCGAAAGAAACACAGACAGAGGGAGAAAATAGCTCAGATAACACATTGGCCATGGGAGGAAACTCTCTCTGAAATGAACCTACGACCTTCCCAATCTCAGATGCAGATCGTACAATTATTAAGCAAGTTGGCTGGTTGCCATACTTACACAAATTGCAAGGGTTTGACATAGAAATAGCAGTTGAATTCCTGAAAAACTTATATGAGGGCCATACCAGACTTAGAGGAAGGATTATAATGGTCACAGAGGATATCATCACTGAAGTCTCCAGAATACCAGTAGAGAGAAATAGATGGACCAAAAAACACCTTCTTCTACGAGAGGCAATCACAACATACCACGATCTAGGAGAACCATTGGAACAGAAGGGAAAGGGGATCAACCTGCATTCCTAAAACAACCTTTGCAGGAATTGGTAGCATTAATCTCGAGATTCATCACATGCGATGGATGCCAAGACGTGGTAAAACCCCTCCAACTCAAATTTTTAGTTGTTCTTAAACAAAAAATTTCATTTAATCTGCCTTCTTTTTGGAATTCTGTATTACACGACACTGTTGTTCGAATGAGAAAGGCTAAAAACCCCCAAGAATTCGTCAGCCACCATGGCTTAATCAAGTTAATTATCATTCATGAGCTATTCAAATAGTATATATCCTGGGAAAACTTTGTTAACCCAACTGTGCATGCCCCTTAGGAAAACCCTATCGAAAAAAAAATTGAGCTTCCTAGAATAAACATACCTAGGAGAGCAAGAGGGAAAAGGACCCATGCTTCGACTTCAGAACCAAGGAAACAAAGAAGGTATGAAAGACTGCAATTACGGCAAGGCACCTCGAAATTTCCAGATGAAGCAGGGCCATCCCATATACCACCTTCAAGCCCTCAAAACATACCCTTACAATAATATGAAGAAGAGATTGTTCGAGTCATGGATCAAATGAGGGCATCTCGTGAAATTAGAAGCCCATATGAATAACCTAAGGAGTAAGAAGAACCGTCGAATCAATCTTCCACTGCCAGCAACTTTGGCCACACTGAAATATTACCCCACCTAGATGAATCATAGGCTTTTAGGGCCTTATCTCCTCCCAGGAGTGATTAGGTGAATAGGGAAGATCAGGTGGAAGGGGTAGCCGAATCTGAAAACCATTCACAAGACACCATCCCATTAGAAAAAATGCAAGCATGGAGGCAGTCCCCCTAATGCCTGAAGGGAACAATATCCCACCCAACTGGGACATTAATGTAGAAATAAACTCTGGGTTGCAGGAAGGAAATATTATCACTGATAACCTTGGAACTGACACTACTGTTCCTGAAAATGAGGTTGCTGCTCCTCCATCCCTTGCAAAAACTGTGCTAAAAGAGAAATCAGCCGAAAAGAAGTTAAGGAAAATGAGCAAGACTTGTAGAAGGTTAATAAAAATGATAAACCATATGAAGAAATAGTTGAAGGAAGTAAGAAATGCTTAGAGGAATAAGAAAGAATTGGTCACCACAGAAACACAAAGAAAATTTTTCACCCAATTGATAGACACTGCTGAGGTTGAGGAACAGATTGACCTAGTAGACACTGTTGAAGCTTCTGTGTAGACTATGATGGAACGTACAGAAGAAAAGGAAACCCAAACAGAGGAGGCACCTGCCTACACTCCCCTAGTAGAAAAGGCTGCCAATAAAAAATTGCATAATGAATTAATTCAAACCCAACATGAATTGGCACAATGCAGAAAGGAAGTGGTACCCCCGCAAGAACATCAGGCACTATTGACGAAATTCAAAGACCTTTCTGCAACAGAGGATGATACATTTTCCTAACTCAGAGAAGAAAAGGATGTTGAGTCTCAAAAGTGTTTTCTATATTCATACATATTCCCATTATGTCATAACCATTCAGCTCTTATTTCATAGCCATCTAACCTAAAACCCTACATCAAGTAACCATTTTCATAAATATATGGGTTAGGATCCTTGTCTTCCAAAGTTATTTATTTTATGTATTTAAAGTGAATTTATGATTAGAAGCTAGAAAATTAACATAGTTTCATATATCTATATATGTGTTATGAGTTTTGTGACATGTGTAGGTCAAAAGGAAGCTTCTAAAAGACCTTTATGTGGCCTCCCAAAACCAAATTCGAATTTGAGTGGAGAAGATCATGGGATCTTGAGGACATGTGTCTCATTTCCTTTTTGTATTGAAACTCTAAGAAGATATGTGTATGATTTCTTATTTGTGTTGAAACTCTAAAAAGACATGTGTCTTATCATTTCCTATTTTTATTGTAACTCTAGAGATGGAGGGAAAAGATCATGGGGACATGTGTCTCATTTATTATTTGTGTTGAAACTCTAAAAAGACATGTGTCTTATCATTTCCTATTTTGATTGTAACTCTAGAGATGGAGGGAGAGATTAATGGACTCCCATTAATGAGATAACTTCTCATATTTTGTATAAATAGGAGAAGCTTTCTCCTATCATGGATAGTGAAAAAATAGGAGAAGAAGAGAAAGGAATAGAGAGTGTTTTGTAACAAAGCTTAAGATGGAATGGGATGTACATTTGTGATTTTTTTCAATAAAGAAGTTCTTTGATGATGTTTTGATTACAACTTTAAGGAGCTAAAGAATTTCACCAAATTGATAGCAGAGGGCCCCTGCTATTCAAGTAGGTTTTACATGTTTTCTAGATAAGTCATTTTCAATTCTATTTTGTCATATTTCCTTAGATTGCTTTCTGAAATCATAGCTTTTAGCATTATGTTTCATGTCATTTGCTTAGATAAAGGATCCTCATGATATTGCAGTTATTTTTTTTTCTCAAGCTCTTCCAATACATCTCTATTAAATGAATGGGATTCAATTGTGATATTTTGAGTTATTAGCATTTCATTTTCTGTTATTTAGTTAAAAAGAAGATCCTCATTATACTTCAGTTAGTCTCTTTCAAAAGCTTTTCCAATAAATCTCTAATTCACGAATGAGACTAAGTTGTAATATTGTGAGTTATTGATTGTTTTGCTTCATAGAAGATCCTTATCCCATTATGATTAATCTCTTTCAAAAAGCTCTTCCAATAAACCTCTAACTCATGAATGAGATTTAGTTGTAATGTTATAAGTTGTTTCAGCATTTCTTTTATGTTTTAGGAGATCCTCATTGCATTAGAATTAATCTTTTTCACAAGCTATTCCAACAAATCTCTAAATAAATGAATCAGATTAAGTTGTAGTGTTTTGAGTTACTTTTCATTTCATGAATGTTCATTTAGAAGCTGTAATATCCATGGACTAGGACTTTCTGCTTTCATCATTTTCTAGTTAGGAAGAGAACTTGCAAATAAACTATGTTTTCATTTATTCATTAAAATTTTCCTTTTCTCCCTTTTTGACATAAATCTAACTTCATCTTTTTAGCATAGAGTAGCATACTAAGAATCAAACATAAAAACCCCAAAACATCAATAAAACACTAAAAACAACGAAGTAAGAAAAAGGGATACTTAGGCACATATAGTGCATCACACTTCATTAGTTTACTAGCCTAGTTGATAATTTATGTTAGCAATTTAGGACACTAAATTGACTAAACAAAGGCAAAGGTAAAGAAAGAATAGGATCAGGTGGAACAAGCCAAGAATCAAACCAGTATGGTTTGGTCTCTGTAATCTGATGTACTACCGTGTAGGGCACTAACCACCAACTATGCCCTATTCTTAGTAGAATGACATCTATTACTGAAAATCAAGGTTGTCAGGGCAAGGAAGCCCACGACTTTTAGAACCGTTGAGGAATTCGTCTAATGCTACAATGAAAAGAATGAGAAGGTCTAATACATTTTGTGTGAATTATACTTGCACAAATTCTTCCTAGAGGAGGACAGGGATAGTAATCACAACTCCTTTATAGGGGACATTCAGTTCCAAGATTTCCTCTCCTTCGCCAAGAACCTGACTCGGTGGGCTAAAGCCTACAACATTTTCCAGAAGAGGGAGCATGGCCTAGACCTATGGGTTAGAGGGGAGCCTACTAGACCCATGTACTTTTTCACCTAGCATAAGAATTTCATGTGGAGGAATGGAGTAAGGACTATACTAGGACCAATCCACAAGGATATCACACAACATGGGTAGGAGTCTTTCGAGGACATTGAGGAAGCAACTTTGGTAGCAGCTAAATAGAGGTGGATGGCTTCCATGAACAATGTGAAAAATATAGAACCATTTGGCCCTACATGGATAGGATGTAGGTACAAATGCCCTCTTATCTGGTACCCCCCTGAGGGTTATGATCACGATTATGAGCTGCCAAAGGAGCACGGAAACTCCACCTTTGCAAATATCAGACAGAAACATGGCTTCAGATCCTATAAAGAATAAGTCTACCCTGCATATTCTCTGAACCAGTTACACCTCAACCATTTGTTTGCACGAGGACCTGGAAATAGGTAAGCATGGGAATATGTTGGGCCGAGAATAAGGTACGTTTTCATCCTATCTTCAACACGAATTGTTATGCACTTTTATGAATTTTTCCTCATCTTAACAATAAAGGAAAAGAAATTTATGTAAAGTAGGGAAAAAATGAACTGACGGTAAAAGGGATGTTTAACAACGAGAAATTGATTTGTTGTATCTTTATTTATAGGGAAACAAAGTAGTTGAACTAATGATAACCGGAAGACAGTTGTCAAAGAGAAACAAACGGGATCATGATGGGTTCCATGGGCCGGAGGAATACGGAAAGGCACATCCACGCTTGAAGAACTCAAACAATAGCCACAAGCAGTAGGATCCCATATGGAAAAGATATGTTACCACTGTTCAAATCACCTTTAAAATGCCAAAGACGAATAAGATAGATAGATATAAATAAAGGTTTTCTTCTGTAATAGACGTATTGGGACAAAATTGTCCAGTTATTTCAATGTATTAATCTTCATCTTAATAAATATTTTGGCATTTTTGAATAGTCAATCTATGAGATTTCCTTAGCGGTAGAATTCTAGTGGCTTTGGGCCCAGCCCTGGGAGTTTCTTCGCTAACCTCTATGCTATACATTCAATTATAGAATTACTTTCAGTCATCTAATGCATTTCGTGAGATATCATTTAATTGGTTGAATTGTGAACATAAGATGCTACAAATTTCTCTTTCATTAGAATAGTTCATCATTAATGCTTTCTTTCTTACAATAAATGTTATCATAATCTTTTAGATGCTTTCATCATTTCCCAATGATTTTATACTCATTTCGTTAGTTTTAGCATGACTGTTTTTCAATTCTGTATATAGTTAAACTGGATCTTTTCATTATTATTGGGAGGTGTCTAGTTGCTATTTGATTCAGATAGGTGTCATCTATTAATTTAAAAGAGAATTCCATTGCAAAATTTAGATAAACAATTGTTGTTCAATTTACTCAAGCTGTTGTTCAATTTATTAATATTGTTGTTCAATTCATCATAGTATGTTGTGCCACTGTAGTTTGCTCTTTTCTGCACTTACTTAGACAGAATGGTCAAAATAATTCTACAATCCCCTTTCACTTCGATGTGATTGAACTTCGAGAATTAGATAGTATTCCTTATGATAATTTAGAGTAGTTGTCCTTTGATATCACTTGCATATACTGTGCTCACACTCTTGAAATAGCAAGACTTGCCCTAGGTTGATAATTGAATGAGAAGCATTGAAGTTGCCTGTAACAATCACCTTTATGACCCAACAAAGTGTTACACCTTGCTTCTCAAATTACATAAAGCTTCTTTCTATGTATTGGAATATTTTTTATCTTTAGAGTTTAGGTAAGATGAATTTTAAATCCCATTAAAGTTGCCACAATAATCTATGATTTTTCAAGTGCGTTAAGCAATAGCATCTGCTATAGAAATTTCATATTCTACCAAGTTTTCTTACTTGCTTGAATACAAAGTGCTTGAGCATCCCTTGGTGCAAGGACCATTCCTTGGACCATCCCAGATAAAACATTTCCTCTCCATCTACTATCAAGGGGAAATGCACCATGTGCACATCATATGGACTTCAAATTAAAACTACCAAAGGAACCTATCTTTTCCTCGAAGGTAAACTTTTCATTCTTCAAGATGATGGGATTCCAGTCAAACACATATCATTTAGAAACTTCAACTCGGCATAAAAAATCAATGGATTCAAAAAAATACATTCTCCTGATCCAAAATTTACAATGGTTAACAAAACCACCATTTTCCCAAGAGCTAGTGTCTAGAATATTAAGAGCATAGTTGTTGTGGCCACTATTATTCAACATCCTAGACTCAATCTACCAAACATCAAATATCAATTTCCAAACAACAGCAATAATGATATAAGTCGAGTTATTTCATCAAGCATGAATGAGTTGTTAACACCTATGCAGTACCAAAAAATTGACCTTAAAGGGGGTTTACTTATTAAACCACATATATTATCATTCTTGAAAAATTTAAGCAACCATCCTGTAAATATCGACTCTCCAACTTTTCCTGTGAGAAAACTATTCACAACATGAAGTAAAAAATTGTTAATTTGATATAATAAGCAAACAATTACAAAATGATAGAGTGCTATATTGTTCACAATCTCACACTTTTTTCGAGCAATATTTTTCTTTCTTTTTATCAGACAACAATATAAGATTAAATCGACACAGATTTTCTTTAAAAGAGTATGACTTGGATGCAAAAGCATTTGATATTTTTTGAACACCTTTAGGCTTCAAGCAATTAGCATGTTTATATAGAACATAAATCTATAGATGCCACATTTATGTCTACAATGACTAACAATATTCCACAATTACTACTTTACATTACAGGTACATTGACACTAAACATAGTTTAATAGGCCATGCATTTTCCACAAAGATATTCTTTTAAGTTTCAAGCTATATTTTATACATTCACTGACACCCAAAACATTTTTACCTTAGCAACTACAAAATTTACATATGTATCCATTTAAAATTTCAACGGTGCAAACTATTATGACGATGTAGTATTTTTGAACGTTTACAATGGATGCTTCCACAATGACATTGAAATTATTTGATAGGATTATCACATTCTTCAAATTCAATTCCATAATCATGTAGTTACATAAGATGGAAAATACGGAATTTTACATTTACCAAACATAAAAGAAATAAACATTTCTAACCTAGAACTAGGTGTAGCTGGAAGTCACGACACTAGAACTAAAAATTCTATATGAAACTTGGAAGTCACTCGAGGGGAATGTTGCAATGTCCACCATGAGTATTGGACCCTATAATAATAATGGATGATGGTCAAATGTAAGCCAACTGTTTCTTCTACAATGCCATCAAGTTGCTTGTAAAACTGTTTAAAGATTAGCAAAAGGATTTAAGCTATACATGCATATTGACCTAGGGCAAGACCCTGTTGTGCTATACAACACCCCCCATTTATTCTAATAAATGGGGACCCTTTTAAAAATAAATAGGAAATCTATTTATTAGCTTTAAAATAAAAAAAATTAGGAAATAAAAGTTTTCTTTTGAGTTTTCCGCTTTATTCCTTTAGCGCATCGCAAACTGCATAGCTTACAACTTAAAAAGACTTACAAACTTCTAAGTTATGCGAGCTGCGAAATGCACTAACATTTTTCAAAGTTCTGTTGTAAAAACTTGAAAAAACTCCAATTATTGTTATATTTTCTTTATCCAATCGCACCTTATTTAAAACAACCAAATCATAAAGCAATTTGATATAAGTGCGATTGTGCGGACCCGATGAGCCAACAAAGCAACAAATAAAATCTCTAAAGTCCTATTAAGCACAACCACTTTCCTTTTTAATGCGCAATTCGCATACCACATATCTTAACTGAAAACAAAATCATTATCGCATAAAAGTTGCGATGTGTAGTTTGCGCACATCGCATTTCACAGCATTTATGGGTAAACATCACAAATGGTAAATTTTATATATGGCGATGTGCGAACTAATGGAATTTAATTACTCGAGCATGCGAAATGACTTATGTCATATCAAACCAAATTTCGAGATCTAACGGCTTAAAGTTGATTGATAGATATTTCATGTGAAGGTGTAAGAAATTCAATTTTGAAATAATTATCAATGATTGATATCATATTTAAAAGATTCATATCTATTCATGCATGTTTGGTATAAACAACGGATTTGAATCTCTGTTCTATATACTTTTAATGCTCTCCCTGTTTACCTAAAATCATGAAACTATTTAACGGATTAAGGAATATTGAAATGAGCAAGAAGGGTAAAGATATTTCTCAAGCATTGTCTATTGAGACTCAGACATCTCTCCCTTATTTTCCGATACCACCTGCAACAAGGATTGCGGTAGTTCATCATGGGAACAAATGTATAAATTTTTTGAAGACAAAAATCCAAAAGTAATAAACAAAGTCTCTACAACAGACACAACATCTACTTCAGATGTGACTTACTTCGATGTTGCATGTTCATTCATCCATAAGGTAGCAGCAAGGCCAAAAGTTCTCCCTTACACAGAGATGTTTAAATGGGTAATTGACAACATAAGCATAAATGAAAGAAAATTCAAATATTCAAAGGGAGAAAACATAGGGTATTTTAGGGCAGAAGATTTACAAGAAATGTACCATCTACACTCCCTGCAGCAGAAATATGACAAGGCTTTTCTACAAAGCTTTAGAGTAGAGCATCTAGATCTCATGAAAGTTATCAAAGAATGGAAGGAAGACCAGGGCAAGCTGAAGTGAGATAAACTCAGTACATACCCAATTTCCCAAATTCCCTCCCCTTATTGTTATGCTGCCAGTATGTTGTGTAGATTATTTTCCAAACCTGATACCACTAGGTTTTTAGTAGACTGGGTTCCATTGTTTGACGCAATCGTCAATTCCTCAATTCTGAATTGTAAAAATATCCTATCTGATAGTTCAGCCAAACATATCATAGAGTATAGGAATAAAAGGAGTGTTTTTTCTGGAGAAATACCTCCCTTTTATATGTCTGCCTATGTCATGGATGAAATCTACTTTTCTTCTAGTTTTCCTACCATGGGATGGAAATGGACTACCCAAGACCCTACCCCAATCAACATTTACCATAGAGACCTTTGGGATTTAGACTTCCACCTGAATTTTTATAAAAAAATTTATGGATTCATATTTCCTATGCACCAAATGATATTCAATAAGAAGGCCCCTAGGGTTTCTGAAGAGGCTACTGCAAATATTTTTTTTGTGGCTAGGTGGTTTCTAGAGGAAAATTTTACATATGCTAGAGTATTCGAGAGTTATGATTCTCCCCACATCCTACCATATTATGTTTCTGATAATTTTCTTGCACGAGGGATAGCCTACCATCTTGTTAATGGTATCACTAAACAACTGAAAGATGCTAAGAAGGTTGTTTGGCCTAATTTCCCTATACAGTGTGACACTTTTGCACTTTTTGATATTGTGCATACCTATAAGGAGGTTTCCAATATTAATCTATTGAAATTGGTTGTAATGACAAAGAGGCTATACGATCCAAATGATGTAATTAAAAATTACACTATACAACTCAAAATGAAGCCTTTTGTAAAAGAAATAAACGGATTTGATGATCTCTTCCAAGGCATGGAAAAGTTTCAGATATAATCAAGTTTGCATCCAGTCAATTGAGCCAAGATGATTTGGAAGCATTCCAATTATATAGAATTAATATACTGGAGAGAGTTCCTCTCAACTTGTTAACTATTAAATATTTCAACAAAGCTACTCGAAGTATTAGCTTAGATAATGAAGCAAAAGACATGTCTGAGGATGAATCAGGTCAATCATAACATCAATCTCAAAATTCAGATCACTCTAAAAATGAATCCAAATCCAGAAAGGATAGCCTAGAAAATATAATTGATCAGGTAATCCAAGAGATAGAGATGCAGGAGTGAAAAGAAAGTAATGGAACAGAGCCAACTTCTCAAGGAGTTTAGCACAGTCATGACACACTAGATCAGTGTGAAAATTCACAAACAAAGAATTTTAGTAGTGAATGGGAGGACTTTTCTAAAGTAATAAAAAAATCCTAAAGCTAATCCCAATACTGATCAAGTAACTAGTTTTCAAACACCTGAACATTCCCAAAAGATAGTGGAAACTATTAGTCCACTACAAAAAGTTCTAGAGACTCGTGATCGAGAGATCATACCAGCCTACCCTACAGAACAAATAGTTTTACAAGTTGAAGAAATTCCTTCACTGGAAATCTTCTACAATCCTAGTTATAAGGTTGTAGTTAAGAGGAACAAAAGGAGAAGAACTAATGAAACAGTCTCAAACCTCACAAATGAATCAGTTGACGTACTATGGAAGGATTCCTTAGATGATCCTATGGAACATCTAACTAAATTATCACAGTATGCAGGGGCATATGCTACTGCCACTATTGATAAAGCTACTGAGGTTAGAGTGTTGTTGAGGCAAAAGAAAGCCAAAGTACAAAAGTAGAAAGGCTGTTAAATGAAGAAAAATCCAACTCCAGTGAGCAAATCAAAGAAAATATGGCCCAATTTCAAAAGGATTTCGAGAGACTTAAATTGAAACTTCAAGCAAAAATTAATGAGAAACAAGTACAACTCGAAGCAACAATGACCAAGATACAGAGCCAATCGCAACTAGAGAAATTTATAAAATAAGCATTGGATGTAAATGCTAAATTAAAGAAATAATAGGAATTATTTTGTCATCAAGCTTGTATGATTTACTCTTATTATGATTTAAATAAAATATCGATCCATCAAATAGCTATGCAAAAACTTGAATGTGAAAGACTTGAAAAGAAAATCAATGAACACATTCAATGGCAAGCATCAAACTCGGGAAAGGAAGTTGATCTACTTCAGGTAGATAAGTTTCATAAGGAGATCCTATTCAAAGATTGGGAAGCACAAATCAAGTAGCAGTGAAAACATCAAAATTATCAAATGAAATTACTGAATCTACATGTGAACAGCTGGTGAAATCATAACTTCTCAAAGAGTACATGCCTAAAGTGTTCTCAGAAGTAAAACAACTGGAAACACAGTGGAAATAGAAAGAAGGCACATAGGATAAGGTTATTAAAAAGGTAAATACGTTTGATCAAGAAAATTATTGGAATTTTCTAATCAAACCTTATCATCAGTATTAGATTCTACAATCCTTAATAGTTTCCACAAAAAGATCACAACCAGTACTTTCAAACGCAGTATTCAAGGGACAGGTCAGATCGAGGATTTCACAACTAGCTCTTCTCAAGCCTATGATAGATATTTGTCAACTTCGTGACCAAATCCAGAAGAAAGGTAAGAATTCATAAATCAAAATTGTTATTTTATTTTCTTAGATTATAGTTTAAGTTAGTCTTACGAGGATGGTTGTTTGAAACCTCCTTTATATTTTTGTAATAATCTATTTTAGAACATATTTAGTTTAGTATTTAAGCTCCTCTCATGCATTTAGAGAAGGGTCCAGAATTTTTAGAAAACATTTGCAAAGAATGCACTATTGTAAGTTTGTGAATGCTTTGACTAATTAATGGATCACATCTATTATCTTTTGACAATTAAAGCTATTTAACTGATGTTGCACTACTGTACTCTTTAGATTGCTTGAAAGTGAGAAGGATCAGATCAATTACTGTAAGTTTACATGAGTAGAAATTTGTACATATGGTAATTTTATTCACTTGTATTAAGTCTTACTTTATAGATTGAAAAACATCTTTTTATTGCATTATATATTTGAAATGTTATTATAGATGAATGTTACATGCACTTCTATTCTAATATTTGTCTGTAGTTTCTTATTGAATGTATAATCACACATATGAATGCAATATATTTTTCCCAATTCTTCTAGTCAAACTATTTTGTTAGAAGAATTATCTAGAATAACTTTCATCTCTTTCAACTATTAAATTATCTATATTACTAACAGTTGAAGGATATATTTTCAGATCATAGAAAGGAAGAAACATCTTGGGTATCTAGTAGAATAAATAGTTTAGATAAATGCATAAGATAGATTAAAATCATTTCCATTTTCATGTCATATAATAACACACCCTCAAAATCATCCTTATTAAGAAACTGTTCCCATTACCCCCAGTCAAAGCCACTACACCAAATGGAATAGGAGCTGCTTTAATGTCTAGACCAGGTGGTTTTCCCCCATGTTTTGATAGAAAAATTCCGAGGCCTCAACATTCTGACGCTAGAAGGAGGGTCTGACCCTTGTGAATTTAAAAAATATCTGATCAATCTAAAGGTCAATCAAAGAGTGTCTCTTGCTCTAAATCCCCATCAACTTCTAGGAAATTATCTAGATCCTCATCTTTAAAATCTGAAGTTGATCATCCTTCTCCTAAGTCTCCTAGTGATACTTAACCCATACTATCTCCTAAGTTATATCAAGCCTCCCCAGAAGTTCAGTATTTGATATAAAAGTTAGAGAGAGTATCCATTTCTACTGAAAAGTGTGAATCTTCTAAAATATCCAATATCAGTATTTTTTCTTCGTTACAACCTTGAATAATATTAACTCGATCAAAAATTCAAAAGACAAGAATTGTCCCTTTTGAATTTCCCATCGATAGTACTCGAAAGAGACTAAAGAGGACTCAATCAGAGTCAATCACCAGCGAGATCCTATCCCATTCACCTCCATTACCTTCGCTCACTTCCACAACTTCCATTCCAACAATCAATGTTACTTTGACTAGTTCCTTTACTCAAACTAGTCCTAGCACTCAACATGCCTCTTCTTCAACTCAAAATGCACCCGACCAACCTATCCAAAATCCAATCGCAGGTCAACCACCTCCACCAAATGTAAACCCATGGAGCAATCCAGGGGCTATAAACATGCTTGCTCCTCCTCATGCTCTTCCAAAAAATCCTAAAAGATCGCTACCTAAATTTAATCCTGATGATGGTCTTCCTACCGAAGAGCACATTCACAATTTTATGTTAGTTATCATTTTAAATGGAGTAGTTGAAGAGGATTGCGTTGTAAGATTATTTCCATATAATTTAAAAGGATCTGTAGGATCCTGGTATTTTTCACTACCTGCCCACTCTATAACTAGTTGGAATATGTTCGAAGAACAATTTCTAGCTAAGTTTGGGGATGACAAAACCACTACAACGCTCATCAATTATTTTTCAAATGTAAAAGCTAAAACAGGTGAGGAGATAAAATATTTAAATTCAAGATTTAATAAATTACTTAACAAAACTCCTGCTATAGTAGTTCCTGATGCAGAAGTTCAAATTGAGTGGTATATTTCATCTCTTCCATCTAATATAGCTATTTTTGTTAATAGAGAAAAAATGGCAACACTTGCAGAAAATATGAAAGAATCTCTATCTGTAGAGAAACGTAGAACCGCTCTTGAGAAAAAGAATTCTCAAGAAGATTGAAAATCAAAGAAGGTGTCTTTCAAATATGATTCTAAGAAGAAGGCACCAAATATAATTTCAACGTAGAAGTTCTTCAAAAAGTTTTGAAAACTATGACAAACGAGATGGCAGATATCAAGAAATAAGTCGCTGAAAATGCTACCTCAAAAAAGACTTTTAGAAACTTTAAGAAAGGTCAATCCTGTAATACTCAACCTACAAATATCATATCTAATGTTGAATCTGATCAAGAAGAAGAGGAAGAGAAAACATAGGAAGAAGAAGATGAAGAAGAAGAAGAAGTTGAACCAAATGGAATGTGGGATTTCATCCTACCAAATGAAGAACAACATGAAGCTTTACCTGTGAGCACAAGGAGAAAAAATACTATTGAAGCAACATAGTCAAATAAATAGCAAAAAATTTCAACTCCTACTAAAGATAAATCAGTAAGAAAAAATTCTAATCCAAAGGCTACACAAGCAAGTCTTGTTACGTCAGATACTCCACCTACATCTAAGAAAATGGTAGTCTCAGACACCATTGAGTATAATGTAGTTGAAGATATGAAGAAAACCAGGGCCAACATTTCAATTCATGAGCTTATTAAATTGAAGCAGCAAAAAAAATTCTTACTTAGAGAGTTAAATGCAATTCCTGCTTCAAACTTACCTGCTCCAGTAATAGTACAAGCTGCTAATGAAATGGATAAGCCACCTTCCCCTTCAATTAAAATTGATGCTACAGACTTGATTATGATAGGTGATCGATCCATCTCTCATAGAGATCTACAACAAAATTTTTTATTAATGTTTAATAGACTCAGGGGCTTCCTCAAACATAATGCTGAAATTAGTTTGTGCTAAGTTGAAAATAACTCCGCAGAGTTCACCTGTTCATATAGTACAACTTGATAGAACCAGAGTAGAGGTGGTAGGAGAAATAAATTTTGTTTCGATCAGATTCTCATCAAACCCCAAAGTTACTTAAATAATTGATATATTAGTGGCTGATATTCTTGAATTTTATGGCTTAGTTTTAAGCTGAGACTGGTCTAAAAAACTTCATGGTTATTTTGCAACAGACTGGTCACATATGTGGTTACCATATAATGGAAAGCCAAATCAAATTCGGGTTGACCGTGAAAATTTCATGAAGCATACAGTCATTGATCTTGAAGGATTAAATGAGCCAGTAGCGTTCAATAACAACATTATTGGAAAATACTCAGCAGGGTCATTTTTGGGAAATTTTAATGCTCAACCATCACCTTTTTTTTATAATGGAGTTGTTTCTCAGATTGAAATTTTTTCCCAGCCAGATAATTCCAAATGTATAAATTTTGCAGATAGAGAAGTAGTTAATTATTTGTTTTGGACTCTTTATTTCAACGGTTCTAAATCTGAAGATGGTGCAGGTGCAGGTTGTATTTTAATAAACCCAGAAGGATAAAATACCATGTTAGCCTGCAGATTAGAATTTGATTGTACAAACAATGTAGCTGAATATGAAACATTAGTTCAAGGCTTGTTAAAATCCATTGATATTAATATCAAATATCTAAAAGTTCTAGGAGATTCAGAAATCATAGTTAGACGGGTAAGAGATACCATTCATTGTAATTCTGGACACTTAAATCATTACCAACCATTAGTCCAAGAATTAACCACTCATTTCTTAGCCTTCAACATTTCTGTTGTACCTAAAATGTAGAATGCTAGTGTAGATCTACTGGCTAATGTAGCGTCAAAGTTAATCCCATCCCAAAAATTTAGTCCTGATAGATTTTCTATTGAATTTATTTTTAGACCATCTATTCCTGATAATATTACCAATTGGAGAGTATTCAATAATGATTCAGATATCATATATTTTTAACATCTGAATGATCTTATGATAGTCAAATTTTGGATGAAAATGAGCATGACATTCACATTAAAAAAGAATAAAATGAAAATCCTATTACTAAATCTATTGTCAAGTTAGAATACCTATATGATCTAAAAGACATGTTTAAAAGAGATACTAACTAAAAAACATACATCTCTACCTTAATATTTGAGTTAGTGAATCTAGGAACTCACGAAAAACCTCAAAATATAAATCTAGGTCTTGGTCTATTTTCCGAAGAAAGATTATCATTTATCATATTTTTTAGAATGTACAAAAGTGTCTTTGCTTGGGATTATACTGATCTTAAAACATATGACACTTCTACGATTCAACACACAATTCCTATGATCTCAGAAGAAAATCCTATACAACAGAAATTGAGGAATATTCATCCAAATCTGGAAAATAAAATTAAAAACGAACTGAACCAACTCCTCAAGGAAAAAATCATCTTTCCAGCTAGGCATTCTAAATGGTATCAAATTTGGTACCTGTCAGGAAGAAGAATGGTGATATTATAATTTGCATTGATTTTAGGAATTTAAACATAGCTTGTCAGAAGGACAACTTTCCATTACCAAACATGGAACAAGTATTGTAGAAAGTATTTGGTTCTGAACTCATGTCCTTTCTAGAAGGATTCTCGGGATATAATCAAATTCTTGTACATCCAGATGATAGATTGAAAAATACGTTCAGAACTAAGTGGGGAACTTACGCCTATCAAAATATGCCATTTGGATTAATTAATGCAGGTGTAACTTTTCAGAGAGTTATGGACACAAATTTTAGGGGACTCATAAATAAAACAATGGTTATTTATTTAGATGGCGTTACAGTCTTTTCTACAAAAGTAACCAATCATGTGAATGACCTAAAACAAGTCTTTGAGCGATGCAAACGGTATGGCATCTCATTGAATCCAAAGAAATAATTTTTTGCATTACATGAAGGAAATATTTTAGGATTAATTATGTCAAAAAATGGTATCTATATTGATCCTGAAAGAATTTAAGTGATCAAATGAATTCCTTTCCCTCATAACAAGAAAACTATGTAGTCATTTCTTGGGAAAATTAATTTTGTTAAAAGTTTTTTCCCTGACTTTCACAAATTGTTTTACCATTACAGAACATTATTAAGAAAAATTATGTCTTCAAATGGGGACATAATGAAAGAGAAGCATTTTATTTGATTAAACAATCAATTATCAATGGTCCATTCCTGACTACCCTCAATTTTTATAATCCTTTTACATTATACACTTTTTCATCAAATACATCTTATGTTGTTGTTTTAACACAGCTGTCTGACCAACAAATTGAAGCACCAATCTCATTTCTCAGTTCAAATTTGCAAGGTGCAGAACTAAATTATAAATTTGTCAAAAAACAAGAATTTGTTGTCTTTAAGGCTATAAAGCATTTCAGACCCTTTCTCCTAAAAAATCACACCAAAATCATAGTTCCATTCTCTATAGTGAGACAAATTTTGATACAAAGAGAATTAGGATAATAGAGGGCTAACTGGGTTACCGCTTTACAAGAATATGATGTAGAAATTAGACCCTCTAAAATTGTTAGATGTCAAGGTTTTTTCAGAATTCTTACAGGAGCATCCCATCTATCATCAGAGGAAGATTCAGGTAATAATGTGCAAATATCATAGGTAAGCCTCAACAATGAACAGTCTGAATAAATTGATGTTATATTCTATTTGAAGAATGGATATGCTCCTAATAAACTCAGTTACAAAACAAAACGAGGTTCAAGATAAAAGGCCAAGAAATATGAATTAATCAATGATGTGTTATTTAGGAGAAACTTTGATTCTGTACTTTTAAGATGCTTAGGAAAATCTGAAGCATAGAAAGTGCTGCAGGAACTCCATGATGGACCAGTTGGAGGACATTTTAAAGGAAATATGACAACACATAAAATCCTGCATGTAGGTTACTATTGGCCAACACTTTACAAAGATGCTCATGAATATGAAAGAAAATGCAAAGTGTGTCAAAGTGCATCTGGAAGACAAAGGAAGAAAGCACTCCCATTAAAACCAGTCAATATCGAACAAACATTTGAACAATGGGGATTAGATATAATTGGTGATATTGTTCCTAACTCTTCCAAACAAAAAAGATATATTCTCACATCTACAGATTAATTTACTAAATGGGTGGAAGAAATTCCCTTAAAAGTAGCTAACTCTGAGAATATCATTGATTTCATCGACCAAAATATCATAACAAGGTTTGGCTTACCTACTGCTTTAATGTTTGATAATTCATCTTACTTCTCCGGAGCTACTATGATGGAATTTGCAATTAAAAGAGGTTTTAAGCTTAAATATTTTGCAAATTATTATCAGCAAGGAAATGGTTTTTCAGAATCTACAAACAAGAACTTGATTAGAATAATCAAAAGGACTATTGATCAAAACCAACAAAATTGGCATAAGTCATTAATCTTTTCTCTTTGGGTAGATCGAATAACTCAAAAAGCTTCTATTGTAAATTCTCCATTTAATCTTGTCTATGGAAAAGAAGTTGTACTTCCCACCAATGGAGTTATTCCCTCTCTTTCCTTAGTATAATTTATTGTTGAATCTCCTTCTTCTTCTTAAAAACTTAGATAGTGTCAAATTCTTAAGTTAGAGGAAGAAAGAGAAAATGAAAATATACTCATGCACGTCATCAACATATCGTAAAAGCCTCATTTGATTCAACTTCTGTTACTCCAAAAAAATTTCAAATTGGTGATCTAGTATCGAAATGGGACAAAGCGCATGAGGAAAAAGGTAAACACACGAAGTTTCAAAAAATATGGCTTGGTCCATTTCAAATAGCCGAAGAAATAGGCCCATAAACATTCTTATTGCAAGATCTATCAGGAAAAAGAGATTCTTTGCCTGTGAATGGGAAAATTTTGAAAAAATACTTTTCATAGGAGGTAACCACTTCTATTTCTTATATACTAGTGTCTTGTTCTTTTCCTTAGAAAAAATGAAAGTTGCTTAGTATAAATTTTTGGCTTTTCAAAAAAAAATCTCAGAAGATCCTTTTTTATTTATCACGTATAAAAATAAGAAGTGTTAAGGAAACAATCGAAATATTTGAAATAAAGGTAGACTTTATTTTCACTGAAATATGTAATTTCACAGAAACTATTTATTCTCTGATGAACCCTCATCTATATATAGCATGATTATTATGTTATCAGTCAAGAAAAGAATCGTTAACATAGTAAAGACTCTTTTATGAAAAATCAATATAAAAATCGACTTTATCATCCAGAATCCTCAAAAGGACCAATGATTCACCCCATCTAGGAAAACTTCTAAATTTTTGAAAGAAATTCAAAAAGGATTATAACTAAAAAAAAAAAAAAAAAACTTAAAAGATAATAAGTCTCATCAAGAGCTTGTTTACCATGTTCATAGGGATATAGTTGAACTAACATTACCATCACTGCCTACCAACACAGGGTAATGACTTGAGATTATATCAAGAGGACAAGGGGTCTCATCAAGAGCTACCTTGATCAGTTTAATTACAACTAGTGAATGGCACTGTCATCATTTGGTTACCAAGCCAAGACAATGGCTTTTAAGTAAATAAAAATATGATAAAAAAAATAAAAGTTTCAAAAAATTAGAGTTTATTTTTGAAATTGTAAGAAACACTGGATGGGACAATGAATTATTGCTGGGTATAAGGTAACCCTACCAAAGGCTTAAATTGCCTATTGGAACGGAGGCTCTACCTGTGATAAAAGAGTAAATTTTTATAAAGTTGATCTGTAAGAGCCACCTGCTTTATCTCTTTGAACTGAGTAAATACTGATATAAATTTTCATACATATATCTTTAAAAGAGGGATTCTTATGAAATTTAAATAAGAGAAATTGCATTTCTTATTAAACTATTATTTGTTTGAAATTCATTCCTACAAATATTTTTATTTTCAAAAAAGTTTTAGAAATTTCAAAAAGTTAATCAGGGATAGCTGGTTATCCCAAGTGAATCGCCAATTTTTGTGCTATACAACACCCCCCATTTATTTTAATAAATGGGGACCCCTTAGAAATAAATAGGAAATCTATTTATTAGCTTTAAAAACAAAAAACTTAGGAAATAAAAGTTTTCTTTTGAGTTTTCCACTTTATTCATTTAGCGCATCCCAAACCGCATAGCTTATAACTTAAAAAGACTTACAAACCTCTAAGTTACATGGGCTTCAAAATGCAGTAACCTTTTTCGAAGTTATGTTTTAAAAACTTTCAAAAACTTCAATTATCGTTATATTCTCTTTATTGCATCATACCTTATTTAAGAAAACCAGCTCATAAAGCAATTCGATATAAGTGCGATTGCGCGGACCTGATGAGCCAAAAAAGCAACAAAAATAAATCTCTAAAGTTCTATTAGGTGCGGCCTCTTGCCTTTTTAATGTGAAATTCGCATTTCACATAACTTAACCGAAAACAAATTCATTATCGCATAAAAGTTGCGATGTGCGATTTGCGCACATCGCATTTTGCTACATTTATGGGTAAACATCACAAACGGTAAAAGTTATATATGGTGATGTGCGAACTAACGACATTTAATTACTCTAGAATGCAAAATGACTTATGTTGTATCAAACCGAAATTTGAGATATAACAGCTTAAAGTTGATTGATATATATTTCGTGTGAAGGTGTAAGAAATTTGATTTTAAAATAATTATTGATGATAGATATCATATTTAAAATATTCATATCTATTCGTGCATGTTTGATATAAACAACGGATTTGACTCTTTGTTCTCTATAATTTTAATGCTCTTTTTGTTTACTTGAAATCGGGAAACCTTTTAATGGATTAAGGAAGATTGAAATGAGTAAGAAGGGAAAAGAGATTTCTCAAGCGTTGTCTATTGAAGACTCAAACATGTCTCCCTTATTTTCAGATACCACTTGCAACAAGGATTGGGGCAGTTCATCATGGGAAGCAATGTATAAATTGTTTGAAGATGAAAATCCAAAGGTAATAACCAAATTCTCTACAATAGGCATGACATCTACTTCAGACGTGACTTACTTCGATGTTGCATGTCCATTCATCCACAAGGTAGACACAAGGCCAAAATTTCTCCCTTACGCAGACATGGTTAAGTGGGTAATTGACCACTTAAGCATAGATGACAGAAAATTCAAAGATGCAAAGGGAAAAAACATAGGGTCTTTCAGGGCAGAAGATTTACAAGCAATGTACCATCTACCCTCCCCGTAGAAAAAATATGACAAGGCTTTTTTGCAAAGATTTAGAGTAGAGCATCCATATCTCATGAAAGTTATCAAAGAATGGAAGTAAGACCAAGGCAAGATGAAGTGAGATAAGCTCGATAAATCTAATCCTAATACTGATCAAGTAACTGGTTTTAAAACACCTGAACATTCCCAGAAGATAGTGGAAACTATTAATCCACTACAACAAGTTCCAAAGACTCATGACTGAGAGATCATACCAACCTACCCTACAGAACAAATAGTTTTACAAGTTGAAGATATTCCTTCACTGGAAATCTTCTACAGTCCTAGCTATAAGGCTATAGTTAAGAGGAACAAAAGGAGAAGAACTAATGAAACAGTGTCAAACCTCACAAATGAATCAATTGATGTACCATGGAAGGATTCCTTAGATGATCCTATGGAACATCTAACTAAATTATCACAGTATGCAGGGGCACATGCTACTACCACTGTTGATAAAGCTACTGAGGTTAGAGTGTTGCTGAGGAAAAACAAAGCCAGAGTACAAGAACTAAAGAGGTTGTTAAATGAAGAAAATCCAACTCCAATGAGAAAATCAGAGCAAATATGGACCAACTTCAAAAGGATTTCAAGAGTCTTAAATTGCAGCATCAAGAAGAAATCAATGAGAAACAAGTAAAACTGGAAGAAGAAATGACCAGGATATAGAGCCAATTGCAACTAGAGCAATTTATAAAAGAAGCATTGTATGTAAATGCTAAATTAAAGAAAGAACAAGAATTATTTTTTAATCAAGCTTCTATGATTGACTGTTATTATGATTTAAATAAAATATTGATCCAGCAAATAACTATCCAGAACCTTGAATGTGAAAGACTTAAAAAGAAAATCAATGAACACATTCAATGGCAAGCATCAGACTCAGGAAAGGAAGCTGATCTACCTCAGATAGATAAGTTTCATAAAGAGATCCTATTCAAATATTGGGAAGCACAAATCAAGCAGGCAGAGAAAGCAGCAACGAAAACATCAAAATTATCAAATGAAATTATTGAATCTACATGTGAACAGCTGGTGAAATCAGAACTTCTCAAAGAGTATTCTAAGAAGTAAAACACCTGGAAACACAGTGGAAGAAGAAAGAAGACACACAGAATGAAGTAATTAAAAAGGTAAATAAGTTTGATCGAGAAAAATTCTGCAATCCTTAACAACTTCAAGAAAAAGATCGCAACCAATACTTTCAACCACAATATTCAAGGGACAGGTCAGATCAAGGATTTCGTAGCCAATTCAGCTCAAGCCTATGATAGATATGTGTCAAATTCACGACCAAATCTAGAAGAAAGGGCATAATTCATAAATCAAAATTGTTGTTTTATTTTTGTAGATTGTAGTTTAAGTTAGTCTTACGAGGATGGTTGTTTGAAACCTCCTCTATATTTTTGTAATAATCTATTTTAGAACATAGTTATTTTAGCATTTAAACCCCTCTCATGCATTTAGAGAAGGGTCCAAAAATTTGTCAAAAACAACATCTTTTTATCGCATTACATATTTGAAATGTTATTATAGATGATTGTTACATGCACTTCTATTCTAATAGTTGTCTATAGTTTCTTATTGAACGTATAATCACACATATGAATGAGATATATTTTTCATAATTCTTCTAGTCAAACTATTTTGTTAGAATAATTATCTTATATACTTTTCATCTCTTTCAACCATTAAATGATCTATATTACTAATAGTTGAAGAATATCTTTTCAGATCGCATAAAGGAAGAAACATCCCAGGTATATAGTAGAATAAATAGTTTAGATAAATCCATAAGATAGATTAAAATCATTTCCATTTGCATGTCATATAATTACACACCCTAAAAATCATCCCTATTGGGTAACTAGTCCCATTACCCCTAGTCAGAGCCATTACACCAAACGTAAAAGGAGTTGCTTTAAGGTCTATACCAGGTGGTTTTCCCCCATGGTTCGGCAGTGGAATTCCGAGGCCTCAACAAAACCATATGGCCAAGCAGTGAATGAATAATGGAGGAGAAGTTAAGTTCAATCAATAATAAATCAATACAAGTAAGTGCTACACAGACAATTTGTCTCAAACTAAAATAAGTTAGCCTAAAAAATGACCTGAAATATGTTTTCTTCAAGCACAAAGGTATGCCTCAAGATGAAAGGTCATATTTATTCTAGAAGTCTATTTTAAGAAAAGCATATACCAGTGAATGGAGATCAACAATGATGCATTAACTTCACAAAACAACACTCCAAAAGGTAGTTTGAAACTTGAAATATGGTAAGATATCTAGTGTTTGAATAGTGAAGAATTGTTGGATAAGAACAAAGAAGAGGGACAGAAAAAAAATCTTCATGAAGAAGAAATAGGCTAAAAACTACTATAGAAAAGGACAAAATATTTCGATGAGCACAAACAGTTGGAAAAAAAAGTGTTAAATATATATAAGGCTCCATTTTAAGGCTGACATGATAATAATCAATAGTCACAGATACAAAAACAACTGATAATCACATAGATAACAATAATTTGTAATTACGTAGACAAAAGAAATCAATGACCTTCTGCCATGAAAATTATGGTTACACCACAAATCAATTGGCACAGGAATTAACAAACCCTAGAAGAATGAATAATATTATTTTACATAGAAGACCATCAATAAAGAGCATGAAACCCATGCTTTAATAATAATTAATTTTTATTTTCTTCTCTTGTTTTTTACATAGGATACATATTGAAATTAGTACAACAATTATGGAGACTGAAACAATTTACCTTTTCAACATTTTAGATATAGAGACATCACTTGGATGAAATTTAGCTCCTTTAGCAAGTCCTATATGTAGAGATTCTTTTATTCAACCTAAAATGGTAGGAGAGAGTTAAACAATAGATAGTGGACACTTTAGAAGAGGGCAACCCTCACTCTCCTTCTTCCATGCGAGAAACTGAGGCCTTGAGGATTTCTTCCTTGTATTATCGTCTAAAGAATTACATTTCACTTTAGGTTTGAGCCACATTTCATATTGGGTCTTCTAGATTAGCTTTTCTTTTTCCTTTTATGGGAGTGGCTTCGCACTCCTAGTATGTATCATCACTAATGTACTAAACAATTTCATTGACCTAGTTTTAATCATTTGTTGGACATTAATAAACTTATATTATCTACAATGATCCTCTCTTTTAAATTGAAGAAATTCATACAAGATCCTGATTTTTTAAATATTTATGGCCCCTATTTCCAATATTATAACTACTGGATGAATCGTGAGATATCTGACATTTTTTCATCCCTAAACTTGATAATAAGAGGCAAATTAAATCTAACCATGCCTAACTATGAGAATGAAGATGTGGTGTGAGGGGGGAGTGTCCACAATCATTCATAGGCCACTATATTCTCTCACATTTATTGGCAATAAATTCTCACAATCATTCACAAGTCACTCTATTCTCTCACATTTTCTATGAGGCTCAACTTATTAATTTAGAGCCACTTGTAATTGAACTGATATGGAATAAAAAGAGATGATTTTCTTAGGCAATTGGATCACCATAAAACCAACGTGTATAAATGTGGAGACTCTAATCACTTCACAATATTGTTGGAGATGGCCTGCTATCATCAAAACAATGCAATACCTTTCATTCAAACTCACATCGACTGGGTTATAAAGAATTTTGTGAATTGATAAAGAAAAATTGAGTGATATATGATATCAATTCATAAACTTGGGTCGTCTAACAGTTTCACGGGAATCCTATCGAGCTCAAAAACATCACAAAACTTGGGCAAAAAAACTTTTGATGACTGCCACACAACTTCTCAGTCTAGAACAAAAATTGGAGGATTTTCATAGAATGCATGTCATTGGTGATTTCAATGCAGACACATTAGCAAAACTACATATTCTGGAAGAAGAGAAACAAGGTTACTGGCCTAGGAAGAAGCAAGTAGAGGCAGGAGAGCATAGCAACATGTGTTAATAACAAGGATAAGATTACAACTTACTTCCATAAATGTGCATCAGTGAAAAAAACTCAAAACACTGTTTGGAGGATGTGTAACAAAAAATATCATGCACTCCATTTAAAAAAATATCTCCAGTAAAAATATGTTAGTATCCAAATTTATTTAGAAAACCTCCAAAAGAAAACATCTCAAACATCTTGGTCATCTCCTCCTTTTTCAACCACAATATCCAAGGAGTAGAATAAGATATTATTGTAGCCAATGACTAGCACTACAAGAAAAAAGCACATTGGTGAGGGTCATGCTTGTGACGGACCTTTAAGGTCCGTCACCAATGTCACATATGGTGACGGCCTTTAAAAAACCGTCACTATAAGTGTCTATAGTGATGGTCCTTTATGGTCCGTCACCAAAGACATTTTTAATGACACTTTTGGTGAGGGTTGTTAAAGGCCCGTCACTAATTCTCTCTTTGGTGACACTTCTAGTGACGAAATTTTAATGACCCTCACCAATGCTCTTTTTGTTACTTTTGGTGACGGTCAAAAAATGTCCGTCATCATTGATCATTAAAAAACCGTCACTGTAAGTGTATATAGTGATGGTCCTTTATGGTCCGTCACCAAAGACATTTTGAATGACACTTTTGGTGAGGGTCGTTAAAGGCCCATCACTACTTCTCTCTTTGGTGACACTTCTAGTGACTAAGTTTTAATGACCCTCACCAATGCTCGTTTTGTTACTTTTGGTGACGGTCAAAAAATGGCCGTCATCATTGATCATTCCAATGAGTTTTTGATGACGCTATGTACCTATTAATATATTTTTTTGTCAAAAGTTAACAATTTAATACCATTATTGTGGAGTATTTTTTATAAATGTCCAAAGCCATAGTGGTTAGGGTCAGTGAATTTTTTAGAAGTAATTAGTGTGTATCATTTCCCTCAAGTAATAACTAGTCAAATAGAGATTTCCTATGAGTCAACAGATTATTCATGTATATTAAGTTTATTACTAGAAAATTAACTTTAGATAAAGTTCCACTATTGTGTGTAGGAAATATATTATTTAATACATAATCAAGCTTTGACAATTCTATTAATGAGAAATACCTAACGATCCTCACCAATCTGGGCACGCCTTAAATTAATGCTTTGGCACACACTAACATTTCTTAGCACCCCACATGTATTGGAACATCTTTGTACCTAGAACATCTTGTGATGACACTTACGCCCAAGCACATGGTGACATGCGATAGCACAACATCGTACTCTGCTAACATGTGTTGGCATGCTGCATATAGTCCCTAGCATGCCCTGGAACACCTTGGTTGAATGCATTGACATACATTAGCACTTGGCACTGTTAAGTCCCTATATTACTAGTGTAGCCCCTTAGTATGTTAGTGTAGCCCCCCTTATTGTTATTATTTTACCCTTGTAACCCCCATTTTGTTATTATTGTGCCCTTAAATTATTATTGTTAGGTCGGCTAGGATTACATTGTGGCCCACTAGGATTACATTATGGCCCCATGGACTCCTATATATATAGAAAGGAGGTTTTGTAAATTGTATCATCCAAGAATTGTTCATTTATGTAATGTATTGGAGGTTTCCCCCTCGAAGTGGCTCATTTCTAAGGCGTTGATATCTCTTTTCTTCTCTTTTTGGAGCTGGTTACACAACATTTGGTATCGGAGCTTTGGATTCTAGGGTTTCGCTGCTCCAAACAGGTCATCGTGGAATTTTCGCTATAACTTTTTTTCTACGAAGTTTCAGAAGCTGAAATGTTTAGGGTGCGAAGCCGAAATCTTGAGGAAGCTTGTATAAAAATTTCAGAGCTTGGTTCGCTATATTTTTGGAGATATCATCTGTGGAAGTTAGGTCTGTTTTCAAGCTCCTAAACAGGTCATCGTGGAATTTTCGCTATAACTTTTTTTCTACGAAGGTTCAGAATCTGAAATTCATATGGTGTGAAGCTGAAATCCTGAGGAAATTCGTCAAACAATTTCAGAGCTTGGTTCGCAATATTTTTGGAGATATGATCTGTGGAAGGTAGTGCTTTTTCAGGCTCCTGAATTGCATCTCAAAGAGGTGATCGTGGGAAAAGTTCAATAACTTTCTCTCTGGGCAGTGGATTTGAGTGCCGTAAAAAGTGGTCGCAAGTACACAGACTGTAGTGTCTTGGCTATCAATTTTAGAGACAAAGGACGAAACAGTGACACGTGGCAAGTCGTACAAGTTCGCACTACTGAACCAGTCCAAAATTAGGTCATTGTGGGAGATTGGACACAACTTTGTCTTGGGGAATCCAAATTAGATCAGACCTGTGGCATTTGAAAGAAGATTCAGAGGGATACTACAGGGCTAAATTTTAGATATTTAAGATTGTCAATTACATAGATAATCCAATTTCAATATCGAGCTCCTCAAAAGCAAGAAAAAGGTGTGTATTTTTTTTTTTTCCGAATTGCATAAGTCTTGTTTGAAGAAGCAATTTGAAGTGATTCCAAGGGCATATTGAAGAATATTTATCATAATTTGGTTATATAATTCCTCCAAAAAATAATTCCATACCCATTAAGCCCTCAGAAAGCTATACTATGACGCGTGAGGAGGAAGAATTGCAATATGAGATATCAAAATTATGGTACCAAGTGCAACAAATTTCGATCTTACGAAGAGAAACCGAAGATGAAATAGATGGTTTAAAAGCAGAAATGGAGGCTAAGTTGGATGGTTTGAAGGATCAAATAATAGCTAATATGGATGATAAATTAGTGGAAGATCACAACGAGCATCAACAACAAGTTCTCGAACTCTCAAAGGATAACCCAACTTTGGTGCAGAATCTAATGAAACAACAGGAAGATCAACATCATATCGAAAGAAGTTATGAAGCAGTCATAGAAACAAGAACTCAACAAGTAAGATCAATTTCATAGTATCTCAGCAAGTGGAAGAACTTTCCTGTAGAATATTTCATATGGGAGGATGAGAATTTTATACAGAAGCATCAAGAAATAATCAAGCGTTGAGGACAACACTTGTTGAAGGAGAGGGGCATGTTAAGTCCCTATATTAATAGTGTAACCCCTTAGTATGTTAGTGTAGCCCCCCTTATTGTTATTATTGTACCCTTGTAACCCCCATTTTGTTATTATTGTGCCCTTAAATTATTATTGTTAGGTCGGCTAGGATTACATTGTGGCCCACTAGGATTACATTATGGCCACATGGACTCTATATATAGAAAGGAGGTTTTGTAAATTGTATCATCCAAGAATTGTTCATTTATGTAATGTATTGGAGGTTGCCCCCTCGAAGTGGCTTATTTCTAAGGCGTTCATATCTCTTTTCTTCTATTTTTGGAGCTGGTTACACAACAGGCACACAATGCCACTTGGCATGTATTGGGACCTATTATTAGTGTGCCTAGCATGCCCCTTTTCAAAAAGATAAAGTCGTGACTTATTAACCCTCTTATTGGTTCTTCCTTTTGTTGCCTTGACATTTGTTGCCTCGACACATATTGACATACCCTGGCACCTTGCGCCACAATATTCTTAGCACCTAGCATGTATTGGAATATCTTGGCACTATTAATTGGCACATGATATAATTAGCACACCCTGGAACTCCCAAGCACACTTTGGGAATTCTTGACATGCCTTGATATTCCCTAGCATGCCTTACCAATTCTTAGCATACCTTGTCACTCCCTCCTTGGCATGACAACTAACACTCATTAACACTAGTCTCTGGCACATGTTCCTCATATTCATTAGCTTCCATGAATTTTTACCTAGTGCCCCCTTAATGTTTTTTCCTAGTAATCCTTAACACTAATCAACATGCATTATCACTCTCTAGCACACCTTAGCACTCTTCAACATTCCCTTCCACTTCATAACATGCATAACACTAGTCCCTGACAAATATTGGTGCTTGGCATGTGTTGGCGCTTGGAAAGTATTAGCATGTATGGGATATGTTGAGATGCCTTGGTATGATTTGGCATGGTTTAATGCACCCACACTGGTTAGATTTTCTACATGGTATTAGAGCAGGAATTTTTTGGACGGCGAGTTTGCAGAGAATATCTGAAGATTTTGGTGTAAAATTTTAAAAAACAAATAGAATATTTGGAATCCTTGTGAAAATCTACCCAAATGGAGAAAAAAAAAAAAAATCGGTCGAATCAGATCTCGGATGAGGGAGATATCATCGATTTAAAATCAATTATTTTTTAGAAACTTTTTGTAACGTCGGGACAATTACATTGTGCATGAGTCAAGAACCTATATGTACTTGAGGTACCATATGCATGCAAAGCTTTGAGGAGAAAGGCAGAAGTTAGAGACTTTGTGGTTTAGAGGGAGCATAAATTACCTCTCAACATGCATTCTCATGAGAAGTAGTTTCAGAAGGTTGTGGAGTAGCTGCCACGATTGGAGAATTAGAGAGGAGACCGAGTGGAAGCATCCACTCAAGCAGAGACCTCCATGAGGGGGGAATTTTGAGCCAGATAGGAAGAGGGAGCAACCATACCTTGAGGTGTAAGGTGGGGTGATGTGTAGACATAATCCCAAGATAAGAAATTTGGGCAAGGTCCATTGAGATGGCGTGTCTCATGGATCGAACTTGGCTACGAGGAGCCCACAGTACAACAGTAGTAGGAAGGATCAATTAGATTGATGTAGTCAGATGTCAACAAGACAGAAATCAGAGTGACAGATGTCAAATACTGGAGCACAAATCAAAGTTAGCAACAATTCAAAGGGCACGGATGTAGATGTCAGCAACAGTGCATAGAATCCACTACTAGATAGGTGCAGTAGCTAGCAGGAGCCAGAAGAGTCTGATGACAGATGCATTATACTGATTCAGTTGTTCGGAGGCTATTCAGTTTCAGGATTTACAAGTGCAAACAACACTAGAGAAGTGTAGCATGCAGAACATTCCAAAGGTACCATATGGGGATTGATTGAAATATAATGAAGAAGGGTTTGCACACTAACACTCCCTGACATGCCTTGGCACTCTTGCATACCTTGGAATTTCCTAACATGTAACCTTGCTACTCCCTCCTTATCACACCTGAAACTCACTAACACTCCCTATCAGACACTCTTATTCATTCATTACCAGGCATTTTGAACTAGTTCTCCCTTATGTTTCCATGGCACTCCCTAGCACGCATTGACACACCCTAGCATTTGGCACATCCTAGCATGTCGCCTTGGCACTCTAGCATTCCTTGGCACTAACTTGCGTACCTTTAAACTCCCTCCTTAGCACACCTAGAACTCGTTGATACTCCCTGTCACACACTCTTATTCATTCATTTCCATGCATTTGACACTAGTGCTCCCTTGTTTTTCCTTGGCACTCCCAAACACTCCGCCCTGGCATGCATTGGCACACCATTTCCCTGGCCTCTAGCATGCCTTAACACTACCTAGCATGCCTTGACGTCACTCCCTCCTTAGCACACCTGAAACTCACTGACACTTCCTATCACAAACTCTTATTCATTCATTTTTAAATATAGTTTTATCTATTCTGTTATGATGAACTGTCTAGTGGAATATCCATGATAGTTTATGAATCACCCCAACATATATCCTTTATGCAAGTCATATGATGATATTTCTTCACACTTATTTATCTCTAGTTGTCCCAACACAGTGCAGGTCATCACCACCACCCTTGCAAAATTGAACATGATAGGTTCGTGGTCCTATCTAAGCTTGGAAGAAAAATTCAAAACTTAGTTACACAACATGATGGAAGATTATTATTATTAAGGTTTCCCATGCTTTCTAATCAATAATATCTAGTGGGATTGGAACAACAACACATTTTGTTCATGATAAATATCCATGATAGTTTACGAATCACCCCAGCATATATCCTTTATGCAAGTCATATGATGATATTTCTTCACGCTTATTTATATCTTGTCCCGACACAGTGCAGGTCATCACCACCACCCTTACAAAATTGAACATGATAGGCCCGTGGTCCTATCTAAGCTTGGAAGAAAATTTCAAAACTTAGTTACACAACATCATGGAAGATTATTAAAAGGGTTTCCCATGCATTCTAATCAACAATATCTGGTGGGATTGGAATAACAACAAATTTGTTCACAAGAAATATCCATGATAGTTTACGAGTCACCCCAACGTCTATCCTTTATGCAAGCCATATGATGATATTTCTTCACACTTATTTATCTCTTGTCCCAACACAATGCAGGTCATCACCACCACCCTTGCAAAATTGAACATGATAGGCTCATGGTCCTATCTAAGCTTGGAAGAAAATTTCAAAACTTAGTTACACAACATCATGGAAGATTATTAAAATGGTTTCCCATGCATTCTAATCAACAATATCTAGTGGGATTGGAACAACAACACATTTTGTTCACGAAAAATATCCATGATAGTTTACGAATCAACCCAACATCTATCCTTTAGGAAAGTCATTTGATGATATTTCTTCACACTTATTTATCTCCTCTCCCAACACAGTGCAGGTCATGATCACCACCACCCTTGCAAAATTGAACATGATAGGCTCGTGGTCCTATCTAAAACTTGGAAGAAAATTTCAAAACTTAGTTACTCAATGTCATGGAAGATTATTATAAAGGTTTCCCATGCATTCTAATCAGTAATGTCTGGTGGGATTGGAACAACAACACATTTTTTTCACGATAAATTCTAACAAAGATCACAATTGAATTGATAAAAAATAGTGTTTAGAAGACAAGATTCATCCTAAACCACAAAAATAATGGATTCTGGTAATTTCTCCACTCCCTCTTGGATGCCCTTGTGACTTCTTTGATGGTGTTGCACAAGTTATCCCACCTAGCTGCAAAGTGGGTGTGGTACTCTTCCTCTCCCAATCTTATAGCGAGAAAGTAAGGTATACCCAAAGTTAAGGCTCCAGCAATTGAGTTGATTCCATTGCTCTTTATACACTTCTGAAAATTACATCCATCAAAAGAGTCAAATCCCGATAGATCATGGGGGATTAAAAAATCATGATCAATTGGGTCAATAATTCATGATAGAAAACATCTACCTACATCCCATCCTACAGGATATCATAGATCCCCCCAACTATTTGGACTAGTTATCTTTCACACACATTCTCCAGGAGCTAAACACCACAACACACAAGCTTTCAAAAGAATCTCTCAAACTTCCCATCGATACATTTGTGATACTAGATTCCATCGATAGTATGGAGTATGACCAAATGATTATTCATGTCTAAGCTCGAAAAAAAATCCCAATGTAGGTTGATGCATGCACATTCCAATCATGACAATCAATTTCTACATCTTCTCAAAAGAGAAAACAAGTAAATTTTTTCTTTGTTCACTTTACAACATAAACACCAATTTCACCCACAATATTAAGATAAGTTGAATGATATGACCGAAAAGGTGGGAGGAGTATTTTGTGGTGTATTGAACAGGACTAGGGGACACACATGTAGCATGGGTGGGTAGAAGTGGCATGTCCAAGCATGATTTAATAAGATCTATAATCCACACATTAGAGAATGAGAATGGGGATTAAGACCTAATTTCATAGGGGCTAGGGGGCCTGGAGGGAAGGTAACAAGAGGAATTGAAAGAGGAACCCCCAATAGTGGTGATAAGGGGATTAGGGGCCCCATTATCACAACGAATAAGCCATTAATCCATAACCACTAAATTCCCTATCGCTTAACCCCGAAGCCATAATCTCTTAACCATACACTCATAACTCATAATCCATCAACCCCTTGATGCATTAAACCTCAAGCCATTAACTCCTAATGTAGAATCTATGAACCCCATAAGCACTAACCCCTTATTCTCTTAACTCATGACCCTTAAACCTTAATCCATAACCCCTAAACACCTTAAAACCTAACCCCTTAACCCCTAACACCTAAATCCCTTAATTATTAAGCCCTTAACCCCTAAATCCCTTTCCCCCCAAGCCCTTGGCCCTTAACTCTTAACCCTTGAAGCCCTTCACCACTTAGTATCCAAGGTAAAAAACAACACATCAAACCAAAAAAATAACCTCTTAGGAGAATCCTTCACCTCTAACTAAGAATATTGGTACCATTTGATTTTTAGAGAACTAGGTGTTGGTCTCGAGGGTGTGTGTTTGTGGGTAATGCCCTTATTAACACGTATACCAAATGTGGAACAACTGGATAATTTTCAAAACCTCAATAAGAATTGCTCACAATATCTACACTTCATGTTGACATGGAGCTTGTAGTGCTCTCCCACATAAGGAGTTGGCAATGAATAGATCACTCACAATGACGCAACCTCTTCAACCCTAATGCACAAGGAGCTAACCCTTGATACAAATATTTTGTTTGATAAAAAAGCACAATTGTGTCAATGTAGAATAATATACACAAGAGAAAATAAAATGATATTATCCACATCAATGCTTGAAATAGCCTCACATTTGCCATGAGTGGTGAGCCAAGGGGTGAATGTAAGGCACTATTAAAGTTACATCATGTTTAAATTTCTTTTACATCACAAGATTGTTCTCCATTAGGGTTGATGCATCATCACAAGGGAGCATAACACCTTTTTGTGGGGGAGCGATTAAAGTTGTAACATGATCAAGTGACATACACCTCCAATGTAAATGACATCATTATATGTCTGTGTCAAGTTGTTAAAGAGGTTATTTATAAACAATAAATTTAGTACTTGAGCTTCATCTTTTCATGGCCTTGACACTAAGATGGATTTGTACTAGGAACACTTCATGCAAATAAGAGGGGGCCTTATTTTTAAACCCTCATACACACTAGAGCACTAGATGTTGCCCTTCAGATCCCCCTTGGTGGTTTCAAAGTGGGTTTACATTAGTGTCTAGTTGAAACTAATGACATCATGATATTCCTCTTCTTAATAACATATTCTAGCTTTGCCATATACACAACATTGAGTTATAGGATCACCTCATATGTAGATGCTCCATTTATTATGGATTCAAGGGATGTTCTATTTTCTTTTATCAAGATTTAGATGGTCATTATCTACTTTCTTTCAATACATGTCTAACTATTTTTATGAGGGAGGTCCTTGGATTTAGATCTTTATATAAGACCTTATGTGGCCTTCCCCTTTTGAACTTTTCCAAGGGGGTCACCTCCTTCCATGTTGCCTTGCCTACTTAGGGCCAAAATTGACAAGCCAATATTCAAACTTATTCAACTATCAAATTGGTGGGGCCTCATACCTCTTATTGAACCCCTTAATGAGACATTATTTCTCCAAAGAGACTATTGAGGATTTCCCATTGCAAATCACAGGTTGGATGTCATAGGACTTGTTACCCCACTTTCTATATGAGTTTTTAGAGGATAACTTTAAATTTTGATTGACATATCAACCCTTGTGATTCTTGTGACATTAATAATTTTCCAATTAAAATATATAAATGACTGTATAATTGGTTTGACGACACCTTACCTTGGCCATCTAGGACACTAGGTGTAGGAAGATGTTGCTTTAGCGATCACTTTAACTTGATATATATGATCTATGTATATATCTCTAATATGTATTATTTTTATTTTGATCACTTAAAAACTCTATTCTAACTCTTAAATGTTTTAGCCATAATTCCTATGCTAAATTATTCCATAGTATTTTATAATTTTACTCATAAAAATGTATCGCCTTAATAATTTAAATATATAATAGTGATTTAAGTAATTACTGCACATCCTATTTTATTATACCCTTATTTCCCTGGGTCAAATTTTAATTGCATAATTTCACAGCATATTCATTCATTTTAATTCCGATGTCCCGCCCTATGATTCCCGCCAGTAGGAAATCAATTATTTAATTCATAAAACAAGGTAAACTACTCTGTTTCAATTTTATCACCGTGCTTTCATGTCGGGTTTTTGATCTATCAGTTGTGCAAGTTCATTGAACGAGCTTCAAGCTCTTTTTCTGCACAAGCTTAACCCAACTCGACCCTGACATCAAATGACAAGAAAAAGAAATGTATGATGAATCACTTGGCAAGCAGATTACATGGTCATGATATGGTGGCCCACTGTTGATGACGCTCTCAGAATCACCCATCCGGACGATTTTTTGAAGGGGGCTCGCAATTCCTTCTATGGGGGTTTTTTATTCTTCCATGGATCTGGTTCCTCATTTGCTTTTACTTTTGGCCTCTCCTCACACATCGCTCTTGTTACTTTAAAGTTTGACCAGGTATGTACACACTTTCTCTAAATCCTCCTGAATGAAAATATAATTCGATTTTTTAGGGTATATGAAATTGCAATGATTTCTGTTTGCTACTCCTCGAAAATGAATCTTAATGAATGTCGTATAAACTCAAGATTTCGATCTTTACTATTTATTGAGGCACCTCTGCTGATAGCGGTAGAACTGTTCCAAAGTGCCATGCACTTTTTCTCCAAGCAGTTCTTCAATATTGAAAGCTTCAAATGTGTTGTAGTTTCTTTTGCCGTGGAATCCCTATCACTTCTTCTTAGACTGACATGGTATCGTGCATATTGCACGATGGAAAGGAGAGCACAGAGGTGCCATAGAGGAGCTGATATAACCAAGCATCTCTGTTATGCAGACTTATATTTCAGATCTTTCAAACTTCCAAGTTCGTTACCTTTGAGAGACACAGGACTTCTGTGACTGACATGAATCCAGTTGAACCTCTGCTCTGAACGAAGATTAATTCTGTTAAACAAAATGAAAACATCTCCACAGCTTGATGCCAGAAGCTATCTTTCTTACGAATGTAACCCAAAAAAGTCTATACTCAGTGTGTACCCACTGTGACTAAAAGAAACTTTAACAGGTTGGCTAAGAAGTGTATAAGCTAATGTGGATTGAGCAAATCAAGGGTCTCATACAGAGGCATATATTCTGTATAGATGCATTTTTATGCCATTATCCACAATAATGATGAGCCTTGATGATTCATTGTCCTATGACTCCTTTGCTAGCCTCCTTTTGTATGGAGAAGATTGTCAACATACAATCTATGGCCATGAATTTTCCACCACTTAGATTGGAAGCAAGCCTTATCATCAGAACTTCCAAAAACTTTGACAGAATGCCATGACTGATTTGAACAACAATGCATATCTCAATTCTTCTTTCAAGGCTGACTGAACGTATGTATATTAATAATGGTCTGCCTGAAAATATGATGTCATGCCAATTGAAAACTATGTTTAAGAGGGATAGGAGGACACACTTACTGCAGAATATATGATTACTCAGAGTCATAACAGGAGTAAATATAGATCAGCTTACATGCCTGAGATGATGTTTATAATATCCCGAACCTATACCCTGATTGCCATAACTTGTATATATATATATATGGTGCAGCCATACTTTTCACGTGTTGAGAACTTGAGATTGCAAAGGGAGAACCATACAAGATGTTCACATAGACTGTGGGGTTGTTTCAATTGAGAGTAAACTAGTAGGAACCAAGATATAAGAGATTGAGCAATGCCTTCTTCAGAGGAACCGAGCTAACTGAGTGATACCATATATGATACTACACTAGGACAGAGATTTCCCTGTCATAGTGATAATTCTTAGAGGATGAGATCCATTCAAGGATCACAGAGAAACACGGCCTGTTGATGATATGATTTTTCCGAACAATCACTTTAACCCTTCAAGCATGGAACCATAGTGACAAGACCTTATCACAGAGGATTTCTATCTTCAAAACGAAGTATTCTTAAAGGCACACTAAAAGAGTCAAACTAAAGAGAATACTGAACTGCTGATACAAACAGTGATCATAGTGATCATGCCCAAAAGACCTAGGATTTGGTATCCATGTGTTATGCCCAGGACTGTGACTTTATGGTTGAGAAAATCTGCTTCAAATATAATGAAGATACAGTCTAAATGGGACTGATAAATAATCCTTGGAAAATATATTACTGGAACATACCTTGATGACTTTCAACTTTCGCTCATGATATTTGAGTTGCTCTTGGATTGGACCCCATTTCCACTAATTAGGGCTAGTAGAAGGCCTTAAGAAAATACCACAAATTTGACATTCTTGATCCCTAACACAGAGGGATAGAGGTACCAATGAAACTCTTCAGATGCTTCTGAGTGATTGCAATCTCTTTGAGCTTGGGATTGTTCTGTCCTGTGCTCTGATTCCATGTTAATTTTGGAAACATGTTCTTTTCTTAGGATAGTTACTTCATTCAATCATGAGCCCATTAATCCATTATCAATGACATTAAACAATATATGACAGTAACTAACGAAAGTGTTGAGAATTAGGTAGGGCAAGAGTTAATGAAAATTCTCATACATGATAGTTGTTTGAGTTACTTCTTACTTATCATCTTCGTTCATTATTATGATTACGTTTAAAACATCAAACAACCATAAAAAACAATAACATCAGTGACACAATAGTTAGGGTCTAAGCCAGGGCTAAAACCCTCCTCTTGAGGGGAAAACCCGCAAATCTCTTCTTATAGATTCTTCACCTGATGACTACAATGACCATGACAAACCTTGACCTAAACTGCCTCTCCTAGACCAAGACACAATCATCCTCCTTTGTAGCACCGTGTAGCATATTCCATCACCGAGAGTTCTACTGAACATCATCTTTGTACTAATCATCACCATGACTGTATCATGGTTGAGCTGGCCTTCTTTTACGTTGTGTATATCTTGCACTGTAACAATGTCTTCTCTCTGCACTCCTTGCAGAGACCTTTATCACGCTGTAGAACTTAACCAATATTTTAAGACCCAAGACAAAGATATACTAAAGCTCTTTTATGTTCGCTAAATAGTCTTCCTTCTTCGCATCATATCACAGACCTTAACCGCGCCTTTTTCTCCATATGCACTGAAGTAGAATCCAAACTGTGATAAGTATCCGAACTGTGGAACCTATCCAAAAGCTTCAGAAGATATCCGAATTGTATACTTAGAGGTATCCGCATTGATTTCTTCAGTTGTGACTGCATACCATATGAGCAAGCCAACCATATAGCTGTGAGTGAGGCCGACTAGATAATGTTTATCTCAGCATTGATGAGGTACTTCATTTCTTGCATTTTGAGGCTTGTCTTTCATCATTGCATTGAGGACTGTTGTGAGATTCTTTCACAAGATCCTGGAGCATATAGCTAGAGTAGATTTGACACTTAACTCAAACCTAATGAACATCAAGAAGAAGTCCATCTACTTAATAAAATCTTTCTCATGAAGCCCATGAAGCAAGTACACCAAAAATACACTTTATTATCTTTGTCTTCTTCTTTTCATAAATACATAATTACATAGCCAACATGAAGACCGACCTAGTTACACTTTTCAACAGAAATAACATTAATGAGAAATGCTGAAGACAAGCCAAGACAGAAGAACAAGAGAATATGGCACAAGTGAGGGAAAAACCCCAAAATGGGGAAAACCCTTGAACAATTTTTCTTATTATTCAAATCAAATGTACAATAGAGAGAGAGAGAGAGAGAGAGAGAGAGAGAGAGAGAGAGAGAGAGCTGATAGAAACATTATTGACTTGCCAAGGTGATGATTAGTATCATTGTCCAAATGCCAAAGACATGATTCAGAATTCTGCCTTTAAACATCAACAATCTTATTCTGTCCAGATTAGTGGTCAAATGTAGTCAAAGCTTTTCCTCGGTGCTGACCTGCTTTAGATATGAACTGAGTTTTGGTTAGGGTATGATATGATACATTTGGTTGAATCAAGAGATTGGATTCTCGGTTCCTCCAATCGTGGTGATTTCGTTCTATAGAGGGAATTTGCACAAGGTTCACCACATTCCTGGGTGATGGCCCATCCCCAACCCTCCATCTCCCTTTTCCACTTCAAAATACTTCTAGACAAGAAAAACTAGGTGTTCAATAGGCTATATGTTCAAGATTCCATGGAGGAAGATTAAGCTAAAGGCATGGGAAACAATGGCTTCACCAAAGAAGACGACGACATGTGCCTTTCCAATTCAAAAATTAGTGAAGAAGTAGATAAGAGAACAAGAATACATTGATTACGACAAGGAAATCAAATCTCCTAAGATCGTAGGTGGTCACCAGCCAGATGCTCTAGCACAGATGGATTGTGATGATCCGGTCATCCCTAAAAATTCCAGAGACCCAAAACGGGCCTGGGATTTGCTTGGACCCATATTCCCAAGAGTCTCAAAGCAAAGAAATTGGATCATGAAGAGATGACCGTGCACTCAGACGAGCAAGATTAAGGCTCTGTTCTAGAGGAGAAGCTTCTAGAGGCTACTAAATCCACTCAAGAGGTAGCTAACAAAATTTATTTTTATTGTTTAATTATAGGAATCGTTGCAAGAAACATTCCCAGGAGGGACTTCTATTGGCTTAGGTGATGGGTCTGAATGGTAAATATTCTGCCAAAATGGTCTAGGGCTTTCGTGTTATGCCATTTGGGTGGCACGAACCATAGTGACAATGAAACCTAGTGGTTGGGATAAACTCTTCTGACCTCACTAGTGAACCAATATTACCTTGGGTGTCCTAGGTTGATCAATTAGGCTTAATAGCATTCTCATTTGCTCACTATTTTAACTGTTTCTTTGTTTTCGATCCTTCTTTCTTTGCCTTTTCTCATAATTGTAATTCCTTGCTGCCCTATTAAAATTTTATGGTTACTAGTAGAGTGTACTTTTTCTTTTGGTGTCATTAATCTAGGATGTTGTAAACACATCTTTCTTTTCATATGTGAATTTTATTTAGCATGAAACAAGTGGAAAATAAACATTAAAATGGATTTTGCCATGTGTGGCTTGACCTTTCAGGCATGGGAAAAGTAGATAAAGGATTATATTGACTATAGTTGATGTTGTTTTTGTGATTGATGATCTCAAGTTGAATGAAATGTATAGATTGAAAGATGGCATCATAGATCAAATCAAAATGGGATCTCAAAAGCTAAAAGAAAAGTTGATAGACTCAACCTAGAAAGTGGAGCAATCAGGAAAGAGTGTAAGATTTTGACCAAGATTCAATTAAAGCTATGCAAAACTGTGTTAATAGTGAATTCACCAAGGTTTTTTCTCCCAACGTAGGATCATGCTTGAGATAGAATCACCACAGGAGAGTTCTTAGGAATCCATTCTTGAAATTCTCTTAACTTGCTTGTACCCACACCATAGAGAATTCTAGGATGATGTTCCTTCCATGGAGCACTCTTTGATGCTCCATAGACATAAAATGATGCCACACTTAGGTTCTTGCCTAGCCATCTCGGTCAAATCTTTGTCATATTCGCCCAAAACAACATACTTGCCCTCAGGGCCTCGATCAATAATTTTTTTTTGAGACTTATGAGTTGCTTGTATAACACTTATGATATTCTTCAAAGAAACTTCAAGATTATTAAACGAATATTGTCGAAACCATTTATCTCACGTGAATGCAAGAAGTAAATTTTCCATAGACCCAAAGGAATCTACATATTCTTTCATCAAATGCTCTTTCTCAACTATTTGATGTTTACTCTCTTTTGCCACTTTTGGAGCTGATACCATTGCTCCCTAAGCCATTTTTGTTTTGCATTTGGGAAATTGATACTATTGTTTCTTGTTTCTAAAACAATAAATTGTGTATTCAACTCCTTCTACACTTTTTGTTGCTCTTTTTTTGCAATCCTGAATGCATGTCCAAATTATGAGCCTTTCTATAGTTTCAAATTCTCATCCAAAGGAAATTTCAGATTATTTGCAGCTTGTTGATGCACCTTCCCTATTTGTTTCCACTCCATCTCATTCATCCTTCAACATCAACAATGTAGGTTCATAACCCACTGAGATCATGCAGTGCTTCTTCACCATCAACATGTTCAACATATCCAGTAATCATTGTATTTCAGGAAAAGTCCCTCTGTTCAAACATATTATCAAAGACTAAGCATGCCTCTTCTATGCTGCCACATTTGGCATACGGGTCAATAATATAATTTGGCATACAGGTCAACAAGAGCATTCTCCACAAAAATATTTGAGTCCAGCCTAACTTTAATGATGATTATATGGAATTGCATCCTAAACTAGTGCATGCTGCAAAAGCAGTGGAAAAGGTGAAATTATCCACTTTCATCCCATTCTATTGCATCCGATTGAACAATTTGAGCGACTCCTCACAAAGACCATTCTGAGCAACAATTTGAGCGACTCCTCACAAAGACCATTGTGAGCATATTCTTCGTAACAGAGAAGACCTTAACAAGTTGATCCTTCACCATAGCTAACATTTCTATATCCAACCTCCGAGCAACATAGCTCTAAGCTGACATTTCTATATCCAACCTCCCAACATCAAATTGGTTAACTCTTGATAATTCCCTAGTGTTAACCCTATGCCAAAATAGGGGGTAACATAGGCTCCAACTCAGAGATGTTCTCTTCTTGGGAGTGCATGAGAGTCTTAGAATTTTGTCATGTATATATGGGAATGGCCTCCCCTTCTAGTAAAAGCACCACACAATTTTGTCTTTTACAAAGAAAAAGACAAGTCCTCTATTTATGACAACATGAAATCAAATTTAGTGATCAAGGGAGCTTATTCATGCCACATTGTTGCTCAAAGGAGTTTATTCCTTTCCTACCCTACTGAGGCATGTGAAAAATGAGGGTGCTACTTGAAATCATTGATCCAGTGCAATGACCTTAAAACTTCACCATAGAATGTTTTCTTTCGCTATGCTTAGTTATCATGCAAAATAATGAAACATTAAAATTCCAACATTCATAGGCTGGGTTTTCTATCACTGATGGGTTGAACAAGAATTTGGGTACCTGCAAATCAGCAGTACCTTCAAAGTTCAAACACATGTAAGTGTTGACATAAGCTACTACAGGATCTGTCCATCCAAGATTGCATAGGACTGTAATAATTATTGCTCATTAAATTTGCATGATGTCATAGGACTTGTTACTCCCTTCTTTGCATGATCAACTGTTTGATGAATCATATGCATTCCTAGAGTTTCAATTTGAAGGAAATTTGCATGTTAGCCAATTTTCTCAATATGAGAAACATCATTGTGCAGAGATGGATAGATAATTTTTTCTCGAGAGTTATCATTCTGAAATTTAGGTATTCAATTCCTTGTCTATTAATAAGATTTATACATCTACGATTAAATATTTTATTAAAAGTTTGGATAATTCTTCTGTCCACATCTCTATATGCTTTGCAACTCAGAACATGTTTGAAATGCCCTTGTTTCCATGATAAAAACACATACATTTCATTAACGATTATGTTTTCTTGGCATGCATTTCATTTATTTTTGGTCGTTTTGTTGTTTTCAAGGTTTTCTTTTCATGTCTCTGGGTTTGATTTGGAATTCTCCAGAAAAACAAGAATTCTGAAGAACATAGTGACTAAATCTCTCCTGAATTGTTGCAATATGGCTCTGCTTTTAAAGCTCACCCTTGCTGGATTCAACATAGGTGTTCGGGAGAAATTAAAATAAACAAAGAATATGTTAATTCAGGAAACATGTTCTTTTCTTAGGATAGTTACTTCATTCAATCATGAGCCCATTAATCCATTATCAATTACATTAAACAATATATGACAGTAACTAACGAAAGAACATAAATGAGAAATGTTGAAGACAAGCCAAGACAAAAGAACATAAATGAGAAATGCTGAAGACAAGCCAAGACAAAAGAACAAGAGAATATGGCACAAGCCAGGGAAAAACCCCAATATGGGGAAAACCCTTGAACAATTCTTCTTATTATTCAAATCAAATGTACAACAGAGAGAGAGAGAGAGAGAGAGAGAGAGAGAGAGCTGATAGAAACATTATTGACTTGCCAAGGTGACGACTAGTATCACTGTCCAAATGCCAAAGACATGATCCAAAATTCTGCCTTTAAACATCAACAATCATATTTTGTCCAGATTAGTGGTCAAATGTAGTCAAAGCTTTTCCTCAGTGGTGACCTACTTTAGATATGAATTGCGTTCTGGTTAGGGTTCGTTGTCCTATGACAACAAACCCTTTTCACTCCTCTAAACATTATTACAAGGTTGTGGCTTCCCCTTTCAAGTCACTGTCCACAATCTAAGGCTAGTTAGAGCTATAGTTATAACCTTCCACAGCTGGTTAGGGCTAGATGCAGCCCTCCACAGCTTCCTGATGGCAGCAACATAACTGTGACCACATATCTAGCCTGTATAGGGTTGCGACCTGATTGAAACAACTTCCTTGGAGTTGCAACAATCCTTCTCTAGAGGATTCGCACAATAGGCAACTCTAAGCTATCCACAGGTCTATGACTGACTTGAGGATGGATCTTGGTCTGTGGGAGAGGGTTAATAATGCCTAGATTAAGCATCATCTAACCCAGATCTGCTCGGCGTCTTGTCTAAGGAGCTTGGTCTATTGTGAGGAGGGAAATCATGTAACGAAACCCAAATACATCTCTACTGAGATTGTCCTAAAACCAGCAGCAGTCTACCCATAGATTCCTCGGCACTAAAACAAGCAAATAGACTCACTCAAAACAGACCTAACCTCTGTGTTTAGCCATTATCCCCACTCGGCTGCCTCAGAGATGCAAGAGAGATTTTTTATGCCTCAAATGGGTTGGGAGAGAATCCTTATATACAATTTAGAAGAGAAGCAGACTTTGATATTTTGGAGGCAAATTCAAAATTTGAATTTTCAAATTTCCTGCCTAAATAAAATCATGATTTATAGAATTTATTTTTGAATAAACAAATATTTTCCTGATCCAAATTTGACAATATTTAGATTGAAAAGAGGAATTCAATGGGATTATAATCTCCATCAACTAAGTAGACCAAAGTGGAATTTGGCTCTAGTTGCCAATTTTAACACTCCCTCTCAACTAGGGAGAATTCCACCTACCAATCCATCTGCTGCCATTGGTCATCATGCCATCTTGAACCATCTCTGCTATGCTCTACTCTGCTCTGTTGAACAAAGATGTGAATAATAAATAAGAATTGATCGAGAGTGAGTCATAAGACTTTGCCACTCTCCATTGACAGAAGTCAGTTCGAAGGTAGAACCTGAATTGATCCCAAATCAAGTAGATAAACACCATGCATCCTAGCATAGGGAGTACGACAGTATGCGATACGTCCATCGGTAGTGCTATGGTCCCTAACCACTTTTCCCAAATCATTGGCCATATGAGAGGTACTTCCCATGTGTCCCGGACTACATGGGTAGGATGTTGCAGGAACACCAGCAGGGAAAGAATATATCACATCCTACACGGAATCACACATAGGGATAGGAGAATCCACATCCCACAAACACACATCACAATCATATGTAGGGAAATGATGAACCACATCCTACAAACACATATCACAACCATATGTAGGGAAAGGATGAACCACCTCCTACATGGATGCAAAACACCAAGTGTAGGGAAAGGACGAACCACCTCCTACATGCATGCAAAAACACCGAGTGCATGCAAAACAACAATAGTAGGAAGAAATCTACACGTGGGGAAGGGACGAACCACATCCCACCGACATGTCAACTATCAATTGTAGGGAATGAGCATCCTACATATGGGGAAAGGATGAACCACGTCCCACCGACATGTCAACAGATGCCTATATGCATCTCTCACTGGGGTATCCACAGGAGAAGGTGAACCACTCATTCTGCTCATATGCCATAGGAGAAGGTGAACCACTCATTTTATGCATATGTCACCAGCAGTAGGGGAAGGTGAACCACTCACCCTACACCCATGTCAACCATCATGGGGTATCACAGGGGAAGGTGAACCACTCACCCTGTACACAACGCACCACTAGGGATAGGTGAACCACTCACCCTATGGTCGCTCATAGATCAATAAGTACCCCAAGCCCCCAGGAACTCTTGGAGCTCAATCTTCAGCCAAGAATCCCTTCATATAGGGAATGGTGCCAAGCTGCTTTCTGAAAATCAAAACTAAATCAATGGGAGCCTCATAGCTCCATACAGCAGCCTGCAAACATATTGACTTACAACAGAGATCTAGTCAACATTTAGGAATCCTTAGCTTCTTGTACATATAGATAGAGAAGATATTTGACTGATCTTACTCCCTCTTACACAGGGAGATCATAGCCTATATTTGTCTTTCCAGGGTGCATAGTGTCCATCAGACAATCTATGAGATCTGACCACTCAAACATGCGATAAAACAAAAGTGTCCTCTGCTTAACCATATACAGTGGTATGTGAAATATTTCTTCTGCAATATATAATGATAGTGAGCACAAATGGCTTATTGCAATAGAGTGGCTTCATAGAAATTCATGCTTGTTGTTTCATGCATTCAGCTGCAATGGTGCTTCTAGAGAACAGACATCAGCCTTTGATTTGTGATACAAAGAAATGAAGATGGTCACCAGGAGATATAGTACTTTTCCTTTTATTAGACCAATAGTGAACTTCATATCATACTTGATCTTTAATGAGCAGCTATCCAATATATATGTATGAGGTTTATCCTTAAATTGTATTAAAGCCTTTGTATCAAGGCATACATCATCTATCCAATATATATGTGTGAGGCTTATCCTTAAATTGTCTTAAAGCCTTTATATCAAGGCATACATCAGAGTTGACTATGACTGGGTTCAATAGCTACTCTGTTTTGTGCTTAAGGACAAATCTAGGTCTTCCATTAAATCCCTCTTATTTGGACAAATGTTATCGATAGCTGAGCCCAATCATCATAGCTCCCTCTAAAGCCTTGCATTGGTAATCATCATGAGCTACCCAGATTAGAGATGAGACTTACATGAGGTAATTGCATGGGACAATAGAGTGGCTTCATAGAAATTCATGCTTGCTGTTTTATACATTCAACTGCAATGGTGCTTCCAGAGAACAGACATCAGTCTTTGATTTGTGATACAAAGAAATGAAGATGGTCACCAGGAGATATAGTAATTTTCCTTTTATTAGACCAATAATGAACTTCAGATCATACTTTATCTTTAATGAGCAGCTATCCAATATATGTGTATGAGGCTTATCCTTAAATTGTCTTAAAGCCTTTGTATCAAGGCATACATCAGCTATCCAATATATATGTATGAGGCTTATCCTTTGGACAAATGTTATCAATAGCTGAGCCCAATCATCATAGCTCCCTCTGAAGCCTTGCATTGGTAATCATCATGAGCTACCTAGATTAGAGATGAGACTTACATGACGTAATTGCATGAGACAATAGAGTGGCTTCATAGAAATTCATGCTTGCTGTTTTATACATTCAGCTACAATGGTGCTTCCAGAGAACAGACATCAGCCTTTGATTTGTGATACAAAGAAATGAAGATGGTCACCAGGAGATATAGTACTTTTCCTTTTATTAGACCAATAGTGAACTTCAGATCATACTTGATCTTTAATGAGCAGCTAGCCAATATATCTGTATGAGGCTTATCCTTAAATTGTCTTAAAGCCTTTGTATCAAGGCATACATCAGCTATCCAATATATATGTATGGGGCTTATCCTTAAATTGTCTTAAAGCCTTTGTATCAAGGCATACATCAGAGTTGACTATGACTAGGTTCAACAGCTACTCTGTTTTGTGCTTAAGGACAAATCTAGGTCTTCCATTAAATCCCTCTTATTTGGACAAATGTTATCGATTGCTGAGCCAAATCATCATAGATACCTCTGAAGCCTTGCATTGGTAATCATCATGAGCTACCCAGATTAGAGATGAGACTTACATGAGGTAATTGCAACATCAAACCTCTAAGAAGCTTTAGGTCAAAGAAGAGAATGCGGAAGACCTTCTTCAATCAGAGAGAAGAGATATCTACCAATATATCAAATTACCGAATTCATGAAGAGGAGGGGTCATTTTATATTGAGACCATTCATTATAAGATCCTTTCTTAGAGCAACCAAGGATGTCAGGGATCTGTAGTGCACATTTATTGAGGCACCTCTGCTGACAGGGTTAGAACTGTTCCAAAGTGCTATGCACTTTTTCTCCAAGCAGTTCTTCAAGATTGAAAGCTTCAAAGGATCTGTCCATCCAAGATTGCATAGGAATGTAATAATTATTGCTCATTAACTTTGAAAATTATCCTTTGCTACCACTTGGGAGTACATAATGTTGTTATGTTCTGTCCCTCATGAAATATTGTCTCCATGGGATAATATAGCATGTTGTTTTGGTAACTCTGTATCAGGGAACGTGAGTGATAGACACATATCAAACATTGTGGGATTAGATCCTGCTGTCTTGGGCACATAATTTCTTTTGAAAATTTGCATCCACGCCTCTATCAATCCATGCTTTGCCATTATCTATTGCATTAATTATATAACATCCAGTAGAAAATTTCCAACCCAATGGTTGTTGAGACTCTGTATTCACTGTTTTTACAGAGCTGGAAGCATTTTGAAAGAATTTTTCATGAATAGTAATTTTCCCAAGTAACACCTACACACCAAGGCTATTGCTTCTAGTAGATAATTCTATCCTTGTCTTCAAGAATTTAGAACCAATTTCCTTCACGTTGAAGACATTACTCAAATCTAAGTCTATTATAAGCACACATATTTCACTAGCCAAGATCATGAAAATGGCATCCAATATGTCAATGGTGGATATTCAAAACTTCCAAACCATTGTTTCACTAGGATACTGACATTGTTTTAGATTGTATGAAACTGAAATTCCTTGAATGCAACAAAATTGGTAGCACCTGCCTCTTGCAATCATCAAGACAGAAATTCAAGATGGAATCGAATCTCATGATCTTTTCCATACACAGATTCTTAGGATAAAGGTTGAGAAAAGACTTAATGAGTAGTGAACTTTCAAGAATCAAATGTTACTCCCTTAGATTCAGAGAAATGCTCAAAAACATATGCTAGTATCACTTGTAGTGGTTTTATATTAAACCCAACCTCTAGGTCTATAGTGTCACCATTTTTATCCTTTATAGATGCAGAGACAAACAACCATTCCAATTTTTTCTTCAAAGGATGTCATGCCTTCAAGATATTTTTATTGTCAAATTGGCAAGGTCTCCTATGCATATGTGGAAGTCACGGTGCTTGCAAAAGGAGGTGAACTAGAATGCATTAGTTACAAGCTTGGCATGAACCCTATATTTCTTCCTAGAGGCCAAGAGTAATATAGATAGAGTATATATTAAAGGATGTATATAAATCATTCTAAAAGTTTTTTATACTAGTCTACCTTGTTCTACTATGTTGAATATTATAAATTTTTCTTTATTTAACTATCAAGGCTAATTATTATTGTTTACATCTGTTTGCCCTTTACCAATTAAATTCTATTGAGAATTTGAACTCCAATTTCTGTGGTTGCATAATCATTGAAAATGGGTACCATAATGCATGTATATTGTAGTATAGGAATGCCATTAATGTGAAATAGCAAAAATAGATCACAAAATAGCAAGAAATGAATGACTTCAATACAATGTGTCCTTTAGTTGTGAAGAGTAGTCATTGGCATATTTTTTTGGCATTGATTTCTTCGGTATAATTGTACTGCAAATGGGAATCTCTTGTCAATATAATATAGTGGTTGGACAATGCCTAAAAGATCTCCTGCTAGTGGGGATTATATTCTTTAGAAACCAGTAAAATTGGTGTCTGAGATGAACTCTTCAGTTGTTGGCATTGTCATAGATATTCATGCTTGCTGTTTTATACATTCAGCTGCAATGGTGCTTCCAGAGAACAGACATCAGCCTTTGATTTGTGATACAAAGAAATGAAGATGGTCACCAGGAGATATAGTACTTTTCCTTTTATTAGACCAATAGTGAACTTCATATCATACTTGATCTTTAATTAGCAGCTAGCCAATATATATGTATGAGGCTTATCCTTAAATTGTCTTAAAGCCTTTGTATCAAGGCATACATCAGCTATCCAATATATATGTATGAGGCTTATCCTTAAATTGTCTTAAAGCCTTTGTATCAAGGCATACGTCAGAGTTGACTATGACTGGGTTCAACAACTACTCTTTTTTGTGCTTAAGGACAAATCTAGGTCTTCCATTAAATCCCTCTTATTTGGACAAATGTTATCGATAGCTGAGCCCAATCATCATAGATCCCTCTGAAGCCTTGCATTGGTAATCATCATGAGCTACCCAGATTAGAGATGAGACTTACATGAGGTGATTGCAACATCAAACTTCTAAGAAGCTTTAGGTCAAAGAAGAGAATGCGGAAGACCTTCTTCAATCAGAGAGAAGAGATATCTACCAATATATCAAATTACCGAATTCATGAAGAAGAGGGGTCATTTTATATTGAGACCATTCATTATAAGATCCTTGCTTAGAGCAACCAAGGATGTCAGGGATCTGTAGTGCACATTTATTGAGGCACCTCTGCTGACAGGGTTAGAACTGTTCCAAAGTGCTATGCACTTTTTCTCCAAGCAGTTCTTCAAGATTGAAAGCTTCAAAGGATCTTTCCATCCAAGTTTGCATAGGACTGTAATAATTATTGCTCATTAACTTTGAAAATTATCCTTTGCTACCACTTGGGAGTACATAATGTTGTTATGTTCTGTCCCTCATGAAATATTGTCTCCATGGGATAATATAGCATGTTGTTTTGGTAACTCTGTATTAGGGAACGTGAGTGATAGACACATATCAACCATTGTGGGATTAGATCCTGCTGTCTTGGGCACATAATTTCTTTTGAAAATTTGCATCCACGCCTCTATCTGCCAATTTTTTTGTTTTGTATGGGCTCATTTTGTACCATGCTTATCATTTTCATTATTTAAAGTTGATGTCCAACGTTGGCAACCTGCCTAATGAATCGAAATTTGAAAATATAGTTTACAGTCTATTATCTCTTCATCGATCTCCCAATTCAAGAAAGTTACAGGACTATAGGAGAGATGGGATAGAACTAGATGAACCGGTTTAATTATAGAGACTGCATTTTTCCAAAGGATCTTAGCATTAAAACAACACTTCAAATCCCTTTTATGTGGAATGGTGCCTATATAGTATATATACTTGGTCTCTGTTTTATTAATGTATGAATAGATAGAAGAATGGAAACAAAATGTAACATATTCCTTTGCCAAATTAGCTCTATGAAAAAGAAAATTAAATCAGGAACATCAAGATTGTTAAATGTTTTAGTTGTCAGAACACTAAAATATTCAATGAGCAATCTAGGATATTGCCTTGATTGTTGCAGGTTCTTTAGGCAATACTTCCTCCTTTTTGTGATACATCAGATGTCGTTGGCACTTTTTAAATTCATAGCCTCATTGGGTCGAAACATGATTGCCTCACAAACATTTGGATCATTCACTTTGCTCATTGTGTTTGTTCTTGGAGGGTTTGTGGTATCAAGAGGTATTTGACATTATATTTACTCCAAAGAAATATACTTTATACTAATATTGAGCTTTTCAACTAGAACTCGGGTTACAAAATTGAAAAAATGGTTCCTTTTATTCATGTTTCTAGAATAGAGAACATACCTAGCTGGTGGATTTGGGCATATTGGTGCTCACTGATGTCCTATGGCCAAAACACCAGAGTGGTGAATGGATTTCTAGCTCCTAGATGGGAGAAAGTATGTGTTATCATGTACTGATAGAGTGTCCTATAATCATAATCCCAGGAAATAAATATTGAATATTTCCTTTCCTCTAAATATTTCATCTTTGTGCATCCTGTCAGTAACAGCTCCATTGAAACACTTGGACGTGCTATCCTAGAATCTCATGGATTATTTGCTGAAGTTAAATTTTATTGGATTGGAATTGGAGCATTGATTGGGTTCTGTGCACTTTTCAACATTCTGTACACTGTTGCTTTAGCATGCCTCAACCATAAGTATGGCATTCCACTATAAGGTTTGGTTTCCACTACTATTTCTCTCACCTAAAATTATCTTAAGAGTGAGATATAATAAATTCTCCTCCAATTACAGCTTTAGTGAAATCACAGGCTGTTATATCTGAAGAGGTTATTGGAGAGAAGCAAGCAAAAGGAGCTAGAGAAAGAAACCAATAAAAAAAACATTGTTCTGTTCAACTGACATCACAATGAAGGTCTAGTGGTAAGTCGAGCTCTCCAGAAATACTTTAGTAGTTCCCAATATTCAATCTACTACTCACAAATTAAAGTACAATGTAAATGGATATGGTGCTAATTGTAACTGATTAAAATATTTGATAGAGAATTAAATGAGAATATCTATTGCCCCAGCCGTCCCCTCACGCCCCCTCCTGTCCCCTCACGCCCCCTTCACGTCCCCTCCCGTCCCCTCACGCCCCCTTGACCCCTCCAGATGGGGAAACGTCCCCCTTGACGTCCCCTCCAAATTTTCGAAAATTGGGAGCGTCAGGAAACGTCCCCTAGAAGTCCCCAAGATCCCGAATCGCGGGGGGCGAGGATTCTAGACCCCTAGGGGGGGGGGGGGACGAGTCCCCGTGTAACACTGATTTTTAGTCTCTGAGTTTTTCACTGCATCACATTCACTCAAATTAGCAATGAAAGATTACGAAACTAAAGACATTGTAGAGCTAAAATTCATGTTCCAACAGAGTTCTACTATGCTTGGGTGTTAGATATTTAGATCAAATAATTAAGACTTGTAATAGCTCACCTTGTGGAAAGGTAAAGGTTCTATTGAAGTAGAAACTTTTTTAGTCTTTGATTTTTTCAGTGCATCACTTTCACTCAAATTAGCAATGACAGATTTGTCAAACTTCTTAGAATCTGTCAATAATGAAACATTCAGATCCCGGACATTTTCAAGAGTAAAAATATCAGTGCCAAGTGATTTCCTAATTTGTGATCCACTATTATGATAGTGAGTGGCTTGTTCACATGCCTTTTCAACTTGTAAGTTGGCAAGAAGAAAAACATGCAATGTCTGTGTTGCCACTTCCTCATAACCTGGGTAATTAGAAGTACATGTTATTACACAGAATGCACTTCCAACAGACAAATGTTTTTCAAGTGATGTTTTTCATTTGTGTGGAGAAGAATGGCCACCTTCTTTTAATTCACGTGCTTGTATTGCAAATAACGCTTTTTTTGGTGCACAATTAGCTTTACTTGGCTCAGTAATGTCTTTATTGTATAATATAGTACTCACTGAAGTTGTCTTGAGGGAAACAATGTAGCCTTGAAATATCCTCTGGTTCTTGAACTTCAGAGGCCATAAATCGATTTGTTACACTGCCCATGTAAATTATCTCAGCTTTCTCCATATAAGAAGCTAGTTTATGGTTACATGTATGTGCCATATTTTCACTAGTCCATGGTAACATAGAAGACTCCTCTTCTCTCTGACTCAAGGTTGTTGATGACAACTTTGTAACACTTACCTGGGCATACTTAGGAGTTTTTTTTTTTTCCAAACACACTCATTATTGTTCACCATTTCCACATCTCTGACTGCAAACTCCTCTTCCATGACATTTTTATAAACAGATCTTGAATCTTTCAACAACTAATTATTTTCATTGTGCCTGTTAACTAGAATTTTGGTTAGAGATTTTCATTTGGTAAGCACATGAGCAGTCTAAATTGAGAGTTTAGAAGCATTTGCACAGATTCTGGAGTTGTTGCTTCTGACCATACATTTAAAGGTCTCAAATTTCTTGATTTAAAGGTCTCCTCCTCATATGATGTGTACTATTTTGAATATTCTATTCTTTGCATATCAAACATTATAAAGCCTCTTACACACTGTTCTCATCTCTTTTATTTGAACATAATTCCGATAATCATTGCATTCATGAAGAAAGGATATATTCATGTGAAACCCTGTCCAGCTGCTTCTCTTGGCTAATGCCATCACCTACATCCCATAGAGAATCCAACAATTGAATGTCGACTTGACCAAAGGCATTGCTTACTTCCTGCTGAGATTGAACAAGAGAATCAAAATCTCTCCTTCCAGGGGTCATTACTCTGTGCTTTGAACTGGAAGTTTGCCTCTTTTCCCTTCTCTTCTATCCCGAGACTCCAAAACTTGCTGCAGCCCATCCTTTCTATCTCCTCTACCCACTGAAATTTCAAAAGCACTTCATCCTCGCCCTTATATGCTCCTTCAGTTTGAAATCCAAAATCATCATTTCCACTATTCTTGTTTTCCGTATTTACTTCTGTTGAATCTGTATTTTGTGCTAGGTTATGAGTATATCGTTTTAAATTATTCACTTCAGAACAGACACCAATCATAAGAATATTCTTATTTTGTGCAAGCCTGCAATCCATGACTGAGGAGGAATTGACAGCAAACAATAAACCACATTGCTTAGAGGCATTCAACAAAATTGGCAGATCTTTGGTGTTTTTTTCTCAAATTCACTCGACTGTTCAGACGCTGGCTGATTCTTCTTACCTGTATTTTCAAACCCATCTCCCAAAATATATAGCCATCTAGAAGGTAATGACTCTTTGAGCCCTTTGAAAATACACCACATAGTAATCTCTGCCCAATTGTTTGAGCTTCTTATCAACTCACCAATGTCTGGTCCAAACAAGTTTCCTTCAAGGATCAAATTAATTTCCTCTTTTCAAATAGAGTTTAGAAGCATTTGCACAGATTCTGGAGTTGTTGCTTTTGACCATACATTTAAAGGTCTCAAATTGCTTGATTTATATGTATTTGCACCCATTTGAACTGAAAGCTATATTGTGCAAAGTTGTTTCAAGCTCAAAAGTATTATCCTGCCTATAGAAGCTTGAACCCCAATAATCCTTGCAGTGGCCACTTTCACCAAGTAGAATATGTGCTTCATAAACATCATCAAACCTCAAACCTCAATTTCCCTTCCAAGTTTTTCTCTATAACAATTTTTGTGAGTCCTGCTTGCCGGACACCAGTTACAAAATTTCTTTCACTTGAAAATTCACAACAATTGAATTTAAATTAGCCTCACATGGGTTGTATTTCATTTTTAGTATATTTCGCTTGATTATTTCTTTATACAATCTCCCCACTTCTCTTATCCATGTTCCGACTTTCCTTTGCACCTCTTGGTGCAATTGCTAGTTATAAGAATATTTAAGATTCTGGATCTATCGATCTGAGATGGATATTGCAATATAAATCTGAAGGATTCATGAGATTACTTCATGTTTGATCAGATTTTTTTAATGATAAATGTTATCTTGCAGGAAAATTTCAAAATTTGAAGTCATATTAATTCAATACATTGATGCAAATTCATACGCTGATGTGATGTATATTATGGCAATTTCATTTTTTTACAGTTACTTTTAGTTTAATTATATCATTTAGCTCGATGCTTTCCATATATTCAACTAAACCTTTGTTGCTTAACAAGACTTTGTCATTTCCATGTTTTAGTGAAATTGTTTATGGTTTGATACTCTCATACAACCTCTATCAAGTTACATGCACCCTCATTAGAAAAAGCAAGAGAATTTTGCTTGCCATGACTATGTTTCTTTGTCATTGTTGACTTAAGAAAGTCTTTTAGCTAAGAAACTAGTTTCAAGGTTATGGCATAACTTGTCATATAAATTGAACATAATTTATATCCAAAATGTTAATTTGTAAAATACTTAGCTGGTTTTAGGCTTTCCATTTAAAATCTACTTTAGTTTGAACTTTGAACGAGTTGTTCCATAGACTTGAATATTAAGAGATTTTGGTGTAAGGATTAAAAATTAGCCCGTAAGGCCTCTCAGTTATTCATTTATTTTATCTAATATAAAATTTACTATTAAATTAGAACCACTCGGCACAAATACGTCATAGATCAAGATCATACTTTGTAGAGTGTCGTAGAATAAAAATAGGAGCAAGGACACTGAGTTCTTTCAGTTTTCCTGGTTCTTATTCCTTTGGTGTATCTTTACACCTTTAGGGGCAATTGCTAGTTTAAAGTCTAATTCTTTAAAGGGTGCTAGCTCAATGGAAGAGCACCTGCTTTACAAGCAGGAGGTTGGTGGTTCGATTCCATCGTGCCCTAATATTCATATATAGGGAATGACGAAGATCAGTTTTTGGTGACGGATGCTCTTTTTACCATCACCAATGAGCTTATGGTGACATTTTTCGACCCTCACCAAAATATGAAATGGTGACGGTCAACGAACGCCACCATATATACGCATCAATAGTGACAACCATTAAAGGTTCGTCACCATAAATAGTTGTTGTTTATATGAAATGGTGAGGGTCACTGTTTGTCATTATAGTCATTATTCGTGACGGACCTTGATGTCACCAATGCGTTTATGGTGACGGTCAATGAACGTCGCTATATATATGCACCAATAGTGATGGCCATGAAAGGTCCATCACAAAAAATCATTGTTGTTCATATGAAATGGTGACGGTCACTATCCGTCATTATAATTAATATTCGTGATGAACCTTGATTGTCACTACAATACATACTTTCGGCGACGCCACCTTTGGTGACGTTCAATTTTTTGGTGACGGAGGCTATTTTCCGTCACCATTGCTCATATGAAATGGTGACGGTCAATATCCGTCACTATAA